>CM070482.1:5927008-6338551 GCA_036324585.1 Champsocephalus esox | reverse complement strand
CTTGCCTCCCCGGGTCCAGGCGGCGCTGGCCAACGCGCCTGTCACAGAGCCCCGTGCTTTGGCTGAGGAAGCAGATCGTTTTTTCCTGGCTACACAACAGCCCGGTGCAGAGACGTTAGCCGCGACGCTCAGCGGCCCACCTGCAGTCAAGAAAGCGTGGCGGAAGCCAGACACGGCTGTGGCGAGCCGGCGTGGAGACGCCGGAAAGTGCGTTTACCACGCACGTTTTGGGACAAGGGCGAAGAGATGCATCGATCCGTGCAGCTACAAACCCCCGGGAAACGGAGGGGCCGGCGCTCAGTAGTGGCTCTGAGCGTCGGCGGCACGTGCAGGCTCCTCTTCGTCAGCGACAGCGTTTCGGGGAGCCTGTTTCTGTGTGACACGGCGCTCAACGGAGCGTAGTTCCAGCATCGAGTGAAGACGTCGCCCGTGGGGGGCACGTACCGCGATTGACGATGAAAACCGGCCAAATTTACCCCAAAATAATGTATATAAATACCGGTACAGTCCCCTGACAACTGCCCTTGCATTCCTCCTGAGTCTGGAAATACTATGTTATCTTTTGGGAGAACCAGAGGAAAGGGGTGAATTTGAATGAATGCATTTTTGGATGGAGGAAGGGAGGTCTCGATTCCCCTCTCCGTTGTAAATTACAACGGGGGAGTGCAAATGTCTCCGGGGCTTCCGCCAGAAGCTTTTTGCAGCCCCTCCTCCACTTAGCCGTTTTTTCGAGAATTTTTAAAAACTTCATTTTTGATTATTTTAAGATATAATTGACCGTTTTCTTTACTTGTTTTTGCTTTCCACGGGTGGGGGCGCATGGCAGGCCGCCTATGAGATCCCAAATTCGACCTGGAACCTCCGGGACTTGTGGGCTAAGCTCCATAAACTGACAAAGTTATTAAAAGTGCATGAAATGTACAGGACTCTGTCCATTTCATCCACATTTGACGACTCTCATTAAATTTAACAGTTTCCTGTCCATACTGACATGAATATGTCCATAACACCGGATGTTTATGCAGTCAAATGTGCATTTGAATTAAAACAGATTAATGCACTTTTAACACTCATGTATCCACGATTCAAGCTGCTTTCCTGGGTTACAAAGTGCTGCGAAACAGCCTGTTTTCTGGCTGCAGTCTGGGTGCAAGAGCCATGTGCTGCAAGGATCTCTCTGGGTGCGCTCTGTGAGTCTCACACCCTGCTTCTCCGGGGTGCTGGGGAGTCTTTTTCAGGCTCCTCTCCACAGTTGTCCCCCTAAAAATTATTTTTAATTTTATGATTTGTTATCATTTTATCATTAATATGGTTCCCTAACACAATGCACATAGTCTTGAGCTCACTAGGGTCCTGCATATGCTTTAATCAGGCGTTTTAACACTTTTTTCCATGAAAATGATTTTTATTCACTTTTAATTCGGAGCACAATTGTACCTTTTACTATTTAAATGTATGTGCTGTTGGAGGCCCCGCTGACTACTCTCCTGCCGGGGGTCCTACTCTGCCTTGCCCCCGGATCGTTCGCCCGAGTCCCCCTTCTCGGCTTCTGCCTTTCCCCCGGGCCGTCCGCCCGAGATCCCTTCTGGGTCCTCCGCTGTACCCTTGGGCTGACAGCCCAAGACCCCCTCCACACATCCTGGTGGAAAATCTCATCCATACATGGCGCTGTGATATTGAGATATGGTTAAAGCTTCCCTATAATCTTCCACCTTTTCATTATCCATCGACAACATTTTGGATGTGTTTGGGAGCCATTCAAAGTTCCTGACAGTATAAGGATATCAGCAGCTCTCCTCCTGAGCTGAACACTCTGAAACCCTGTGCCCCTTTCCTGAGTCATCTGGGGGCTGCCAGAACTTTCTTGAGGTGAACAAACAGTCAATCTCATTGGCCTTCCCAATCTCTTGCCTCTGTCGTTTTTGTTTCAAAATAACCCTGGAACAACCAGGCCCGAAAGGCTAAATAACCTAATCCATTATCTAGAAGCAAGTTGGCTTTGTTACGCTCTCCGAGAGCTTACAGGTGTGAACCCACAATACTGAACGCTATTGAGAGGAGACTGAAGTTTAAGAAACAAAAGGCTTTATTTCCAAAACCGGTGATATTGAACAGCTGAGGGAATTGATATTCACAATGTCCAGAACCAGGGAGTTTCTCCGGAGGTAGAGCGGAGGTCCGAAGCCGGGGATCCAGTTTGCGAGTGCGGGTAGGCTGGAGCAGGTGTGCGGAGATGCACGGAAGAACACAGGCGAGGTGAGCCGGGGATCCAGAGCTGACGAGAGCAAGCAGGCTGGGGCAGGTGTGCGTGGAAGCACGGAGGAACACAGACGAGGGGTTGGTGGCTGGGTGTGGCAGGCAGAGGAGTAGGCAGATGGATTCTGAACAGAGAGCACAAGGTGAGTGTAAGGGAAACTTCTGTAGAAATGGAGAGTCAGGACTCAGAGAGACACGGGACGAGCAGGAGTTCTGATGTCAAACACTGAGATTTAATACAAGTATCGGCTGGAGAAATTCACATCACAAGTCACACAGTCAAAGGTTCTGACTGCTCCGGTGGGTTGCCATGTCAATTCTGACTCTCTTCTCATCTTGGCAGACCATAGATCTCGGCCTCCGTTACGGGTAATATAGCACTAAAAACATTGCACAGGAAGCATGGGAATATATGTAATTTATGTAACTAGTTTGTCTGTCTCTGTTTCCTGGTTTCATGTTAAAAGTGTTCCCCTTCCCCCATGTCTGTGGCTGTTGATTGTGTGCACCTGGTGCCCTGTGTTGTCTCCCCCCCCCCACCTGTGTCGAATTGCTGATTAGTGTGTGTATTTAGGGTCTGTTGCCCTGTCTGTTTTGAGGCTGGCAGTGTGGATGAGATCCTTGTGGCTGGTGACTGTGTTCACCTGGGCAGCAATATTGATGCTGTGTATCCTGTACCACAGCGATGAATAAATGCCCACAGCGGGTTATATTTGAATTCCCTGCCTCTGCCTCCTTGCTTGGTCGGGCTGCTCAACGGTCAGCTTCACAATTGGGATTTCACTCAGAGTCATCCCACATATTGGGGGAAGGTGTGACCACCTGGAAGCACTGAATTATCTTTATCTGACTCTAGGGCTCTTGTGACCGAGAGTTGACCGGTCATTAAACTGGCAAGGTCAGCCACAGCTGACCGTTCCCATTCCTTAAGACAGATAACAGACTTCGGCTTGGTCGTAAAACGTCAACAGGCCGAAAGGTCAAATATCTTAGGAGTAAGGAGAATTATTCTTTGACACTTAAGAGTAAAGACCAAATGAATCCCTCACAGTGAGGATTTACAGGAACACTGAGATTAGGTTTTGCTAAGAGCTAAATTCCAAGACGTATTATCACTGTGGTGAGACGACGAACTGATGAATACTGGATGACGAAAACCGCGTATATAAGCAAGTGTAGGTGAGTAGTTGAATCAGAGTGACGAGCAACAGCTGAGGAGGCAGGCCCGGCTCCAGGAGGAAACGACTGAGGGGGCTGTTAAAAAATCCGAGGGGGCGATTTTTTTTCACAACAACGAAAAATACTGGCAATGTCATGATTTGACACACCAAGCTTTTTTCCTTCTCACTGATCTACAATCTCTTTGCTTCTTTATTTTTATTCCGGATTTACCCCTCTCGTTCTGTTGTTTTCCTCTGATCTTTAATAACAGATAGTACATTATCAGATGGCTGCACTTTGGTTAACAGACTAACATTGATTTCCTCAATTTATAAATGGACAGGCTCTGTCATTATACCATAACCTTTTCTCCTCTATCCCTTAACTCGTCTTCCTATACAGATGTACTTACCTCTAGTCAGGTCCGGATTAAAGAAACATTAATCTGGTTGATTTTTTATTTTCAGGATTGAATGTTCAAATCAAGGCCTAAAACCTGGCATTTCATAAGAAAGTGACTAATATATAAACCAAATGGACAGACACAGATTAAAAATAAAAATAAAGTCCCCTGGTTTGAGTCTGACTGCCATGAGAAAAATCGAATCAATGTTCCAAAATCCGTCACTAGATGTCGTTCTTGTACCAATACGGTTGATATAATGCAAAAGATATTATTATTCTAGTAAAAGGGCTCGCTTTGGCACATACCTGATCCATACTGGCAGCCATAAATAATAACATGTAACCATCATGTGTGGTGTTGTCTGTCTTATTTGTTGTTGTTGTCATATTGTTTTCACCTGGGCCGGCCCTTGGCATAGGCAGTATAGGGGGCGCCGAAAATTGGGGAGAAAAATGACATGTATTTTTTTTTAGCTGCCTGAATTATAACAGACAAAGACTCATTCTGAAAACTGCACTGGAACAACATAACATCAAGGACATGGATTTCAAGTCAATATAAGAAAGTAAATCAAGAAATGAAGTAAACAAGCTGATCTTCAAGTTCCTCAAAAACACTGGTCTGAGGACAAGGATTTAATATAAACATTTAACAAATCAACAGTAGGTGGCGATATATGCTCCAAGTGGAAGCGATTCGCCATTAAAGAAAATAGAAGAAGAAGAAGAAGAAGAAGAAGAAGAAGAAGAAGAAGAAGAAGAAGAAGAAGAAGAAGAAGAAGAAGAAGAAATACACTAATGCTACAAACAGGCACAACACTGTTACTCTGTTTTTACTGACATATAACATTTGATTTCCCCTTGCTCTATTTTTTTAACGCACGTTCAAAGACGGGAACATTTTCGGGAGTCTCAGCCGGGTACCAGCCACCGAAAACGGGGATGTTTTGGTCACCCATCCGACTGTGTTTACAGCTAGCACACACGCTAACATAAGACTACAAGCTCACTTGGGGTTGAGGCTTTTTTACACGTTGCTTGACTGCCTGCCCACATATCTGATCTAAACATAGTAACTTGTATTGGGGAAAATAATTATTTAAAGTTATTTAATAATTGTGACATTTAGTGTACTTTTTGATGGATGAATGATTCTCAAAGTGAGGGGGTAAATAATACAACTGAAGGGGCAATGCCCCCTTTTTCCCCCTCGTGGCGCCGGGCCCGAGAGGAGGTGAGTTGGCGGGAATCGAAAGTAGGTCAGCCACGCCCATCAAGGAAGACAGACAGACAGACAGCCAACAAACACAAAAAAGGGGAAAAGTTGGAGGCAGCACTGTAGATCCTCACGGGCTTCATTGATCCTTTGACCACAACTCTGAGGAGCCACTCCCACAATGTAACTTATCAGCATGGCCCACTTGGTTTCAATACTTCACGAAAAATGTTAATCTTTTAAGATTCTTTGCACTGCAAAACCACTCTTGATGAGAAGGAAGAAGTGGCCGCCATAATCAAATAAGATGATGTCAATGCCGGGAATTACGAAAACAACAAGTTGCTTGGAAGTGATGAAGACTGAGATGAAGATGACTGCAGAAAACAAAGTAGAGCTTAGGGATTTCAGTCTTAGCATGAGAGAAAGTAATAGTAGAGGCAGGACAGATGAGAAGAGATATATCAGCTGCATAACGGAGAGATTTGCAAGAACACAGCAGCTTCTCAACACGTCTCTCTGCAGATGGAGACTTCCCAAATGGATGATCTCTGCTTTCCACAACTCTTCAACAGATCCTGCAAGAAGCCTACACCAGCTCAGTCAGATGTCCTGCTCGCTTACATCCTGCTGTCCTTCATCGCTCTGATCACTGCAGCTCTCAACCTGCTGGTCATCATCTCTATCTCCCACTTCAGGCACAGACAAACTTTCAGCTTAAGCTTGTATATGTTCATGATTGGAAAGTAACAGGATGTAGCCATGCATTCCTTTTAATTAATGTTTCAGATAATAGTTGTTCTGTTTTAAATTATAACATATTCAAACCTGACGTTTTGTGACAAAATAGTTCAAGCAAGCACTGCTCAACAAATGCATGTCCATGTCTTCTTTGTGTTTTAGTGCTGTTTGTTGTTACAAGCTCATTGATAATTGTATTTATGGTGATATTCTTCCTTTCCAGGCAGCTCCACACCCCCACTAACCTCCTCATCCTCTCCCTGGCTGTCTCAGACTTCCTTGTGGGCCTATTTTTGATGCCTGTTGAAATCCTTTTAACAGAGGCTTGCTGGTACTTTGTTGACCTGATGTGTCCTCTGTTTTGTATTATTAATTTTATCATTACCTCTTCTACGGTTGGAAACATGGTGCTCATATCCATTGATCGTTATGTTGCTATTTGTGACCCTCTACATTACACCACCAGAGTTACTCTGAACAGAACAAAAATCTGCATCTGTCTGTGTTGGATTGGCTCTGTTATCTATAATTGTCTCATTTTAAAGGACTTTCTGAGACAACCTGATTCACATAATTCTTGCCATGGAGAGTGTGTAGTTGTCCTTAACAATATCACAGGATCTGTTGACTTTGTTGTTACCTTTATTGCCCCCATTACTGTTGTCATAGTTCTGTATATGAGAGTGTTTGTGGTGGCTGTGTCTCAGGCTCGAGCCATGCGATCTCATGTTATAGCTGTCACTATGCAACTTTCAGTTGGTGCAACTGTTAAGAAATCTGAGATGAAAGCAGCCAGGACTCTTGGTGTTGTTGTCCTTGTGTTTATAATATGTTTTTTTCCATATTACACTCCATCCCTTATAGGTGCGGATATTGAAACTGGTAGTTTAATCTCACCCATAGTAATGTGGTTGCTGTATTTTAACTCCTGTCTGAACCCATTGATTTATGCCTCGTTATACCCCTGGTTTAGAAAATCAATCAAGCTCATTGTTACCCTTAAGGTACTTAAGCCTTGCTCGTGTGATTCTAAAATACTGTAATGACGGGCTGGGGTTGAGATATCTTCTAAAAAACCTCTGTTCAGATGGACATATTGTTGCTATTATTACTGAGTCAGAATGCAATGTGAAATGGCTGAAGAAAGATTAGCCATTATGTAATGTAGTAAAACATATGTAACTAAAAGATATTAAATAATTGAATACAAAATCAAACTTGAAAATATGACATAGTGTGGAAGAAGTAGTAGTTTTTGACTTGTGTTGACTTCAGTTTGACCAGGATTCTGGTAATGAAATGTTCAATTGTTAATTTAGTAGACAATATGCAGTACAGACTGATTGAGTATGTCGTTGGAAGGTGAGTGTGCAACTTCAAACAAAAACGCATGCGCGCCTGTGTGTGCGTGCATGCGTGCGTGCGTGCGTGCGTGCGTGCGTGTGTGTGTATGTGTTTGTGCGAGCGAGAGAGAGAAAAAGGAGAGAAGGTTTTCCTGACACATAACCGATGTGGTTCTCCAACACAATACAATATACAATATAACAAGAACAAAAATAAATCTTGTTGAGTGCTAACACATGTTTATTTTACCAATGCTCATGATAATTTACATGTACCGTCTGTTGCAATAATGAGGGATTAAAATGTAGAAAAACACGCATAATATTTAGGCTGAGAATAAGAATGAAAGCTTCAATCAGCGATGATCAGGACCTCGCTAGGGCTGCTCGATTAAGGCAAAAATCATAATCACGATTATTTTGGTCAATATTGATATAACGATAATTAAATACGATTATTCATTGACTTTGAAAACATAAATTTATTGAACTTTAAAAATAATAATAGTAATTTTAACAGTATCTTATGAACAGTTGATTACCCTGAACTTTAAGTATAATTTAACTGAAAAACCATTACAAATATAAATAAAATAAAATATACATTTATATCAACATTTAAATAAATAATGTAAAATTCATAAATACCAATAAAGAAAATCAACAAATATTTTGGGGCGCACTTCCACAAACTACTGAGCATAATAATTCTAATAAATAAAAATGTATTAGATTATTGGCAAAGTATTCAGCTGAAGCCACATCTTTTTCAACTTCCCCACGGCCTGTCATAAAGGGCAGGCCAGGGTTCAAGTTTTGTGGGAGCCAATGGGAGCTGAGCTCCCATGAGGAGGGTCTGAGCTCCCGTGAACGCAGGGAAATCATACATCTGTTCAGCAACCCAGCTAATGGAGAAAATGCTAAATCTGCTAGGGGGGGAAGATCCCTGGATTTTATTCACGGAGATTTTCCTGCGTCACTTGCCTCCCCGGGTCCAGGCGGCGCTGGCCAACGCGCCTGTCACAGAGCCCCGTGCTTTGGCTGAGGAAGCAGATCGTTTTTTCCTGGCTACACAACAGCCCGGTGCAGAGACGTTAGCCGCGACGCTCAGCGGCCCACCTGCAGTCAAGAAAGCGTGGCGGAAGCCAGACACGGCTGTGGCGAGCCGGCGTGGAGACGCCGGAAAGTGCGTTTACCACGCACGTTTTGGGACAAGGGCGAAGAGATGCATCGATCCGTGCAGCTACAAACCCCCGGGAAACGGAGGGGCCGGCGCTCAGTAGTGGCTCTGAGCGTCGGCGGCACGTGCAGGCTCCTCTTCGTCAGCGACAGCGTTTCGGGGAGCCTGTTTCTGTGTGACACGGGCGCTCAACGGAGCGTAGTTCCAGCATCGAGTGAAGACGTCGCCCGTGGGGGGCACGTACCGCGATTGACGATGAAAACCGGCCAAATTTACCCCAAAATAATGTATATAAATGCCGGTACAGTCCCCTGACAACTGTCCTTGCATTCCTCCTGAGTCTGGAAATACTATGTTATCTTTTGGGAGAACCATGAAAACCGGCCAAATGTACCCCAAAATAATGCATCTAAATGCCAGTACAGTCCCCTGACAACTGCCCTTGCATTCCTCCTGAGTCTGGAAATACTATGTTATCTTTTGGGAGAACCAGAGGAAAGGGGTGAATTTGAATGAATGCATTTTTGGATGGAGGAAGGGAGGTCTCGATTCCCCTCTCCGTTGTAAATTACAACGGGGGAGTGCAAATGTCTCCGGGGCTTCCGCCAGAAGCTTTTTGCAGCCCCTCCTCCACTTAGCCGTTTTTTCGAGAATTTTTAAAAACTTCATTTTTGATTATTTTAAGATATAATTGACCGTTTTCTTTACTTGTTTTTGCTTTCCACGGGTGGGGGCGCATGGCAGGCCGCCAATGAGATCCCAAATTCGACCTGGAACCTCCGGGACTTGTGGGCTAAGCTCCATAAACTGACAAAGTTATTAAAAGTGCATGAAATGTACAGGACTCTGTCCATTTCATCCACATTTGACGACTCTCATTAAATTAACAGTTTCCTGTCCATACTGACATGATTATGTCCATAACACCGGATGTTTATGCAGTCAAATGTGCATTTGAATTAAAACAGATTAATGCACTTTTAACACTCATGTATCCACGATTCAAGCTGCTTTCCTGGGTTACAAAGTGCTGCGAAACAGCCTGTTTTCTGGCTGCAGTCTGGGTGCAAGAGCCATGTGCTGCAAGGATCTCTCTGGGTGCGCTCTGTGAGTCTCACACCCTGCTTCTCCGGGGTGCTGGGGAGTCTTTATCAGGCTCCTCTCCACAGTTGTCCCCCTAAAAATGATTTTTAATTTTATGATTTGTAATCATTTTATCATTAATATGGTTCCCTAACACAATGCACATAGTCTTGAGCTCACTAGGGTCCTGCATATGCTTTAATCAGGCGTTTTAACACTTTTTTCCATGAAAATGATTTTTATTCACTTTTAATTCGGAGCACAATTGTACCTTTTACTATTTAAATGTATTTGTATTATATATCTTTGGGCAATAAAAGTGACATTTCTGGGTGACTGTCAGTTTATGGAGCTTAGCCCACAAATTCTGGAGGTTCCAGGCCGAATTTGGGAGCTCATAGGCGGCCTGCCATGCGCTCCCACCCGTGGAAAGAAGAAAAAAGTGAAGAAAACGGTCAATTATATCTTAAAATAATCAAAGATTACGTTTTTTAAAATGGTGCCAACGGAGAAGGGGCTCAAAAAAGCTCAATCTGTCGGCTTCGGGCGAAGCCCCGACACTTTTCCACTTCTCCGTTGCAACTTAGAACGGAGAGGGGAAACCAAGCTTTCCCTTCTCTGTCAAAAAAATGCTTTCATCTTTTTCAGAATACTGTCCACACAATTTCAGAAACCCGGTTTTTGAGAGGACTCAGAAAAAAAACGGGTGTGTCATGGAGGAAGGTTTCCGCTCCATGTGCACCCTGGCTCGGATGAATTTGTTGCCTGGAGACCCCCCAGCATGGTTCTTACCAAACGTTACGTTTTTGAACTGGTCTCTGGAGGAATGTAAGGGGAGTTTGAGGGGACTCTACACGCATTATGAGGCACTATTTTCGGATACGTTTTTACATTTTCACCCATTTTCCCTGGTTCTCCAAAAAGTGAACTCAGACTTTTCTCTGACTATGGAGGAATGTAAGGGGAGTTGACAGGGGACTCTACCCGCCTTATGAAGCACTATTTTCGGATACGTTTTTACATTTTCACCCCTTTTGCCTGGTTCTTCTATTTTGGCCCGTTTCACACGGTTCCTTCTGAAGTCTGAAAATCATGTGATAATTAAATACATAATAAAACATGAATATAACCTTGAAGGTTCCCAGGGGCAGATACAGTGCCAGGTATCAGACTATTTAAACAATGTTTACCCAGGATTCAGACACCTTCCCTGGCTTGTAAAATGCGGTGATGCGCCCTGGAGGTATCAGACTATTTTAAACAACTTGTCCCCGCCTTTCGAACTCTTATTCCTAGGTTTTACCCTCTCCTGAAAATGCACATATTCTGTGCATTTCCAGGAGAGGTTCAATGTTAAATGATATTGTGTAAAATGACAGGCTAAAACTCTCTTCCAGGCGTATAAAAACACTTTTCCCAACCATTTAAACATAATTTCTGGCTTGTAAAGTGCATTGATGAGCCCTGGTAGTATCAGACTATTTAAAGGGTTACCAGGAGCATGAGAATATCCTCCACAGAAGGGGTGGTGTTGCCGTGAATAAGGCAGAATATGGATGCCGATGGGTGGACGGTAAAGCACAGCAAAATCCACCCCCCTTTCAGGGTTACCAGGGGTTCTGTAGGGCAGAGGTTGCGCTAGACTTTTTCGCTGCCCGTCATTTTGATGGACAGGATCGTAAAACTTCCGTCAAAATCCAGAATTACCCGTCGGCCTTTACACAACTCTGACGAGGGGGGGGACAGTTCACATGCGCCGTGTTATGCATGACTGCTGCACCTCGCGGGAGCGTGCACAGCCTAAAGCCAAAACTCACAGACATTTCAATGATTTGTACCGCACAGTTAGGTTTGGAAACGGTATGATTTCCTTTTTGGAGGGCATGCATAACACCGGAGCCTCGTAACGGGGAAACTTTGGCGCTGTTCCGTCCATTGCCTCTAAATAGGGGAATGGAAGCACAGCTGTATATTAACAGAGTGGATGGACAGGATGCTGAGACTGGGTTATTCATTCCAGTTTTGCAGCACCCCTCCTCCGTTCACAGGCATAAAAGAGAATAATCTATCATCACGAGGGGAGTTCCCTCTCGGCAGAGATTCAGGCCCTGTTGCAAAAACAGGCAGTGTCTGTTGTGAGCTCTCAAGACAGAGAGGAAGGGCACTATTCCCTGTACTTCCTGGTTCCCAAGAAGACAGGAGAGTTCAGGCCCATTCTGGATCTTCGCAGCCTGAATCTTCACATTGCACACAGAAAATTCCATATGTTAACTGTAAAACAGTTGATGGAACTGGTTCAGCCAGGCGATTGGTTCACGACCATCGACCTGAGGGACGCTTACTTTCATGTCAGCATTGCATAGAAAGTATTTGCATTTTGCCTTCCAGGGTGTATCCTACGAGTACAACACACTACCGTTCGGCGACTCCCTATCCCAAAGCACGTTCAGCAAATGTGTGGCCACAGCGCTTCAGCCGATGTGCGAGCTTGGCACGAGGGTGTTCTTTTATCTAGACGACCTCATAGTCATGGCCAGGTCCAGGGAATGGGCAATGTTTCACACATCCCAATTGACCCTACACCTAACCAAGTTAGGTTCCGCGGTCAATTGGAAGAAGAGCTCACTCATACCTCACCAGAAGGTGCAGTATCTGGGGATGTTGCTCGATTCAGGCGGCCTACGCGCTAACCTGTTAGAGAGCAGACAGGCATACTTGCTTCGTGCAGTTTGCAGACTACGACAGGGGGTACCGGTGACAGCGCTGACAATTATGCAGACTCTGGGTCTCATGGCTATGGTACCGCACTTTTTGGTACCGCTGGGCTTGCTGCATATGCGCCGCCTGCAGAGGTGGTTTGCCACCTGGAGTTCCCCAACACTCCCCCTTGATCTGATGATCGGATGCACAGACCACTGCGCCACCCGTCCCCAGTGGGCAACATCCATTACTGGGGGTCCCCAGAGTACATACGGAGGGGAACTCCACTGGATAACCTCCTACATCACGGTGTTCACGGACGCATCCGTGACAGGTTGGGGGGGGGAACAGCCTAGTGAGAGCTATAGGGGGTCGCTGGTTACAGCACAGCAACCTTCTAGAGCTGCGGGCAGTTGTGTTAGTCCTCCAGCATTTCAAACCCTTAATACAGGGCAAACATGTGCTGGTGAGGAGCGACAACAGCCCCACAGTGGCGTACATCATAAGGCAGGACGGAGTCCGCTCCGCCACCTTGTTGACCACAGCGGGGAACCTGTGGTTGTGGGCTTCAGAGATTGTGTTATCTCTGAGGGCCCTCCACATCCCGGGATTGGAGAACAGGGGGTTGTCTGATTGTGTTCACCTGTAGCACTCGTGTTTCTCCTCCCCTGCCCGGCTGTTTCTCGTCTTGTGATTACCCCTCTCTGTATTTAGTCTTGTCCTGTGTTCAGAGTTGGTTAGTTTTGTGTCATGACTAGTTCTGCGGTGAGTGGTCTGTTTTGTCTTTGTTTAGCCTTTGTTTAGCCTTGAAATAAAGGAGTTTTTCAGTTTATATCTGCATTTGGGTCCTGCCTGCTTCACACACCGTAACATTACGAACCAACCAGAGAAATTGACCCAGCAGATGATCCTTTTGAAAGGGAGCTGCTTTCATTCACCTACTTGCTGGCTTGCAGCTATGGTGAATGGAGGGGAGCGTCCGGAGTTCAGCAGCGAAAGGCTGTTTTGGCAGAGGCGCGCCATATGGCAACAGAGAAAGTATGTTTTGAGTTCTTACCTGACTGGATTTTGGACTTCCTTGAAACATTTGATTCCCGGCCTGCTAGCCCCAGGCATGCTAGCTCCCTGTCTCCCAATTCCCAACCTGGCACCATATACGCCTTGGTGGGTTCCGTCTGAAGTCAAACCGTGCTTCTGTCCCAGTTCCTGCTCCTGTCCAGGAGTCGTATCCCGGAACTCGTCTGGCTTATGGAGGTCCACAGAGCCTTCAGGTGGCTGCTAAAGGAGTCGCAAAGCCAAGCTAGCAGCCCGAGCCCCAAGAGCCATGGCTCCTGCCCCAGTACAGGCCCAAGCAGCCATGCCTCCATGCTCCAATACCGGCCCACACAGCTTTGCTTCCATACTCCATTACCTGTCTTACACAGCCAGGGTCCAGGCTTCCGCTCTGGCCCCAGCAGCCATGGTTCCGGACTCAGTTCTGGCCCCAGCAGCCATGGTTCCGGCCCCAGTTCTAGCCCCAGCAGCCATGGTTCCAGCCCCAGTTCTGGCCCCAGTAGCCATGGTTCCTGCCCCAGTTCTAGCCCCAGCAGCCATGGTTCCTGCCCCAGTTCTAGCCCCAGCAGCCATGGTTCCAGCCCCAGTTCTGGCCCCAGCAGCCATGGTTACAGCCTCAGTTCTGGCCCCAGCAGCCATGGTTCCAGCCCCAGTTCTGGCCCCAGCAGCCATGTTTCTGGCCCCAGTTCTAGCCTCAGCAGCCATGGTCCCGACTCCAGTTACCGGCCGACGCCAGCTCCCCGAGTCCTGTCTGCGTACCGGCCGATTCCAGCACCTCGTCTCCTGTCGGCGTACCGGCCAACGCCAGCTCCCCGTGTCCTGTCGGCGTACCGACCGACACAAGTCCCCTCTCAAGTTTCCTCTCTAGTCCCCTCTCAAGTCTCCTCTCAAGTTCCTACCCGAGTCCCCTCTCAAGTTTCCTCTCTAGTCTCCTCTCGAGTTCCCTCTCAGGTCCCCTCTCGAGTTTCGTCTCGAGTCTCCTCTAAAGTTCCCTCTCATGTCTCCTCTCGAGTTCCCTCTCAGGTCCCCTCTCGAGTCTCTTATCGAGTCCCCTCTCCAGTCCTCTCTCGAGTCTCCTCTCGAGTTCTCTCTCAAGCCCCCTCTCGAGTCTCCTCTCAAGTGAACTCTCGAGTCCCCTCTCGAGTCTCTTCTCGAATTCCATCTCGAGATTCCTCTCAAGTCACCTCTCAAGTATTCTCTCAAGTATCCTCTCGAGTCACCTCTCAAGTCACCTCTCCAGCCTCCTCTCGAGTTCCCTCTCCAGTCACCTCTCGAGTTCCCTCTCTCGAGTCCCCTCTCGAGTGCCCTCTCGAGTTCCCTCTCCAGTTACCTCTCCAGTTCCCTCTCCAGTTACCTCTCGAGTTCCCTCTCAAGCCCCTCTCGAGTCCCCTCTCGAGTCCCCTCTCCAGTTCCCAATCGAGTCCCCTCTCGAGTCACCTCTCGAGTTCCCTCTAGAGTCTCCTCTCGAGTTCCCTCTCGAGATTCCTCTGAAGTCACCTCTCAAGTTAACTCTCAAGTATCCTCTAAAATCCCCTCTCAAGTCACCTCTCCAGTCACCTCTCGAGTCTCCTCTCGAGTTCCCTCTCCAGTCACCTCTCGAGTTCCCTCTCGAGTCTCCGATCAAGTTCCCTCTCGAGATTCCTCTCAAGCTCTCTCTCGAGTTCCCACTCAAGTCCCCACTCAAGTCCCTACTCAAGTGCCGTTGGATGTTCCACTGTCTACTGTCCTGCCGGGGGTCCTGCCAATCCTATGTTCTGTGCCGTTGGAGGACCCGCTGACTACTCTCCTGCCGGGGGTCCTGCCAACCCTGTGTCCTGTCTCGTTGGAGGTCCCGCCGTCTACTCTCCTGCCGGGGGTCCTGCCAATCCTATGTCCTGTGCTGTTGGAGGCCCCGCTGACTACTCTCCTGCCGGGGGTCCTACTCTGCCTTGCCCCCGGATCGTTCGCCCGAGTCCCCCTTCTCGGCTTCTGCCTTGCCCCCGGGCCGTCCGCCCGAGATCCCTTCTGGGTCCTCCGCTGTACCCTTGGGCTGACAGCCCAAGACCCCCTCCACACACCCTGGTGGAAAATCTCATCCATACATGGCGCTGTGATATTGGGATATGGTTAAAGCTTCCCTATAATCTTCCACCTTTTCATTATCCATCGACAACATTTTGGATGTGTTTGGGAGCCATTCAAAGTGCCTGACAGTATAAGGATATCAGCAGCTCTCCTCCTGAGCTGAACACTCTGAAACCCTGTGCCCCTTTCCTGAGTCATCTGGGGGCTGCCAGAACTTTCTTGAGGTGAACAAACAGTCAATCTCATTGGCCTTCCCAATCTCTTGCCTCTGTCGTTTTTGTTTCAAAATAACCCTGGAACAACCAGGCCCGAAAGGCTAAATAACCTAATCCATTATCTAGAAGCAAGTTGACTTTGTTACGCTCTCCGAGAGCTTACAGGTGTGAACCCACAATACTGAACGCTATTGAGAGGAGACTGAAGTTTAAGAAACAAAAGGCTTTATTTCCAAAACCAGTGATATTGAACAGCTGAGGGAATTGATATTCACAATGTCCAGAACCAGGGAGTTTCTCCGGAGGTGGAGCGGAGGTCCGAAGCCGGGGATCCAGTTTGCGAGTGCGGGTAGGCTGGAGCAGGTGTGCGGAGATGCACGGAAGAACACAGGCGAGGTGAGCCGGGGATCCAGAGCTGACGAGAGCAAGCAGGCTGGGGCAGGTGTGCGTGGAAGCACGGAGGAACACAGACGAGGGGTTGGTGGCTGGGCGTGGCAGGCAGAGGAGTAGGCAGATGGATTCTGAACAGAGAGCACAAGGTGAGTGTAAGGGAAACTTCTGTAGAAATGGAGAGTCAGGACTCAGAGAGACACTGGACGAGCAGGAGTTCTGATGTCAAACACTGAGATTTAATACAAGTATCGGCCGGAGAAATTCACATCACAAGTCACACAGTCAAAGGTTCTGACTGCTCCGGTGGGTTGCCATGTCAATTCTGACTCTCTTCTCATCTTGGCAGACCATAGATCTCGGCCTCCGTTACGGGTAATATAGCACTAAAAACATTGCACAGGAAGCATGGGAATATATGTAATTTATGTAACTAGTTTGTCTGTCTCTGTTTCCCGGTTTCATGTTAAAAGTGTTCCCCTTCCCCCATGTCTGTGGCTGTTGATTGTGTGCACCTGGTGCCCTGTGTTGTCTCCCCCCCCCTCCACCTGTGTCGAATTGCTGATTAGTGTGTGTATTTAGGGTCTGTTGCCCTGTCTGTTTTGCGGCTGGCAGTGTGGGTGAGATCCTTGTGGCTGGTGACTGTGTTCACCTGGGCAGCAATATTGATGCTGTGTATCCTGTACCACAGCGATGAATAAATGCCCACAGCGGGTTATATTTGAATTCCCTGCGTCTGCCTCCTTGCTTGGTCGGGCTGCTCAACGGTCAGCTTCACAATTGGGATTTCACTCAGAGTCATCCCACATATTGGGGGAAGGTGTGACCACCTGGAAGCACTGAATTATCTTTATCTGACTCTAGGGCTCTTGTGACCGAGAGTTGACCGGTCATTCAACTGGCAAGGTCAGCCACAGCTGACCGTTCCCATTCCTTAAGACAGATAACAGACTTCGGCTTGGTCGTAAAACGTCAACAGGCCGAAAGGTCAAATATCTTAGGAGTAAGGAGAATTATTCTTTGACACTTAAGAGTAAAGACACAATTAATCCCTCACAGTGAGGATTTACAGGAACACTGAGATTAGGTTTTGATAAGAGCTAAATTCCAAGACGTATTATCACTGTGGTGAGACGACGAACTGATGAATACTGGATGACGAAAACCACATATATAAGCAAGTGTAGGTGAGTAGTTGAATCAGAGTGACGAGCAACAGCTGAGGAGGCAGGCCCGGCTCCAGGAGGAAACGACTGAGGGGGCTGTTAAAAAATCCGAGGGGGCGATTTTTTTTCACAACAACGAAAAATACTGGCAATGTCATGATTTGACACACCAAGCTTTTTTCCTTCTCACTGATCTACAATCTCTTTGCTTCTTTATTTTTATTCCGGATTTACCCCTCTCGTTCTGTTCTTTTCCTCTGATCTTTAATAACAGATAGTACATTATCAGATGGCTGCACTTTGGTTAACAGACTAACATTGATTTCCTAAATGTATAAATGGACAGGCTCTGTAATTATACCATAACCTTTTCTCCTCTATCCCTTAACTCGTCTTCCTATACAGATGTACTTACCTCTAGTCAGGTCCGGATTAAAGAAACATTAATCTGGTTGATTTTTTATTTTCAGGATTGAATGTTCAAATCAAGGCCTAAAACCTGGCATTTCATAAGAAGGTGACTAATATATAAACCAAATGGACAGACACAGATTAAAAATAAAAATAAAGTCCCCTGGTTTGAGTCTGACTGCCATGAGAAAAATCGAATCAATGTTCCAAAACCCGTCACTAGATGTCGCTCTTGTACCAATACGGTTGATATAATGCATAACATATTATTATTCTAGTAAAAAGGCTCAGGCATAGGGGGCGCCGAAAATTGGGGAGAAAAATTACATGTATTTTTTTTTAGCTGCCCGAATTATAACAGACAAAGACTCATTCTGAAAACTGCACTGGAACAACATAACATCAAGGACATGGATTTCAAGTCAATATAAGAAAGTAAATCAAGAAATGAAGTAAACAAGCTGATCTTCAAGTTCTTCAAAAACACTGGTCTGAGGACAAGGATTTAATATAAACATTTAACAAATCAACAGTAGGTGGCGATATATGCTCCAAGTGGAAGCGATTCGCCATTAAAGAAAATAGAAGAAGAAGAAGAAGAAGAAGAAGAAGAAGAAGAAATACACTAATGCTACAAACAGGCACAACACTGTTACTCTGTTTTTACTGACATATAACATTTGATTTCCCCTTGCTCTATTTTTTTAACGCACGTTCAAAGACGGGAACATTTTCGGGAGTCTCAGCCGGGTACCAGCCACCGAAAACGGGGATGTTTTGGTCACCCATCCGACTGTGTTTACAGCTAGCACACACGCTAACATAAGACTACAAGCTCACTTGGGGTTGAGGCTTTTTTACACGTTGCTTGACTGCCTGCCCACATATCTGATCTAAACATAGTAACTTGTATTGGGGAAAATAATTATTTAAAGTTATTTAATAATTGTGACATTTAGTGTACTTTTTAATGGATGAATGATGCTCAAAGTGAGGGGGCAAATAATACAACTGAAGGGGCAATGCCCCCTTTTTCCCCCTCGTGGCACCGGGCCCGAGAGGAGGTGAGTTGGCGGGAATCGAAAGTAGGTCAGCCACGCCCAGCAAGGAAGACAGTCAGACAGACAGACAACAAACACAAAAAAGGGGAAAAGTTGGAGGCAGCACTGTAGATCCTCACAGGCTTCATTGATCCTTTGACCACAACTCTGAGGAGCCACTCCCACAATGTAACTTATCAGCATGGCCCACTTGGTTTCAATACTTCACGAAAAATGTTAATCTTTTAAGATTCTTTGCACTGCAAAACCACTCTTGATGAGAAGGAAAAAGTGGCCGCCATAATCAAATAAGATGATGTCAATGCCGGGAATTACGAAAACAACTAGTTGCTTGGAAGTGATGAAGACTGAGATGAAGATGACTGCAGAAAACAAAGTAGAGCTTAGGGATTTCAGTCTTAGCATGAGAGAAAGTAATAGTAGAGGCAGGACAGATGAGAAGAGATATATCAGCTGCATAACGGAGAGCTTTGCCAGAACACAGCAGCTTCTCAACACGTCTCTCTGCAGATGGAGACTTCCCAAATGGATGATCTCTGCTTTCCACAACTCTTCAACAGATCCTGCAGGAAGCCTACGCCAGCTCAATCAGATGTCCTGCTCACTTACATCCTGATATCCTTCATCGCGCTGATCACTGCAGCTCTCAACCTGCTGGTCATCATCTCTATCTCCCACTTCAGGCACAGACAATCTTTCAGCTTAAGCTTGTATATGTTCATGACTTTTACTGCTGTTTGTTGTTACAAGCTATCATTGATAATTGTATTTATGGTGAAATTCTTCCTTTCCAGGCAGCTCCACACCCCCACTAACCTCCTCATCCTCTCCCTAGCTGTCTCAGACTTCCTTGTGGGCCTCATTTTGATGCCTGTTGAAATCCTTTCAATAGAGGCTTGCTGGTACTTGGGTGACCTGATGTGTGCTCTGTATACTATATTTCCTTTCATCATTACCTCTTCTACGGTTGGAAACATGGTGCTCATATCCATTGATCGTTATGTTGCTATTTGTGACCCTCTACATTACACCACCAGAGTAACTCTGAACAGAACAAAAATCTGGATCTGTCTGTGTTGGATTGGCTCTGTTATCTATAATTGTCTCATTTTAAAGGACTTTCTGAGACAACCTGATTCACATAATTCTTGCCATGGAGAGTGTGTAGTTGTCCTTAACAATATCACAGGAGCTGTTGACTTAGTTGTTACCTTTATTGCCCCCATTACTGTTGTCATAGTTCTGTATATGAGAGTGTTTGTGGTGGCTGTGTCTCAGGCTCGAGCCGTGAGATCTCATGTTACCGCTGTCACTATGCAACGTTCAGTTGGTGCAACTGCTAAGAAATCTGAGATGAAAGCAGCCAGGACTCTTGGTGTTGTTGTCCTTGTGTTTCTAATATGTTTTTTTCCATATTACACTCCATCCCTTATAGGCGAGGATAATGAAACTGGTAGTTCAACCTCACCCATTGTAATCTGGTTGCTGTATTTTAACTCGTGTCTGAACCCATTGATTTATGCCTCGTTATACCCCTGGTTTAGAAAATCAATCAAGCTCATTGTTACCCTTAAGATACTTAAGCCTTGCTCGTGTGATTCTAAAATACTGTAATGACGGGCTGGGGTTGAGATATATTCTAAAAAACCTCTGTTCAGATGGACATATTGTTGCTATTATTACTGAGTCAGAATGCAATGTGTAATGGCTGAAGAAAGATTAGACATTATTTAATGTAGTAAAACATATGTAACTAAAAGATATTAAATAATTTAATACAAAATAAAACTTGAAAATATGACATAGTGTGGAAGAAGTAGTAGTTTTTGACTTGTGTTGACTTCAGTTTGACCAGGATTCTGGTAATGAAATGTTCAATTGTTAATTTAGTAGACAATATGCAGTCCAGACTGATTGAGTATGTCGTTGGAAGGTGAGTGTGCAACTTCAAACAAAAAGACAGAGCTGTTGCGCGCGCACGTGTGTGTGTGTGTGTGTGTGTGTGTGTGTGTGTGTGTGTGTGTGTGTGAGTGAGAGAGCGAGAGAGAGAAAAAAGAGAGAAAAAAGAGAGAAGGTTTTCCTGACAAATAACAGATTTGGTCAACACACTGACGATACAATATAACAAGAACAAAAATAGGCTGACGATAAGAATTAAAGCTTCAAGCAGCGATGATCGCTAGGGCTGCTCATTATTTTGGTCAATATTGATATCACGATAATTAAATACGATTATTCATTGACTTTGAAAACATCAATTTATTGAACTTTTAAAAAAATAATAATAATAATTTTAACAGTATCTTATGAACAGTTGATTACCCTGAACCTTAAGTATAATTCAACTGAAAAACCATTACAAATATAAATAAAATAAATTATACATTTATATATACATTTAAATAAATAATATAAAATAAAGAAATACCAATAAAGAAAATCAACAAATATTTTGGGGCGCACTTCCACAACCTACTGAACATAATAAATATAATAAATAAAACTGTATTAGATTATTGGCAAAGTATTCAGCTGAAGCCACATCTTTTTCAACTTCCCCACGGCCTGTCATAAAGGGCAGGCCAGGGTTCGAGTGGGAGCCAATGGGAGCTGAGCTCTCATGGGGAGGGTCTGAGCTCCCGTGAACGCAGGGAAATCATACATCTGTTGGGGTTGCTCATACATTACCAACAACCATTAGTTTAATCACAGATAATGCATGTGTCAATGTAACGAGTATTATTTACGCTAACGAGGTAAATAGGCTAACATAAAAACATGTTTTCCAAAAGAACTACGCATCGTATTCTCTCTTGAATGACAGTATGCCTGCACTTCACCTCCAAGGTGTGCAATCAATTATTGGCAATCTATGCCTGTGAGCGTGCTGCGCGAGCCGAGATGATGTGTTATGGGGTGTGCGTAGATGAACCTTTTCATATTTAAGTGTGTAGCAAGTAGAGGACTGCTGCTTTGTGTGTGTGTGTGTGTGTGTGTGTGTGTGTGTGCGTGCGTGCGTGCGTGCGTGTGTGTGTGTGTGTGTTAGTGTTAACGACCCCCCAAGAAGAGAGAGAGAGAGAGAGAGAGAGAGAGAGTCATTTTGAATTAAAAACTTACAAAATCATCACATTCATGACTTTTTTTTATTTTATAAATTCTGCTCCAGCGTACCATCTTCCCTTGTCGTACATAGCACATGATTGACCCCCCAAAGAGTCCTGAAAGCAGGCAGGTTGTTGGTCACACTGTAAAAAGCATGTTCGACTTTTAGCCGAGCAGCCACCAAACCCTTCACACTCTGAACCACATCCGTCCAGCCCTGCCCTAGCATCTGGTTCTTCCTGGTCCTCCAAATTGCTAGTTTAGCAGTTGCAAAGATAGCATTAATCAGAGTGAGAGTTACTCCTTTTGTTGCCACATATCTAGGCCCATATACAAATAGTGGAAGTGAAAACACCTCCCCTAACCCTTCCACCCATCCTTTCAGTAGCCCAAATAAGCCTGCCAGCCGCGTGCAAGAAACCACCAGGTGCTCAACTGTTTCACTCTGCTGGCAAAAAGGGCACTCGTCCCCAGCACTTGGATCAAGGTGAGCTCGGTGTCTGTTTGTAGCTAAAGCTCCATGTATAATCCTCCACTGGAGGTCAGCCATCCGTTTTTCAACAGGACGCTTATACAGGACCCTCCACCTGCCTTTAGGGGTAAAGCCTGAAGGGAAAAACTCGTTCCACCTCGACTCCTTGACCTCAGCCAGAAGACGGATGTGAAGCGTCTTGACACAGCACTGGTACAGCTGCTTTTTCCCACAGGAACTGAAACTGCCCAGAATTGGTGTTTTTAGCGAGAGAAGTTTTCCACGCTCCTCTTGCCACTCTCCGACAGCAGGACTAACGGTGAGTGAGGGAAACTCATAGTCATTCTCCTCCTTCCAAGTGTCCAATCTAGCAGGATCCTCAATGAATGCCCTCTCTGGCGCCGACAGGGACTGCATGATGTCTTCAACGACCCTCTGTATCACTCTGGAAGACTTGATGTTTATGGTGTGACAAAGAGTTTCAACCGATGTTCTTTTCAGATGACCCAGCTTGGTGATGCCAGCCTCAACAAACTTTGTTCCCAAAGCTGCAGATGAAAAGGTTGCAGTTGGGAAGAGGTCATTCTTTTGGAGTGGCTCCTCGAACACCCACATTCCCGGTCTCTGGTCCGGGGTCCGTGTGACCTTTATGGCGCGTTTCCACTGCAGCGGGTAGCTCGCTTTAAGCGCGCCGAGCCGTGCGGGGCCCGTTTTTGGTTGCGTTTCCACTTGGCCTAGTTTTTGCCCGAGGCTACTTTTTCACCCTTTTTCTGGCCCGACTAAATCGTGGTTATATCGAGGCCAACAAGCGGGGCCAACAACCGGGCAGAATATGCTAAACTAGTGACGACTGCTGATTGGTCAGTGAAAATCGTCACAATTCTCGCGCGACTTAATCCCTAGTGTCGCATATATTAAGGGACGCTTGCAGCATTTTTGTAAACCTGAGAAAATGACAAAGAAAAGCATACCGTGGTCGATTGACGAAGTTGCGACGTTCCTCCAGCTGATTGCAGATGATACAATCCAGCGGGATCTCGACGGCACAACTCGCAACCTAAAAGTTTTTCAGGAGGTCTCTGCACTGTTGTCCGAACGCCGATTCTCAAGGACTTTCCAGCAGTGTAGGGAAAAAGATTAAGAGTGAGTATAGAGCCGTGAAGGACCACAACGGCCGGAGTGGTTCCGAAAAGCTGGAAGTGGTTCGAACTAATGGACGCTATGTATGGCCATAGACCGGCCAACGTTGGGAGGGAGGGAGGCCTGGACTCTGCAACCGCGTTACTGGAGTCCCTGCATGGTAAGTCTTTGCTAACTCTCTGTTATTTGCTTGAAAGCGTTGTGTCCCTATCTATTCTAAAGCTCACTTCTAACAAACAAGTATTTTATCCTTACATTTATGTTCGACAACCCATGCTTTTATGGAGCCCCGAAGAGCTACATAGCTAGCTAAGGCAGATAGCATTAGCTAGAGCTATTGTTTGCTAACACCACATGCGCCATTGTTTAGGTTCTTCTTTTCTACAGTTGTTGTTGCTATTTAGTATTGTGCTACAGTAGTTCGTGGAATTAACAAGTCATGTTGCTGTTCTAGATGATGCCATTGTGACTAGTGAGGAGGAACAGTCCCGAACACCGGGTGGTGGCAGTGTTCCGTCCTCAACATCAGAACGGACCTCAACTCGACCACAGACACCAGCCGAGGAGGAATCGACACCAACGCCGAGTGCCATCACGACACCGCAGCGTGTGGTTCTAGGTAAGAAATAGGCATGGCAAAACGACTAGAATTGTGACTTTTTTTAAACTTTAGATCATCCATCGTCATTAAGTAAAATAAGCTATACCACTGTGTGGAAATGCTCTGTTACAAACTAGCTACTACGCAGCTAGCACAATTGTGTGTGACATCCTATTATATACATATATTTATAATCATTATCAACAGGCTGGACATAATGTAATTCACTTTCACAATCATTGTAAACATCTAGGGCATAACTGTCTTTAGTTCATCCTTACTGTTGTTCTGCTTATACATTTTATTATATCCTTGTGTGACCTGTACCTGTCCTTTTCATTGTTATTGCTAATTCTTATTGCTATAATTATCTTATCGTCATACAGGCAAGAGGAAACGAGGAGGGGACGAGCACCTAGCACGGCACCATGAACAGAGCCTGGCCCAGGTGGATCGGCACTGGCAGCTGACCATGGAGGCTGCTGCCCGGGCGAGGGAGGAGGAAATGTCCTTGAGAAGGGAGGAGAACGCTCAAACTCATGCGTTTAACCTAGCCTTCCTGCGCACTCTCGGTCAGGTTCTAGGGGGCAGCCGACGTGGCCCGTCTCCTCAGGAAGACGAACCACCTCTGTAATTTTAACATTATTCAGTTTCATCTCTCTTGTTTTTGTTAATTCTTGTTTAGTTCTTATCTTTCCTTTTTTATATATATATATAATGCCATATCTTTTTATGCTGCTGCAATACAAACATTTTTTTATTTCTATTGTACATGCCATGCCTTGTTATGCTGCAACAAAAAAACACTTCCCAAATTGGGATTCAATAAAGTACTTCTCATTTTATCTCTTGTTGATAAATGCACCATCTGATTTCCTGCCATAATCTGATTAACAAACTGATTTTCGTGAGCATGTAAACAAAGTCACTGGGTTGCCACTCACACACAAAATTACAGTTTTGGAATGAGGTAGAAGTTATAGGCCTATATTTTTACTAAATAAAAATAGGCTACAACTAATACCATTACTAATAATATTTGTGGATCTTTAAAAAAAAACATCACTCAAACAATTGTAAAAATAGCCCAATTAAGATCTAGAGATATAAACATGCAATAAGAAACACCATCAGTTAGGAAAAAGCCCATAAGATAAAAGTTAATTTTAAGAGATTTAAAGCAAGACATTGAGTTTGCCTGCTTGAGGTCCTCCTAAAACATTATTTGGAAACTGACATTACTTAAAGTAAAATATTTCCTTTTACAAATACACTGGAAGGGGGTATTTAGAAAAGAAAGAGAAGGGGGATAAGAGATCATTTGTTTACTTTCATATTTGCTCAAATGTTCTTATTAAGTACTTACTGGTGCTTGGAAATCAAATATTTACTAAATAGTCAATTCTGATAACGTTTTTTTGTTAAATCATTTGACAAACACATATGTGAAAGACAAAAAAAGATGTATTTATGTTCAATACAATGTAGTAATAATAAAAACAAAACAAATGGCACTAGCCTTAATGGCCCACAATCTTTCAATGTCGTGTTTATAATTACAAACACAAGAAATGTATATCACTGATGATGTTATGAACCTGAATATTTAGCTATTCAGGTAGCGCATCAAACCCTGTCGTATTTCAGTGCCCTCCTCCTCTGCACCTTGAGCCACTGCTACCCCAGGCTCCGCTACTGCTGGTGCATCCCACCCATCATCATAGGCCTCTCCATGACTCTCGCAGAGGTTATGCAGAGCACAGCATGTCAGAACCATGGATTTAACAAGTTTCACATCACAGTCATTTCTTTTCATGAGGCAACGCCACCTTCTCTTCAGTCTACCAAAAGCGTTTTCTACCACTACCCGTGCGCTGCAAATGTTCTTGTTGTAGATCACATGTTCTGCTGTCAGTTGTCTATTGTCAGGGAACGTTTTTATGAGCCAGCTTTGCAAGGGATAGGCATTGTCTCCAGGATGTAATAGCCAGCATTCACCCCACCAATGTTCCTGGTGCAAGGTGGAAAGTAGTTACCACGACTGGCTAACTCCCACAATGAGGACAGCCTCAAAACCCGAGCGTCATGCAAGCTCCCAGGCATTCCTGCAAACACATTCCAGAAATGTCCCTTTCCATCTACAACTCCTTGAAGGACGATGGAGTGTCAGCCTTTCCGGTTGAAATAGTCACAGTGGTATTCCTGTGGTGCCAAGATGGGTATGTGTGATCCATCAATAGCACCTACGCACTGAGGGAGCCCCCACCGGTTCTCAGTGTAGGCAGCCATTTCTGCAAACTTCTGCCGGTCTGGTGAACGAATTAGTTCCGGTACTAACAACGCCTCTGCAGCAGCACAGAAGTCTTGCACACACCGGCACACAGTAGTCCTGCTCACTCCAATGCTTCTGTACTCTGAGCCGGTCGCAAGCTTCCACAGTGCGATGGCCACCCTTTTCCTTAAAGGTATACACTCGCGGAATGGTGTGTCCTGTCTCTCCATCGCTGGCCGCAGTTTATTGCACAGGTAGACGTAGGTTTCCTCAGACATCCTGAAGTTCTCCACCCACTGAGTGTGTGTGAAAGATGGAACAATCACACCCCACCACTCGGTTGCTCGGTCAAGCATCCAAACACATGGTCTGCGGTGGCAACCTAACTTCTGAAATACACAAACAAAAGCATACATATTTTAATACGTAAAAGTGGTAGCTACAATTAATTAAATACTTGAAACACTTTTGTCATATAATGAGCGTGAAACACTTTGGTCGTATCGTGAGCGTGAAACACATTGCTAGTTAGCTAACGTTAGCTTACCGAGTAGCGTTGTCGTTGAGTCGTCCTGGAGTAGTCTCTGCCACGTTGTACGATTGCCATAAGTCTCCCCTCAGCTTCTTCTGTATTCCGTCTTGCTATAAGCAGCCTTTTCCGAAACAAAGTTTTCCTTCTTGCTGTGATAAAAAACCACATACCAAGAAGCAAGGACACGATGGCTTCCACATGCTCCATTGTTGTTGTGTGAGTTGTGTCGCATTGAAGATGACATCACGGCAGTTGTATGCAGCGTCGCTCCGCCCGCCAAAAAGCTGATCGCCCCGCCTACACTGCGTTACTATAGTAACTACCCCAGTTCCTAAACTGTAATGGAAACGCAGCATTAAAGTGAGCCGGACCTAATAAGGCCAACCAAACCGAGCGAGGCCGAGCGAGGCCGGCAGTGGAAATGCGCCATTAGTGTCTGCCAGGCGTTAATAACGGATCTGTAGAAGGATGTAAGTCCCGTCAGGTCAGCTTCAGTCGTCCTGATTAGGAAAAGGTGTTTATCCATCCCAAGCCTTCCAGCCTTCCTGAGGAGCAGCCGAGCAGGATCCAACCAGTGCTGTCCGCTGCCGTACAGCAGTCTCTGAGCAGTCTGCAGTCTAAAAGCCGCTGTTCTGGACTGAATGTCTATGAGCCCTTGCCCTCCCTCTGCCACAGCGAGATACAGGACCGAAGCCTTCAGCCAGTGTTGTCCAGACCAGAACAAGTTTACTAGGCACCGCTGTAGTTCTTTCACCAGCCCTGGTGGTGGTGCCAACACTATGAACTTGTGCCAAAGAGAAGAGGCAACGAGATTATTCACAACCAGAGCTCTTCCCCTGTATGACAGCTGAGGTAGCAACCATCTCCATTTAGACAACTTAGCTTCCACCTTGTCCAGCACTCCCTCCCAGTTCTGTTTTTGAAACTCCTCAGTCCCTAACTGCATCCCTAGGACTTTAATCCCTTGTCTACCCCACCTGATGCCTCCAGGAAGACTAGGAATGTCCCCTACTCTCCACTGGCCCACTAAAACAGCCTCGCTCTTTCCCCAGTTGACCTTGGCTGAAGATGCTTTTTCATAAAGGGCAAGGCTTTCCTTTAGTTCCTGTAGATCCGTGTGACCTTGGATAATTATATTTATATCATCTGCATATGCTGACACAACAACAGGAGGGCTGTGAGACATCTCTGGTAGACAGAGACCCCTCAGTCGGCTCCTCAACCTGCAGAGAAGAGGCTCAATGGCAATACTGTAAAGCTGACCTGAGATAGGACAGCCCTGCCTGATCCTCCTCCCAACCGGCACAGGGACACTCAACCCTCCCCCCACTTTTATTACAAAAGTTTTAATCTGTTTGCTAAAACCTTTGAGAGGATTTTGTAGTCCGTACATAAAAGAGCCACTGGTCTCCAGTTTTTTAAAGAGGTCAAGTCTCCCTTTTTAGGAAGCAGAGAGAGAACTGCACGCCTGGAGGAAGCTGGGAGCATCCCTTCTTCAAAACATTCTTTAAAAACATCCAAAATGTCCTGTCCCATAAGACTCCAAAAATGCTTAAAAAAGTCTGATGATGATCCATCTATTCCAGGAGCCTTTCCTGACGCCATCTGAGACACAGCGGCAGTTAGTTCATCAAAAGTCAGTTCAGAGCTGAGCGTGCTCTGTCCCTCTGAGCTCAGCTGAGGACGCCCTGCAGAAGCTCTGCAGCAGAGTCCACATCACATCCATCAGCCTTGAACAAATCCGTGTAGAAATCTACTGCATGCTTCCTCATCTCAGCCGGCTCCGTGGTCACCTTTCCCTCAGGAAGCCGCAGACACAACATCTGTTTTCTCTTTACCACTGATTTTTCCAAACTGAAAAAGAAGGCAGTGGGTGCGTCTATGTCCTGGAGTTTGGTGAAACGGGCTCGGACTAAAGCTCCTTTGGCTCTTTCTTGCATAAAGGAGTTAAGCTCCTGTCTTTTTCCTTTTACACTGGCATTCTTCTGTGGATCAGCTTGTGAGAGACTTTCCAAATCTATTATGTCTTTTTCTAAATTCTCCACTACTCTCTTAATGTTGGCTGTTGAATAGGAGCTGTATTGTTGACCAAAAACCCTCATTTGGGCTTTTCCTACCTCCCACCACTGAGTAAGGGAAGAAAAACTATCTTTCCTAGATCTCCAGTAAGCCCAAAACATTTTAAATTGTTCACAGAAATTCAAATCATGTAGTAATCTATTATTGAAATGCCAAAAAGACCTGGGTTTTCCGTTGGAAGATAAAATCAGCTCCATCAAGACTAAATGATGGTCTGTAAAAGCAACAGGGATGATCTGACAGTTTGAAACCCTAGCAGAAAAGGCCTTGGGTAAATAAAACCTGTCCAATCTGGCTGCACTAACTCTACCATCTGATATTTTGAACCCATGTGTATTGCCTGCATGTAGGATGCATCATCCTCCACACATCCACCACATCACTTTTCTTCACAACATGGGACGATACAGAGGAAGACTGAAGATGTGGCTCAGCTCCGTCCTATCCAAAGTGAAGTCAGTGCAACAATTCCAGTCTCCACCCAAAACAATAAACTCCCCTTGACCAATATCACTTATTTTCTCTTCCAATACTTTAAAGACCTCTTCACGCTCAGAGCCTTGGTTTGGTGCATACACATTAATAAAGCTAATCAGAAAATCATCTATTTCAGCTCTCACTAGAATGACTCTACCCTTCACTACCTCTGTGCTGGATATTATTTTTATATTTAAAAGCGGTGAGAATAGAATAGCTACTCCTGCACTCAAATGTGTCCCATGGCTAAGGACGTGCGGCCCCCCCCCACCAGAGACCCCAGTCAGTTTCATTTCTGCTGTCACTGTGAGTTTCTTGTAGAAATACTACATCTAGCTTTTTCTGTTGGATAACTTCCGTTACTAAGGCTCTCTTTTGAGCGTCTCTGCGCCCCATTCATATTTAATGAGGCTACCCTTAGACCCTGAATGAGAGGAGAAGAGAGACAGGCCATTAAGAAAAAAGATAGGAACAGACAGTAAGGAGGAAACACCCGGTGCTGTATGATCATATTCAATTATTTACGACTCCTTTTTTTAGGCACTTCGGTCCCTTTGTTTAAAGCTTTCCTCAGTGTAGTGATGTGTTTCTTGAGGCGATACCGTTTTTTTCATCAAGTAAGTCTAGCCCAACAACCCTCTGAATTGTCTTGGCTGACTTAACAAACTTTTCAACATCTGGGAAATAATTTTTTACATTTACTGATTTCCCGAAAGTTTCATCCAGAAACTCCTGGATCTGTTCGAAAGAGTAGAGATCCTCACTCTGAGAAACACTGTCAGACACGGAGACACTATCCGATTCAGAGTCACACTCCATATCTGCTCCATCATAACCAGCTGATTTGCCCCCCTGCTCTGCCTCACTTTCCAGTTTTTGTGCCAGCTGAGCTTGTTTCCCAGAGACCACCTGAAGCTCCTGCTCTGAGCACTCCATCACACCCTCTTTACATCCAGCCCTTACCTGAGCTTCAGCCTCCACAACTGTTTTCATATTAAACCCTGCAAACAACGGCTTAACACCCACAGAAACTGCGGCTTTACCCGCCATCATGGGACCAAACACAAACCCGCCTGGCACCACTGCTTCGGGCAACACAGGCACAGGCACGGCTACACTGGGCACAGCGAGTGCGGGCACGACGGCCCTAAGCACGGCTGCACCAGGTGTGGGTACAGCGGGAGCAGGCACGGGTGTAGCAGGAGCGGGCACTGCGGCCCCCGGCACTGCAGCCGCACACATGACTGCCCCAAGCACGGGTACGGCGGCCCCGGCGGCTGTAGACACGAGTACGTCAGCCCCGGAAACAGGGGCCGTAGCTCCGGTAGCTCCGGTAGCTCCGGTAGCTCCGCTCACGGGCCTAGCAACTCCGCTGGTTCCCTCTCCACTCTCATTCACAATGTTTCCTTCCAATAGAAGTGCTGCTATCAGTCTCTGCGGACAAGCGATCTTCTTGTGCCCCACATCACCACAACCAAAACACTTGACACTGCCAGCACTCGCATACACCATGTAGAAACCTTCCTCATATTTAATACGGAAAGACACATCCAGTGTTTGCGATGTGCAGTCCAGAAACATAAACACCTGTCTCCGCAGAGACTGAACGTGCTTCAGCTTGGTGTCCTTACAGCCCAGACTCACCGTGCGGAAGCCACTCGCCATTCTCCCGTAGCGTTTAAGCTCTTTCTCCAGCGTTTCATTAGGAATAAATGGAGGGACTCCCGATATGGTAATCCGGGTAGAAGGCACTGCCAGCGGGGACACTTGTATGAACTCATCATTTATGTTTAAGCCACTTTCAATTAACTGGCTTACCAACTCCTGCTTCTTTACAAAAACTACCACAGCTTTATTCATGCGGGATGCGTAGGAGATGTTTCCGTGTCCCACCTGCTCCCCCACCGCCAGCAGCACACTCTCCACCGTACTGTTCTCCTGAGGGATCACCCTCACCCCGTGTCGCAGGGACGGCATCTCACAGGAAGCCATCCCTGCAGAGAAACACGCTTCTCTCACGGAAGAAAAAACTAACTACACTCACAACAAACAAGACCAATAAACAATCATACAATGAACAAAGTAGAAGAAGAAAAAAGTGAAAACTTTTTCGAAAAGTTACCATCAAACCTCACCACGCTCTCAGCTCACCACCACCAAACTCCTCACACACTCAGAGAGAGAGAGAGAGAGAGAGAGAGAGAGAGGAGAGAGAGAGAGAGAGAGAGAGAGAGAGAGAGAGAGAGTTGCGGTCTGCAGTGCTCGGCCTCCGCCTCCTGTCCTCACAACTTTTATTAATCCCGGTACCGGACAATTGTTATTTGTTCTTACTCGGAATCAGTGGCGGCTGGTGCATTTTTTTCCAGGGGGGGGCTCTACCAAAATGTAAGCAAACTTATACACAAACTCAAAACATATGTCATTTTACAACGCAGGGCTAGCTCAAAGGCACACAGCACTTGATACTGTGTATTATTTTAGTATCTGTTTTTGTCAACCTCCTTATTATGCTTACTGATCCCATCCTGTAGCCCTCATTGGGCAGCTGTGTTTACTCTCCTAAACATGGCTAGTTGCATAGCATCATCCATGTGGACTCCAAAAGAGGGACTGAGGCTGGAGGCTGGCAATCGGGGCTGCCCGAAAACAGTCCTAGCCATTCAGGCAACGAGCTCCTCAACCATGGCTTGTTGGCCACCTCCATTTGTGCCTTTTTGAGGGCAGCCTCTTTGGCCCCTCTAGCCAAGGCTCTCCTCCACTCACAATGAATACACTGAAGAGTGTACTTTAGCTCTAGGTCAAAAGAAAAAACAGCTGGGTCCATATTTGGTTCGGTCATTCTGCCCGATTGTCGGCGGGGGCAATCGGGCTTAACAGGTTAAGGACCTTATGAATCTAATAAGGGCTATACAAGTGTTCATAGGCAGTTTTATCGTAGATTATACATTTAACTGACACCAACTATATAATATGTACCTTGTTTATTAAAAAAATGTTTATAGAATTAATACAATTCAAATATTTTTTTATGACAATCTAGAATGTGTGAAGAACGAAACACAGGGGTAATACCAAGCCTCTGAATTAGCACTAAGTGGAAAATGCTAACTCACTTAGCACAGAACTCACGGTAGAGATATTTTATACTTCATGCAATCTGCACAAACTAGGTATCATATCGAGGGGTGAGGACCAGAGGGGCGTAAGTGACATTTTGGTCAAAAATGAGTTATATATATCAAATGAAAGCTCTCGATGAGCTCTTCCTACTGCCAAAAGGGTGCATGTGACTTCTAAACCAATCCAGAGTTATTCATCAAAAACTAAAAGACCTAACACAGAACACACTGAACTATTTCGTTCCAAAAAGGCGCATGTGACTTTCTTCCGAATAAAAAAAAGATAGAAGAATATTTTTTTCATTGAAAGTCAAAATATTGTTCATTAAGTATATTGTCATCCACATGTTTATGAAGTTTTCATATTAAAGATTTAATTTAATAAACAAAGTCAGGACAAAGTATGGTAATTTTTTGTTTTGGCTCTCCTGTAAAGTTGGTCAAATGTCACTTACGCCCCTCTGGTTCTCACCCTCGATATGAAAGCTGAGATTCCACAGATTCCATGGTATAAATGTAATCACTGTGCGAGCAAAACTCACGGCAGCGAAGCCAGGAAAGACTACACACATCTTCACTTTACGCGGCCAAAACGGCAAATACCTCTTACCTTTGCTGTTTTCTGATCAAAAGTTGTGTTCAAGGGCATCAAAACGCAGATAAACGCTGCTGAAGGTTAATCCAATGTGTCTGTGTCCCTTTGAAATGATTACTGATAATCCATCATCATATTTATGTCAATAACCAGAGTTTTCATATACTCTATATGACAACTCTGTTTATTGACATAAATGTTATTGTAAGGAAAACTTCTGTTGCAATGGAAAGTCAGGACTCAGAGGGACACGGGATGAGCAGGAGTTCTCAATGTCAAACACTGATATTTATTACAAGTCAAATACGGCCGGGGAGATTACACAGCATAGCCACACTTGCATGTGGGGCAACCTAGCAATCTCTAAAGACATAAAATAAAATACATGGTCTGTATATCCATAAGGAGTGGCCTATTTTCACGTGCTTCCATCTAATCAATACCAGACATTAGGAACAAAGACATCTCTATATGCAACTCTGCATGTGCCTTTAAACCCCTCACCCACAGGAAAGCAGAAGACCTCTTTGACCTTTGTCCTCCTCAAGTTACAGACAGAGCACATACAAGAAGAACTGAGAATCTTAAAACACAAAGAGATATCCTTAAAATATTCTCTGACAGTTCCTTCCTTTTTATCAATTTATGACCAATTAACATTAGTCTTAGAATATTTCAGTCCCTTAATCAATAAGCGTCTTCAGAGTTGTGTGGGCTGTAGTGGACATTTTTATTATATCCTTATATGCTTAAACCAAATGCTTCTTATTTCCTGAGATGTGCTTTATTCTTCTATTCTACTCTCTTATGGGTATTATTCCCAGGCGCTTCAAGGCCACAGCTGCTTTGGCTACTGGGAGACTCATACACAGTCACACAAGCAGCTCAAGGCCAGAAGATGTCTAATAACAATGTGACCGTGTGAACACAAGAGTTATAACATTCCCACTCTTTTCCGAAATAACTTCTGCTTTTTCATTGTACTACGCACACTCGGGCAGACTATCCTATACTCTGTTCGAATTGTGTCTAATATTATATCTGTATCATGTATTTGAAGCTTCAAATAAATAAGTAAAAGACAGCTCTGCTCGATTCACCATTTATTTGTTTTGATCACTTTGACTTGTACTCTCCAGCCGTGTTGAGTCCTAGATTTCCATAACAGGGCTCACATACATCAATTACATCAAAAAAGTAAAACAACATTGACAACATTTCAATCACCATGAATGAACACAGTCAATCATAATAGAAAAATCATCTTTCTTCAATGTTTGACTTTTTTTGTCAAAAGCACAATAATAAACACACATGAAATACAAAAATATAATAGTAAAATATATGTTTCAAAATAAGATCTTTTATCATTTATCACTCAGTTAATCTCATTCATCAAACACAAATTCAAATTCAGCTTACATCTCAAAGATTTACTTTAAGGCAATTACTTATTAAAACACAATTAGAATTTAGGATTATAAGAAATCCAATTGAGGTATGAAATCAGAATCATGAGAGACCCGGCTACAATTCCCAGTTAAATTCACAGTGATGAATCGAACAATCTGTAATCTGTAAAGTTACAGTGTCCTCAATGTTTAACATTACTTTACATTTACTTCAGTACGCTTATTCAAGAGTAAGGCACTTAGTAGTACATACATTTTCATTCAAATACATTTGTTCAAAATCTGAAAAGGAGTCCATGGGTAGGAAGGGGTGTAACAATCCTCAGCCTCATCGCTAATTCTGGATGCTATGTCATTCCAGCTCACTAAACCATAGTCAGCTTTCGTGAAAGGAATTGGGCTAAACATGGGAGAATGCATAGATTCTGGCATATTTTGGCACAGCCAACAGTTGCTAATATTGCGTTCATGTGCGTAGTCTAACTTTAAACTTACTGCAGAATTAGTTTTAGTTTGTTTAAAAGGAGTGATTAAGGCCTTTTTTGAAAAAATCTACATCACCTGCTGAGTATTTAAGTGGAGTGGATAGAACATTTGTTTTTCTATCTGGTCCAGAAATGTTGCATGCAGTAGCACCTGGATTGGGAACCTGGTAATCTGGTTTCCTCGTTGTACATTTTACCTGGTAATGATTAAGGATAGTAACATTGTCTGTTATAATATTAGAAATATCTTATTGTTCAATACCTTATAAATCTGAAAATATCAATTAATTTATTTTGTTTAGTGTGAAAGTGTAATCTGATCTGACAAAATATATTTGTCACCACTATTTAACACGTATCTGTTCATCGGAAATATAAAAACAATCATTAATTGTACATCTGTAAACATCTGGTCATTCAATTCAAATGTTATCTTTGTACAAGAGCTAGAAGAACATGTCCTCCTGACTCGTTCTCCTCCTTTCTTTATGACACAGAATGTCTGGTGTGTGAAGGCATCCTGATACTGTAGATTAGCACTGAGGTGCTGATTGGCTCAAAACTCTTCTTCACCAGAGCACCATATTTCAAACCCCCCAATTGCTCTGCTTTTTGTGGCTCATTCAGTGAGCACTTTATGATTTCCCAGTGAAACAGAGGCTCATCTGCCTGCATTCCTTCTGCTATCTGCTTGAGAGCAGAGCCTATTCCAAGTGGCACATCCAGATACCCCGACCCGTGATGGAAGATGTTTAGGAAGAATCTGCCCCTCCAAGAAACATGGAGCCTCTGAAGCCATCGCTCGTCCTGCAGAGTTGTCTGAGCAGAAAGATGAAGAAGCATCCCATCTCCTCAGATAGTTGAAGATTAGAATCCTCTCATCTCGAAAGACCTCGTGCCTTCTTGCCGTGGCTAGGGGTGCCCTCTGCAGCCGAGAGTGTGATCCTCTCTCTCTGACCCTTGGCCTTCAGAACTGTCCTAGTTATTGGGTTAACACTTGATAGAGATGTTTTCCTGAGTGCAGACAACTCAAGGTAATGGATTAGCACATTATCATTCAATTACAAAAATAGGATAGGCCCCTCAGAATTATTTGGGAGCCTTCCTGACACATGCACATGCATAAATGTAAGGTTTGTGTTAGTCATTTAACATGCAAGAATCATATACTCATCAGTCCAAAGCAGAGAGTTAAATGTGAGCTAGTCCCTGTGGATATAACCCTTTCTCAATGATTCTAAATGTTATATTAATTCACCATTTACCGTTTGATAAAAGATTAGTTTATCAGGATTACATTTCCTCTTCCATAAAACATAGGTTTGAGAAATTAATGTTTCAATATGAGATCAATTACTCAAATATAATTGACTCTCCCCTCCCTTTTCTTACGTCACATAATGTAATAACAACGTAGGAGTCTATTTAAACATGGTATTGTCTATAAGCTATTAATCGAGAAAGGTCAGTATCAGCTGAGTGCAAATAACAAAGACAATTGTGAGAAACATATATTATGCAGGAAATGCATACCTTTGTTGAAAAAACAAAGCATAGCCGATTTGGGAGGAAAAGCTTCACCCCTTTACCATCTGAGTTATCACTGAAGGCATAGCATGAATGATAGTGGGCGTCTGAGGGTGTCATTACTGAGACAAACAAATTCAAAACCTTACATTTGAAAACAGGTTTGCATTCCTCCACTTAAGGTAACATTATCATTGGAAACAATAAAAAAACGAACTATTTTGATATAGAATCTATAAATTGAATCGTTAGGGCAGAACAGAATGGTTGTATTTTTTAGCCTAAGCTCCGTGTAGCCTCTAGTTTCACCAGTGGAAACATGGTCTATATAATGTAAATACATGTAGAAGTAGACAGTAAGAGGCCCCTGACATCAGGCCTATACCAAAAATAGTAGGGGCTTTTCACAGCTTGCCAATCTTACAGGCATCCTCTGCATAGCAGTAAGAATAGCCTTAAAAAAACAAACAAACCACTCCGTGGTAACGAGAGTCATATTTATGACCCTTATGCCCTAAGTGAAGCCGTTAGTCTCATCTGACTGACCCAAGGGTTTGGTGCTGGTGTGACCGGGAGGCTTCCAAGTGCTCAGAGCAGACATCAAGCTTTCAGTTCATGGCTCGGTGGGGCGGAAGCAGACCCATGTGAGACAGTGTCACGGCTTGTAAAGTTCAGTTTGAGGAATGTCATTCTCTCTGGGAGCAGGAAATGGTGTCCATTCTCGGACCAGACCATTAATGTCATGTAGAACATCCATAGCATCTCTGTGACTGCACTCAGCTGAACTGCAGCAGAGCAGAACTTGGTGACTTTTTATTGAAGCCGTCCGAGGCCAGAGACAACCAACAACAGGGACACAGGGTCATCAATGTCTCTCTTTACCATTGGCTCAATCATAAAACAAAGTAGTGGGAAAAATGTGGAACACTAATCCATCATGTGAAATGTTGAGTTAATTTAAATAATTACTTATGGTTTGAGATCAAAGTATCATTAATAAGCTCTATAATGAAAAGGATAACAAGCAGGGATGCAAACTTGTCACCTTTTGAATCCAAAATAGGTCGTTTATGTGATTCATGTAGATCTGCAATAAAAATATTATTTGGGGTATGGGCAGGGTTGCCAACTTTGGGTACCTGGCTGGAGTGAGATTTCGATATCATGGGTTTAATTACACAAATGCTCACGAAATGACTGCTATCGTGTCAGTAGTGGGACCTTAGCATATATTTAGGATATATATATAATATATATACAAATACACAATATTGGACACAGACTATAAAAGCGCACACAGTTTCATTCACTAATGAAAGTCAAACATATGTTTGTGTCCACTGTTTTATTGAGTGCCTGTCACGATAAGCAATTAATTGACTTATCGGCTCCCGAGTATTTGTGTCGGTAATCTATGGTAGGGCTAAACCCATACAGTGGTGGGGCACAAATCAGTATTTGAAATGTAATTACATACACACTATATTGCCCCATTGACGGTGAAATGCCACACATGAGGTATGGATTATTTCCCTGTCTCAATCCAAATTGAACTGTATGAAATAAAAAGGCACATTTGTGTTGTAGTAAACAAAAAAAACGACCTGGAGCCAATCCTGTAATTTCCCCACAGGAAAGGTTGACATGCTGAAAACCCAACCCCCGCAGGGGGTCTGGGGGATTTTTGAAATACTAACATAAATACACATTCTCTCTTGAGATGAAAATAAATCCATCTATTACTTCACGACATATTTAAATGAAGCTGAACCTGCTTCTCCTCACAGAGGGAAGAGACTGTGTCAATTACTTTACATTGTGGATAAGGGTGGATAGCCCCCATTGTTCTGTGTGTGAAAATGGAAGACAGCCCACACACCTATCAATCATCAAACCGTGGGGTCTTATTTCATTATGTGTATGATTTCTATCAACACGTAATGTTGTATCGATGTATATAGAGATGTGTTACCGCGAAATTATTCTCCGTCTCAATATTATAACGAATGTTCGAGTCTTCCTACCCGTCGGCTCTGCTTTTGGATATAATAATGCTCTGCTTTTCCGCTAAAATTGTCTAACTTAAGCAGCTATACAGCTATGCATATTATGTGGTCCGGAGTGACTGTGGCGCAGACTCGACCGCTGGTGAACAGCTGTTAGAACGGGGTGTTCAGAGCAGAGCTCCCTGTCGGAGCGGCAGAGCGTGAAGTGAACTGAAAAATGTTCTGGCTAACGTTAGCTTTAGTACTCAGATCTTGTTCTTGAGTAGAAGTACCAGAGTGTAGGAATACTATGTTACAGTAAGAGTACTGCATTCAAAATGTTACTCAAGTAAAAGTATAAAAGTATTCTCATCAAAATATAGTGTAAATAGCGACAGTAAAGGTAGTCGTTGCGCAGATTGGTCCATTTCAGAATAATATATATTATGTGTTTTATAATGATTGATCATCAAAGTGTTCTCAAAGCTGGTAAAGGTACAGCTAGTTTGAATGACTTTGTATTCTGCAGGGTAGCTTGTGGATTTACTCCAGGTGGAAACTAAAGTCTGATTTAACACTTGATTATATTTCACATCATTCATCCAGATCCGTAAAGTAACTAAAAGGTATGAAATACATGTAGCGGAGTAGAAATACACCATGTACCTCTGAACTGTAGAAGTAGAAGAATAAAGTAGCAAAACATTTAAATACTCAAATAAAGTACAAGTATCTCAAAAAAGTGCCCAAGTAATAGTATTTGTTGAGTTTATGAACTTAGTTACACCAGTGGCTATACAGATAGAAAGACTAAGCCTTGCACAGAGGAATGAAAATAAATCTATGAAAATGCTCAACAGTGCTGGCAAAATTATAAACTGACTGCTACACAATTAAAATAAATGCTTTTATATATATTTATATTAGCGTGACTATGTAGCCTTTCTGTTATTATTACCTGCTGCTCTAGTTGTTCTGCCTGCTAAAATCATCTGTTATTCCTCACACAAAGTGGATAGGCAAATACACATCCAAAGTGTGTGTGTGTGTGTGTGTGTGTGTGTGTGTGTGTGTGTGTGTGTGTGTGTGTGTGTGTTCTGTTGGGAGTAGGCCTGCTTCTGAGAGCTCCCTACAATGTCCAGATGTTCCTCTTTGTGCCCACAGGCCACAAAACCCCCCAATGGTCGCTCTGTGGTCTGCTCAGATTCTCTTCCCCTCCAGAGGTCACACCTGTCTCTGACCTCGGGTGCTGCGGTCTCTATCCAACTGTGCAGCACCTTAGGAGCAGAGAAAGGGGGGAGATTCCGTCCAAAAATGCAAACCTCTCCATGGGCAAAACAGCACCTTATCTAACTGTCCCTGACCTGTCCCCAAAACGTTCCCCAAGGCCCGAATTGAGTCTTACGTATGTTATGTAGCGTAAAATCCCATTTAAAAAAAATCAAGAGCAAAATAGTTTAGTTGAAAAAAAAACTTCTCTGTCTATTCGGATTTGGAAATCTCATTATTTATTGTGTGGGCTCGTGAACGAGAGAAGGAGGAAACAACATCTATCTTTGAACTGCAATTTACTTATCTTAAAAAGATTGCAACATTTATACTCCTTTAAAAATTGCTCAATTCATTTAAACACATTTATTATGTACACAATAAAACTCAATCAAGTATATTGATCTGGCTTAACCAGCAACCTTTACTCTATTGTTCCATAAGCTCAGTATTTGACAACTATTAGGATTGTGTAATGTCTGTAGACCAATTGTACTAGAAATCATTTGAAACAGTTTAATAAAGAATGTTAAACTATATTTAAACTGTAATTGAACTTCAACGTATATCAATTGCCTGATTCCAGTGGCCAGTTGGAACAGACAATCAAGAACCTTTTCATTTTGCAGCAACAGCGCAAAAGGTTTCAATCACTATGAGTATCATGTCTGAGTCTGGTTCTGTCTTATCTGCTTTGTTTCGGAATGTGTTCAATACATTACGTTTTTTTTATTCATTATTACCATACAATACATAGATTTAAGAATAAATTAAGCAAACAATACAAAATACAGCATTGAGCTGTTTGAGCTTTACTTTTGGTGAGATAACTAAAGTGTAATTCATTTTTACCCTGGCTGTGGACTGATTCATTATTAGTTGTTACAAAGCATGCACAAGACGGCTGGTAGACAAACAAACACGAAACAATTATACAAACAAACATGAACCCGCAACAAACATCAGGTGACAGCAAAAACTCATTCCGCTCAATTTAGTCAGAATTGGGGAGAGTCTCAGAGGGGGGTAGAGACATATCTGTTTAATTATGAGTGCCTTCTTACTCATAATCCTTGTTCCAAGTGCTAAGAACGGAATCTGTGAAGAGCAATAACAAATGTATTCTCAAATCAACAAACCACTATGCTAATTTAGTGGTGCTTTGCTCATCCCGTCCGGCGAGCAGAGTCTTTTATTTATCCAGTACCCTGTCTTCCAACAACAGCCATAATTCAACAACTAATCAGTTATGAAACACAGGCAATGTCACATTTCTCGCGTTACCACGCCCTAATCGTTTCTGTTTAGTTCCAAATCGCTAAATAGTGTGAGGAAAAAGAATATGTAGCACTTTGTGCTCCTTCTTCTCTGCCTGCTGTTCCCCGCGGGGGGGGAATTCACACACACCCTTTCTGCAGCAGCAGCAGCAGGCATATTTTAGCTGATTCCTGCTGTTAATTTAACCAGTTGACCACTGAGACCTCCAGAATTCGGGCGATTTGTTTCATTACAATTCTATCACATTGCTTCTAATGCAGAAAACTCCACTTGACCGATGCTGCCTTTTAAGGTCTCTCCGAATATTTGCTGTGTGTAATTGTCCGGTAATTTAATTCCGAGAATCACACACAGAGGAAATCAGTAAAAGTCGATATTCCTAGGTATTTATTAGCCCCAAATATTCTCATTGTTTTTACATGAGCTGTGTTTGTTCTATAGGCACATGCCCAGCAACAATCACAGAGCAAATTGGTCAGGACAACGTCCCTAGACACATTTCCAGGTTATTTATTAATCCTCCAAATGTAAATGGTAGAGAAACCCATGCAGCTCAGTTTCACAGGTAATTTTATGATACCGTCAATCACAGATTCTGGTAAGACAATCTCCAAATAGAAATGTACACTTACCAGTCTTGAAGATCTTTTGGTATTCTGTCGACAACGCCAATTTGTAAGGAAAACAAATTGGCTGTCAGGACTCAGAAATGTGTTGTAATGGACAGTCAGGACTCAGAAAGACACGGGATGAGCAGGAGTTCTGAATGTCAAACACTGATATGTATTACAAGTGAAATACGAGTAGTTATAATGATACCCCTTTTGTACAAAAAAGTGACAGGTGGTATGACAGGTCACACCTCTCCCTACTTATGCAAATGAGCTAAGTCCCGCCCCCATTGCGAGACCCTTTGATGTGTTGATTAGGGCAGTCTCTTTGAGTTAGGTTGTATGGCCCCTGTCCCTCCCACCCCTTTGTAGTTCTAGTCCTTTGATGGGTGTTATCAGGTAGGTGTGAATCCCCCCCCTGTGTAGTGCCTTTGTTATTTGTTATTTGATGTGTTGATTAGGGCAGACTCTTGAAGTTATGTTGTCTGGCCCTGTCACTCAGAGCCTTTTGTTATCTAATCTAATTATCCTTTGATGTTTGCCCTGTGATGTGAGGTGCTATAACAGGCAGGTGTGATTTCACATTAGTGAAAGCCTTGGATGTTAATCTAGGTGTCTCTTTGAAGTTATGCGTGAGACTGTCTACCCGCCCCTCCCAGCCTCCCCCCTTTTCTCCACCCCTTCCTTATGGCTATGGACGCCAGCAGATAGTGGGGGTGGAATTAGATGAAGATAGATATACACTCAAACTAATTAAAAAAGACAGTCATTTCACTCACTAAGTCACCTTTCAAAAAAGAAAAATGGCAAGAGATGCCTCGAATTGGGTTTAATCAGCCTGTGACAACTTACCCGTCCGGAGCGCCAGTCAAGAAACGAATGCAGCAGCAGTGCGGGGTTCAGCCGCCTACAGCCGAGAGATCTGTGCACAACCTTATCTCGTGCCCTCTAGGTCATGTGAGCGTTCATGTGTGTGGAGGAGGGGCTCTGTAAGGAGGTCTGAAGGAAGGGGGATCATTTCGGTTGTGTACTTTCAAATGATAGCTCACTCGAGATGGTTTCTCCAAATGACAGGTTTGCATAACATAACAAGTGTATCTTACAGTTCCTCTGTGAGTGAATTACACACAAATCTGTAGAGTGTCACTGAAAAGTTGTACGCAGTAGTGACTGACATTCGTGTAAGGGAGTTCACACCCGAGCTGCTGCAGGGGTTGTTGAGTATGTTTTGGCTCTCAGGAGATGGCGGGGTTAAGGGGTACAGATTCTTAACGAATCTTCTTTACACATAATCTGCGAGTTTAAGTGTCTGTAAAAAGTCTTTCATTTTAAATCAATAACTTGCCTTGTAGAGTCAGAATCCAACGAATCTCCTCAAACAGAGTAATTTCAGGGATTAGTGTCGCTTTTATACACAAAAGGTATCTTTTCAGTAAACTTCTCAGCGAATTAAAGCATAAATTTGGCAATGTTCAAAACAGCCTGGTGTTTCACTGAAATACCCTCATATCACAAATGACATTACGAGTCAGGTGCATAACGAAATATACAAAAACAAAGTACTTCATTATCTACTCAGCTTTTATACACAATATAAGTGCAGGGAAGGATGCGAGTTTAGACACAATCTGTGAGATGAGCAGTTAGTTTTATAATAAATAAAACAGATCAAATGAATTAAAACAGAATTTACCATTATTCTTCACTCTTTTGGAAACGGACAGTTTCAAGAAAGATGAAAAACGTGTTTATGCAGACATGCAAAATATCTGAAGCCCTAAAAAATATATAAGTATATTGTGTTGAAAATATCTCAAAAAGTCTGTAATATTGTTTAATGTGATACCTGAGGATATTCACTTTTTTAATTGTAGCGACTGTGAACTAATGTGTAATTACTTTTTTCTAGCTATAAGGAAAAAGTCTCTCTGAAGAGGGGAAATAAATAAAATAATTTTAAACAAAATGATCTTTGTCTTTTTATAATTATCTTTACACCACTATAAAGGAAACCCAATATTAAGTTTGTGTGAGGTCGTACTAGGGATAATATTAGATGTTGCTGTACCCATAAAGATGTGTTTCTGCCTCCATTTCACTCCATTGAAGCCTCCAGCTTGTACAGGCTCCGCTCCACACGCAACATAACATGTCCGCCCTCCTCATCAGAACATTTAAAAGTAAGGGGATGGAAATACTGATGCTAAATAAATATCGCTCAAACTAAATACAGGCTAGTCATTTCCACTCACCAAGTCACTTTTTCAAAAAGCAAAGAAAACAATAATGGTCCAGAGAAGCATAGTTATGGGTTTAATCTGCGAGACGCTGTGACAACGTACCGCCACCCGTTAGGAGCGTCCAATAAGAAACGAATGCAGTATCTGGGCCGTGATTCAGACGCACTCCAGCGAAGAACTTCATGAAGAATGGACTCTGAAAAATGGCGTTGTTGGGGGTTATGTATTCAACTATATGGCGAATGAACTGCATTTACAGTACAATCTGAAGAATGGATAACGTATGGGACCCTGCAGTGTTGTTAAAAGCGACACTAACCTCCACAGATTGGGCTGTGTTAACTCAGGTGTCTTTCAGAGATTCTCCACGCAACACACTGTATCTCAGAAGAAGGAGAAGAACCATAGTGGAACCAGCAGTGTACAAGATAGTTGTCAAAGAAAAGCAAAGAAACAGACAGACAGCATGACAAGATCACCAAAGGAAGAGATTCCTACGCCGCCGCCTCTACATTGTGGAGGAAGAAGGAGATATTTACCCGCTGCCAGAAGTGAGAGAGTCTGACAAGCACCGTCTGGAAACTAAAGCGGACCATACGGGGCGATGGTATTACGTGCGAGCCATTGGAATGCTGGAGGAAGGACCCATCTGATGCATTTTGTTTTGGAATATTTTAACTCTACATGCGGAGTTTTCAGACATCTGTGCGGTGCTCTGACTGCTTGGCTGAAATGATTGATGGAAAATGCCACAACGCATTAAAGAACTTTTTAAACAGAGTCAGACATCGAGGACATTATACCTTTACAGAGGACTCTGGCTCCCACTCAACATAAAAAAGTCACACCCTCTCACCAGATCAATTTTAAACTAAGGACCCCTCAAATAAAAAACATTGTGTATTCTACCTTGTAAAAGAGTGTCTGGGTTGTCTTACGAAAATGTGTTATCATCTGTATCAAGATGATGTGTTTAAAAATGGAATTTGTGAAAAATACCAACTGTGTGAGAGACGTCATAACAGACACTCATTTACACCACAGTGTTTGTTCTCTACAAATGTTTTAAGATTGTTACAAATGTAAAAATAAAATAAAAGGTATGGAGACAAATTAATACAGGTGACTCTGATAAAATACTTTATCTGAATACATTTGTTCTTTTTAAGGAGCACTTTTTGAAATTATTTATTATTATTCTTCAGTGGAATCATCCAGTTTTTGTTAACATCATCGCTTTCTTCTCTCTGTGTGTTCACTAAGATACTTTTAGACACACTTTGGTGGGTATTGCAACACTTGTTCAGATAAACAAGGTTTTTTCTTTTCTGATAAACTTACATATTTTAGTTATTTTCTGTTACCAAGATACTTTAAGTAAGATACACCTTGATTGTACGCAACAAAGGTATAATATGGAAGTATCTTGGTATGGGAAGGGGTTTTTCTTAAGGGCGTGCATAAACTTAGATACAGGGTAAATATTCATTAATTTGTATTGAATTGAGGTTTTCTTATTCTTTTTTGATTTTAAAACACATACTATTTGTACACACATGACTTTTCCATCTATCTGACATGTACTATACTTTTTTATACTTCTTTCTGTAGATCTTGACAAAACGATACTTATCTTAATCATCATTTAAGAATAAGTAATAGTTTACACTATTGCTGGAGGTGAGATGAAAAAAGCTCACACAACGCTTAATAACTTTTTTCTAAAACTCAATTCTAAATGTAGACTCGCCCATGTACAACGCAATAAGCCCCACCCTCCCACTCAGCATTAATTCATCTAAAACGAAGGACCTCACTAAGACGACGTTGTAAACTAGCCTATGGAGCGAGAGAGAAGCCAACACTACGCGAGTTGTGCGCCATAAGGCTGCGTGATTGAACATCGACTACTGGCACTACCACTACTGGAAACCCGAATTCTTGCAAATACTAATGCTGCTTATTTTGCTCTTGGCCAACACGTCTCGTTTATGGACACAGTGAAAGTGAGTGGTGGTTGATATTGTGGAGAGGGTGATACATTGGTACAGAGAAGAAATATGCAACGGGTGCCGAGTCAGTCACCCCGCCAGAGGCAACACGATTTTCTGAATGACATGTCGATTTTTACTTCGAGAAACAATTACAACGCGTTAATGAAAGACTAGGCTCACCGACTTCATTACTGAGATCGACCAGACTACTATGATAAAGACATTTTCACGATGATTGGAGGATCCAAGGCGCTTCGGAGGCTTTCTTCACAATCTCAAAAATTGCAGACGGCTCAAGGAGAGACTTGAAAAGATCCATGCCGAGTTGGATGGAGAAGAAGAAGACTAAAACCACAGTTGAATGGAGAAGAGCAGGACTTGTTCAATACATTGACTCTTTAAGTAAATAAAATTGGGAACTACTATGCAAACGCTCTGTATATATTGATCATAATGTAGTCAATACCCTTTTAATAAGTGTGGTGATGGGACGATTGAAAACAGAACGAGTAGTGACCCCTGTGTAAAAAGATGGCTGAAGTTTTTAAACTGGAAGACATTTGGATATCGTCGTTCTGGCAGTACTATTCCAGGTCATTGGGAAATGATTGTAAAAGAAACATTTAAAGTGGTCCTGGAATCTTCATTCCGAAAAGATTCTGTAACATTACCTCAGAAATGAAACAAACATCAAAAGTGTATCATGTGCTCTCATTGTATGCTCTGTTTGTAGATGTAATGCATCTTTATGTCGAAAACAGCATACACGTAATATGGGGAATTATAAGCTGGAGACGGTCCTGGGGATGCTACAATCAGTATAACATATTGATGTTGTGTGTGAAAAATAAAAAAAAGTGTTTTTTTACATTTAAAAAACTGTTGTCATCATAATAGCAAGGGGAGCGTGTTGATACATGTGTATTACAGTCCTTCTTGTTGTGTTTTTCAGTGTTTTCTGTGTGTCTGTACACACAAAGCACAAATCATTTAAAACAAACCCTGAATCAAATTGAGAGAGGACATTAAGAGTCAGAATCCTAACGAAATCACCTCAAACAAAGTACTTCATTATGTACTTTTCAGCTTTTATACACAAAGTGTATCTTTCAGTAACTTTCTCAGAGAATTAAAGCTAAATCTGTCAAATGTTTTCAAAACAGCCTTGTTTCACTGAAATAGCCTCAAAATCACAAACTGCCATTAAGAGTCAGAATCTTAACGAAATCTACTGACACAAACTACTTCATTATCTACTTTTCAGCTTTTATACACAAAAGTGTATCTCTCAGTAACTTTCTCCGAGAATTTAAGCATAAATCTGTCAAATGTTCAAAATAGACTTGTTTCACTGAAATAGCGTCAAAATCACAAACTGGCTGAAACTGTACAGTGAATTGGAGAAATTACAGCACAGAATTTTCTAATACGACACAGATCATATAATCTATGTAGACAAGACAGTGGGAGACTCCACAGCCCATGGGGGTTTATCTGGGGGATCCCTAAAAGTTATGCTTACCAGACCAAATATCAAAAAAGATGAGCGTGTGAAAGGGATTACACAAACGCATCATCCCCTTTTTTTCGTGTTGATGCCAGGTGGCAGGAATGAGTCTCATTGAAGAGAAACACAGATCACTCTTCTGACGCTCACAGTGAATATAAGAGATAAGCAGGCTGACAAAAAGAACAAGCAGCCGGTGTCTGACGGTCTGTGAACTGCAGGCATTGCAAACATGTCAGTGAGGGTGTGGGAATGCCTGAAAAGAAACAAAAGCATCTCAAGTCATTTGTTTGAACGTTCCAGCTGTCAAACTTAAATATACTGATGTAAATATAGCGAGGTTCACGAGCATGACTGTTCCTTATCTACTTGTTTGTGCTCAGTTTTCTCCGTCTTTCTAAAGTGCTTTATCATCTGAAGCACTTTGACATAAACAACTCAAGGTCATACCTACATCCATAACATACATCTTGACTATCAAGTGCATCTCTAAAATGTCTTTTACATTCATGTCAACTGTGAGTGACTCGTGACTCCAAACTTGATAGAGCATTAATCACAGAAGTTGTGATAAATGCTTAACTATATATATATATTTGTATGTATAAAGTATGACATAAGCTCATAAGGTGTAAACAATGTTTGTGTGTTGGAAATGTGGATTTGTTACAGTGTTCAAACACATTATATTATGCATTGATTCCGATGTACAGAATTTAAAATATTGTGACTGACATACATATCACAGGTTTCTTCACTATTTACTACCTTTAAACTGTTGTCAAAAAGAAGCCACTTTTAGTTGTATTGGGTTTATTGAGCAGTCAATATAATGTAATGACTTGGTAAAGCAAATGTTGCTCCCTAGCTAGCTATCTAGCATCAATCCTGTGTAGGGCACAGCATCCATGTGCGATTTGAGACAACGCTACCTGGTTGAAATTCACGTAATGCGCAATTGTTACATTATTCAACCAGACAGCGTTCAAAGGAAGTATTTGAATTGAGACACAGCAAGGGACTCACACCAACAAGCACGAGTGGCCGGCGCAGGTACAAACAAATCACAAGCTCAGATTTTAACAAACACAGAGGGGGTATTATCTACTTATTTGCTTCGGGCTAATGCACTTTTTTAATGAATTGCATCTGCATAGAAAGTATAATCATAAGTTTGTCTTTTCAGTGGAAGATGCAACTTCCATCATGGGATGATAGGTTCACTATTTTCATCTCCTCACAGAGATTGCATCATGTGTTGATGTTGGATCTTACATCATATGTTTGCTTTGGGAGCATGGAGGATGTCCTTTACACCTCTGATTGGGAGGATCCCTCTGAGATGAGAGTTTGAGATCATCTGACATGAACACAAGAAGGTGTGAATTCTTAATGAGAGCAATAACTATGTGCTGATGTTTTGTTGGGAAAAGTTCCTGACAAAAATCCAGTCTAATGGGCTTCATTAGTCAGGTAGAAAGGTGTGTCTGTGTGTGTGTGTGTGTGTGTGTGTGTGTGTGTGTGCGTGCGTGCGTGCGTGTGTGTGTGTGTGTGTGTGTGTTAATGTAAAAGCTAAACGTGATGTGGATCATAAAATATATCAGCAATTAAACACAATCTTCAATTTCTCTTACACAATACGTCTCCTTGCAGTATCATACTAATTCGGCTGACTTTTATATTTGATCCAATCGGTATATTGGTATATGTATTGTACACCATAACGGTGCACAGCTGATAGAAAGGGACACCTGGTGGTTAAAGCACGTTATTGAAATGTATTATTTGTATTATTAGATATTAATAGGAGACACAGACAGACACACTAATGATCTTAATTTAAACATTAAAGAATACTTTGGGTTAAGGTCTTATTTTGATTAAGAAAAAGCTTTGGGGGTATACATATTAAGACGGACAAAGTAGGCTACTAATATATTGCTTTCCTGCAATGTAAACTACTGTATGTTTAAGCACTTATTTGAACTGATATTTTACATATTATACTCTTTTAAGATGTATGTAGATAGTATAAGAAATGTGCAGAATTTGACAGTTTAATGGTGGAGGTATACACACTAGGGATCTACCGATATGGCTTTTTCAAGGCCGACACCGATACCGATTATTAGTAATCAAGAGACCGATAACCAATATTTGAACCTTTACATTTGCAGTAAAATCAGAAAATCTTGGTGTCAAAATGTAGAATAACACAAACTACCAACACAACTCAACACAACTTCTTTGAAATGCATTTAAGCATATATTATGTTTAATGAACTTTTAAACATCTTACAACTGGTTTCCTCTCTGCCCTTTTTTTAGTGCAGCCATCTGCAATGAGTTAGAGAGAGACAAGAAGTGGGGTGCAGGCTGACATGCTTAACTAACAATAATGCTTAATTTATTATAATCAAAACAATGCTGTCTATCTAGCGTAAGGTGACCAGATTTTTTAAATTAAAACCGGGGACATTTTGAGTTTTCCGGTCAATATATCATTAACATATGCAATTTTCTTCACCGTTAAAGAAAAAAGGGGGACAATTCTGGTTCAAGGTAATTCGAACATTTGAACTGTTGATACAAACAGAAGAACGATAGCTCATATATGAGACTTCAGGTCTTTTATTTTGAAACTGTACATCAGATTGTCCAGGTTCTTTCTGAGTGATTAGATGGGGTGTCCTGCTATCACCCTGAGAGAAATAAGTCTTGATAATTTGACAGTTTTTTATTATTCTTGTATAAAAACAGAGGGATGATAGCCCCATATATGAGACTTCAAAGGTCTTTTATTTTGAAACTCTACATTAGATTGTCCTGATTCTCTCTGAGTGACTAGATGGGGTGTTCCTGCTATCATCCTGGAGTGAAATAAGTATGTGATTGACTTTGAATGACTCTTTGATTATGGACAGTTTCCATTGAATAATAATCAAAATATAGATGGACAATAGACCTAATTTGAGATTTTAAAACAGCATACATTTTAAAGTCACCGAGTGGATATGTCTTCATAAATGTATACTTACATTTTACATTCACTCAGTTATAATGTGGTAGTTATACGTAGTTTGTTTTAAATTATTATTGATCACATATATTGTACATATTTCTTAATTTAAGCTCCAGTATATATGAATATGTTTGGTGTGTTTTTAGGTATATCTGTTATTGACCGAGTAAATACTTTTATTTGAAGGCAGTTTTTACAGGCCTCTACCGTAATGCATAGGATATTCGTGCACCGCAATACAATGTGTGGGCTGGCTTGACTGTGTTTTCCGAAGTGGGAGCTGGCTTGACCACAGTCTGTTTACCCAGTGTTTCCTGACATGAAAAGTTTTATCTCACCTTGCTATGTGTTTTTAACGTATATTAAAAAAACGGGGACAGTTTCAACCGGGGTCAGGCCAATACAAACGGGGATGTCTGGTCACCCTAATCTAGCATAAAATCCCAATAAACTGCTAGCAACTGCAAAACACTAGTGCTAGCTAATGTTTTGCAAACTATAAAAAGTGAGGCTATTACAGTAGACCTAACGTTAGTCTAGTAGCCTCACTTCTAATATTTAGCTAAACATTTGCTAGATACATGTTGGCTAGCTAATGAGCTTCACATATCAACCTGAAAAACTGCGAGGCTCCCCTCGCAGCCCCCCCTCCGCACTAGAGTTACTCCGCTGCGAGACGCTGCATGCACCCCCAACTCTGACTGACTTCCCGCGTCCCTGTGTAACTGGGAAACTGATAGAATTGGATCATAACATTGTGGTGTTTTTGCAACTTCAGCATAGGGGATTGGGATGTTTATTGAATTTCGGCTGCTTGCTTCAGTCTGTGTCTGTGTTCTTTCGCACCTGCCTGTAATCTGAGAAGGTCCCGCCTCTCTGCCAGGAAAATATTCAGTAATAGCCTATCAGATAGCGCTGTGTGCGGGACATTGCTCGTGTACAGAGTGGTGACTGCAGCCAGAGCCAACGTTTTATCAGCAATTTGATAAAAAAAAGGCCGATACCGATAATCGGTCAAATGCGGAATATCGGTCGACCCCTAATACACACATATTGATAGATGTCACTGTTGAGGAACCTGCGACCCAGGTGTTTCATCTCCGACCTTGTCAGGTATTGAACAATCAATAAATAAAGAACACAGAATTATTAAATATAAAACACACAATTTGTGTGATTATATTAATGATTTACAAACAAACACCACTGCATATTTACAACTGTTACACATGCTGATGTAAAGCATGGACCCGTTAAAATCCAGTTTTGGACAGTCTGCCGTGGTTCCATCCCATTTCAAAGTGTTGTTCGACGCTCGGCGTAACCCTCGGCGCACACTCAAATGTCCAATCACAGAGCTTGAGGACTATCACGGGGTTTGTCAAGCGAAGCGGAAAGAATACTTACTTCTGGGTGTAAAATTCTCTAAAGCAACTACTATGAGCTGCTCCGACCATCGGTCATGACGGACTCCAACTTATGTTTATTAATCAAACAAATAAATAAACACAAGGATAATTATGTGTTATTGTTGAGTAAATAACAGTGTGGTTTAGAAAATATTAAATTAGAAGGAAAAAAACGATGAAACAATACAGATTTCAGTTTTCTGAGCCCCTACTCTCCCCATAACTGACGGCAACAAAAGTCCTACAATATTCAATTAAAATAAAGAAGTAAAAACAATAAGTGTGGCTTGATATTGAGTAAGAAAAAGGTTGATAAACGCTGTGAGAATGGATCTGTGGAGAGCATTTTGCTGCGATCCCAACTCCCCTATTACCAACGTTCAGGGAGCACTATGCAAATCAATGGGACGCCCTGCCCGTTGAAAAATTACTTCCAAGGCGTACCCTGTCCGTAATAGAGTGACAGGGAGGGGCCCTGACCGTCCGTCAATATGTGACGGGTTGGGAGGGAAAACGTGTTGGGGTGCAGCGAGCTGTTTGGCTGATGCAGAGCGGAGAGCACGTGCTGAGGTGTAGGCTTAACCATGTCCTGGATGTAGGAAGGGCCAGATTCATTCACAGCATGGTACGCAAATACCAGTGTCTTGAAGTGGATTCTAGCAGTTACTGGAAGCCAGTGAAGTGAGCGGAGGAGTGGTGTGGTGTGGGGAAATGTAGGAAGGTTGAAGACCAGACGAGCCGCTGCATTCTGGATGAGCTGCAGAGGTCGGATGGCACATGCAGTTAGACCAGCCAGGAGGGAGTTGCAGTAGTCAAGGCGTGAGATGACGAGAGCCTGGACCAGAAGTTGCGTCGCTTTCTGGGTCAGGAAGGGACATATCCTCCTGATGTTGTAAAGAGTGTATCTGCAGTAGCGGGTTGTAGCAGCGATGTTTGCAGTGAAGGACAGGTTGTTATCTAGGATCACACCCAGAGTCCTTGCAGTCTGAGTCGGGGAAACAACAGAGGGGCCGATGTTGATTGTTAGGTCAAGAGTGGGACACTCTTTTCCAGGAAGAAAAAGCAGTTCAGTCTTGTCAAGTTTGAGCTTGAGGTGGTGAGCAGACATCCACTGAGAGATGTCTGCTAGACAAGCAGAGATGCGTGTGACGACCTGGGTTTCTGAACGGTGAAAGACATAATTAATTGGGTGTCGTCCGTGTAACAGTGGTATGAAAAACCATGCGGTCTAATGACTGATCCGAGTGAGTTTGTGCACAGAGAGAAGAGGAGGGGACCAAGGATAGAGCCCTGAGGGACCCCTGTAGTTAATTGACAAGGGTCAGACTCGGACCTTCTCCAACTTATCCCGTAGGTATGAGGTGAGGAGGTAAAGTTCAGAGCCTGAAACTCCAAGATATATCTCACACAGGCTCCGCCCTCTACTGGACTATATGGGTATTACCTCTCAACCATACTATGTGGCGCAGTATGTCTTGCCGGTAGAGGCGGAGGACCGGGACCTCGAGGTGGTGGAGATGCACGAGCAGGATGTCGATGTGCCCTTCGTGTTCGTCATGCCAGCGGGCCGGGCGGCCCAGTTCGTCGAGGAGGAAGATGACTACGCCACCTCGTTGTCTGATGCTTCCGTGGCCGGCCTCCAGTAGAGTCCACAGATCTGTGCGGCAGGATTTCCCGGCGGTGATGACTATGGCGGCGGAGCGTGCAAATTTGTGAAATCCTGGAATATCTGGATAAGATGTTCAGGCTCGGGACGCAGATGGCAGCAGCGGCCAATAATCTTGGCGTGTTGGGTGTCTCACTGATCACCCCTCAGCAGGACATCCCCGCCTACCCGCCTCCGGACGGGAGCGATTATTTGGACTGCTGCTCGGGCCAGATGGTAGATGGGCCAGACGGTATGGCTACCGCAGCTTGAGGTGTGATGTCCCTGGCCACAGTGGCGTGGCGTCACGTGTGGCTGGGTCTGACAGCACTGTCCAAGAAAGACTGAGATGATCTCCTTGGGGCCCCCGTATTCACAGAAGGGCTCTTCAGGTCGATCACCTCGGTCACCCATCGCTTCAGTCACTTGGAGGAAGAGAGGGCACAGCTCAGCCGCATTGCTGCCACTGGCTCGTCCTCAGGCTCTTCCTCGGGGGGGGAGAGCGCTCGGCGGTGGTCAGAAGGAGAGAGAGGCGCTGGTATAGAGCCCCCGAGGCTCCCATTGCTCCCTCTTCCTCCGCGGTTCGTCCCGGAGAACCGGCTCAATACCGGCACTCGCAGGGACGGGCTGACCGACCCCGACGGGCTCCCGCTCCGGCTCCGCCTCGGCAAAGGGCTTCAGGTTGAGGTGCACCGTCTACCAGAAGCTGACTGGCGGTGGGAGGAAGCACCCCGGCGGAGAGAGTCACTTTCTCCACCCAGGACGCGTGGGCGAATCCCGCCTCCTCCCTGTATGATGCTACTGTTGTGACACAATAATCTTTTAAAAATAAAAATGATTGCATCTATCCCAGTCTAAGTGTAATTTCTCTCCACAAATCCACACTTCCACATAATGTTAACCGTACAGATTCCCCACTCCCTGCCGCAGTTGTAACTCCAGTAAAGGAAGCAGCTAGTGGGCTAAATTCCACCTCCTCAGCCCGGTGCGTGCGCTAGCATGTTATGTGGAGCGCACGGCCGCCACTAGCTACATGCACTGGCTCTGCGAGTGCATCTCACATGACTACGGACAGGCGGGAGAGCCTTCCCTGCGGGGGTCCGTGCACACTCTACACGGGGTATGACTGTGTCAACAGCCTTATTTAACGGAGTGAGTGTGGAGGACATATGTAGGGCGGCGTCTTGGTCCACGCCAGGCCCCTTTTATCTCTTGGACATGTCTGGCTCATTCTCATCATCTGTGCTTTCTGAGGGGGGAGGGGCTGTGGGTCAGCAAGTATCTGACCCACCCGGACATAGTGTACTTATGTGTTCCACTGCCCCTTAGGGACCCTGGAAACATGGTGCACAGGCAGGGAGAGCCCTCCTCACTGTTTTCCAGGCACACTATTCACGAGGTAAGCGTGTCTGAGTGTGCCCTACCAGCCAGGTAAACTTTGGCCCCCACTTCTCCCCGGTCACAACCGGAGGAGAGGAGGTTGTGGTGCAGTGGCTGTTAACCAAAAGCCAGTCAGGGGCAGTGTGTTGACTCAATGTTGTTGGACGACAGGGCGTTTAGGCATCAGGACTCCACCCACTGTACCCATAGAGTCCAGTAGAGGGCGGAGCCTGTGTGGGATATAACGGTGGTTTACGTATTGTAACCCTAGTGATATAAGCACAGGTGGAGCCCTCTACTCGGGCCCTGTCCTATGCTGCTCGCTGTGTGTGTGTGTGTGTGTGTGTGTGTGTGTGTGTGTGTGTGTGTGTGTGTGTGTGTGTGTGTGTGTGTGTGTTAATGTAAAAGCTAAAGGAATGGAAAAAAAACATATTGTAAGATGCACATATTTACCATAATTTGTGAATTCCATGTGAAAAGTGACTGACACCCTTTCATTAATCCTTTCCGCAGTAAATGGTTTTACTCTGTACAGGAAGTATAAGGATGTTTCTAACAAAGGGGGACAGCTAAGCATGACAGCAAGATGTTCAATACAATTGGTCAGATCTTCCTTTGAGTACCTTGGCATAAGCTTTTCCTAGGCGGTTGAGCAACAGGATACCTTGATATGAAGAGGAGTTGATCATCTCTCAAGATTGAAGAGACATGTCTGCCAGAAACCTGAACAATGTCTAGAGCCTTTAATATTGCTGGGCAAATCTCATCCATACCTGGCGCTGTGATATTGGGATATGGTTAAAGCTTCCCTATAATCTTCCAACTTTTCATTTTCCATCGACAACATTTTGGATGTGTTTGGGAGCCCTTCAAAGTGCCTGACAGTATAAGGATATCAGCAGCCCCCCTACTTCTGAGCTGAACACTCTGAAACCCTGTGCCCCTTTCCTGAGTCATCTGGGGGCTGCCAGACCTTTCTTGAGACGAACCAACAGTCAATCTCATTGGCCTTCCCAATCTCTTGCCTTCATGTCGTTTTTGTTTCAAAATAACCCTGGAACAACCAGGCCCAAAAGGCTAAATGACCTAATCCATTGACTAGACGCAAGTTGGCTTCATTGATCCTTTGACCATAACTCTGAGAAGTCACTCCCACAATGTAACTTATCAGCATGGCCCACTTGGTTTCAATACTTCACGAAAAATGATAATCTTTTAAGATTCTTTACACCGTAAAACCACTCTTGATGAGAAGGAAAAAGTGGCCGCCATAATCAAATAAGATGATGCCAATGCCGGGAATTACGAAAGAAAAAAGTTGCATGAAAGTGATGAAGACTGAGATGAAGATGACTGCAGAAAACAAAGTAGAGCTTAGGGATTTCAGTCTTAGCATGAGAGAAAGTAATAGTAGAGGCAGGACAGATGAGAAGAGATATATCAGCTGCATAACGGAGAGCTTTGCCAGAACACAGCAGCTTCTCAACACGTCTCTCTGCAGATGGAGACTTCCCTTCTCTGCTTTCCACAACTCTTCAACAGATCCTGCAGGAAGCCTACGCCAGCTCAGTCAGATGTCCTGCTCACTTACATCCTGCTGTCCTTCATCGCTCTGATCACTGCAGCTCTCAACCTGCTGGTCATCATCTCTATCTCCCACTTCAGGCACAGACAAACTTTCAGCTTAAACTTGTATATGTTCATGACTGTTTAGTGCTGTTTGTTGTTACAAGCTATCATTGATTATTGTATTTATGGTGAAATTCTTCCTTTCCAGGCAGCTCCACACCCCCACTAACCTCCTCATCCTCTCCCTGGCTGTCTCAGACTTCCTTGTGGGCCTCATTTTGATGCCTGTTGCAATCATTTTAACAGAGGCTTGCTGGTACTTGGGTGACCTGATGTGTGTTCTGTATTATATTGTTGATTTTATCATTACCTCTTCTACGGTTGGAAACATGGTGCTCATATCCATTGATCGTTATGTTGCTATTTGTGACCCTCTACATTACACCACCAGAGTAACTCTGAACAGAACAAACAAATCTGCATCTGTCTGTGTTGGATTTGCTCTGTTATCTATAATTGTCTCATTTTAAAGGACTTTCTGAGACAAACCTGATTCACATAATTCTTGCCATGGAGAGTGTGTAGCTGTCCTTAACAATATCACAGGAGCTGTTGACTTAGTTGTTAACTTTATTGCCCCCATTACTGTTGTCATAGTTCTGTATATCAGAGTGTTTGTGGTGGCTGTGTCTCAGGCTCGAGCCATGCGATCTCATGTTATAGCTGTCACTATGCAACGTTCAGTTGGTGCAACTGCTAAGAAATCTGAGATGAAAGCAGCCAGGACTCTTGGTGTTGTTGTCCTTGTGTTTCTAATATGTTTTTTTCCATATTACACTCCATCCCTTATAGGCGAGGATATTGAAAACTAGTAGTTCAACCTCACCCATAGTAATGTGGTTGATGTATTTTAACTCCTGTCTGAACCCATTGATTTATGCCTCGTTATACCCCTGGTTTAGAAAATCAATCAAGCTCATTGTTACCCTTAAGGTACTTAAGTCTTGCTCGTGTGATTCTAAAATACTGTAATGACGGGCTGGGGTTGAGATATATTCTAAAAAACCTCTGTTCAGATGGACATATTGTTGCTATTATTACTGAGTCAGAATGCAATGTGTAATGGCTGAAGAAAGATTAGACATTATTTAATGTAGTAAAACATATGTAACTAAAAGATATTAAATAATTTAATACAAAATAAAACTTGACAATATTACATTGTGTGGAAGAAGTAGTAGTTTTTGACTTGTGTCGACTTCAGTTTGACCAGGATTCTGGTAATGAAATGTTCAATTGTTAATTTAGTAGACAATATGCAGTCCAGACTGATTGAGTATGTCTTTGGCAAAGGTGAGTGTGCAACTTCAAACAAAAAGACAGAGCTGTCGCGCGCGTGTGTGTGTGTGTGTGTGTGTGTGTGTGTGTGTGTGTGTGTGTGTGTGTGTGTGTGTGTGTGTGTGTGTGTGTGAGAGAGAGCGAGAGAGAGAAAAAGGAGAGAAGGTTTTACTGACACATAACCGATGTGGTTCTCCAACACAATACAATATACAATATAACAAGAACAAAAATAAATCTTGTTGAGTGCTAACACATGTTTATTTTACCAATGCTCATGATAATGTACATGTACCGTCTGTTGCAATAATGAGGGATTAAAATGTCAAAAACACGCATAATATTTAGGCTGAGAATAAGAATGAAAGCTTCAATCAACGATGATCAGGACCTCGCTAGGGCTGCTCGATTAAGGCAAAAATCATAATCACGATTATTTTGGTCAATATTGATATAACGATAATTAAATACGATTATTCATTGACTTTGAAAACATCAATTTATTGAACTTTAAAAATAATAATAGTAATTTGAACAGTATCTTTTCAACAGTTGATTACCCTGAACCTTAAGTATAATTCAACTGAAAAACCATTACAAATATAAATAAAATAAAATATAAATTTATATCTACATTTAAATAAATAATGTAAAATTCATAAATACCAATAAAGAAAATCAACAAATATTTTGGGGCGCACTTCCACAAACCACTGAGCATAATAATTCTAAGAAATAAAAATGTATTAGATTATTGGCAAAGTATTCAGCTGAAGCCACATCTTTTTCAACTTCCCCACGGCCTGTCATAAAGGGCAGGCCAGGGTTCAAGTTTTGTGGGAGCCAATGGGAGCTGAGCTCCCATGAGGAGGGCTGAGCTCCCGTGAACGCAGGGAAATCATACATCTGTTGGGGTCGCTAATACATTACCAACAACCATTAGTTTAAACACAAATAATGCATGTGTCAATGTAACGAGTATTATTTACGCTAATGAGGTAAATAGGCTAACATAAAAACATGTTTTCCAAAAGAACTACAAATCGTATTCTCTCTTGAATGACAATATGCCTGCACTTCACCTCCAAGGTGTGCAATCAATTATTGGGAATCTATGCCTATGAGCGTGCTGCGCGAGCCGAGATGATGTGTTATGGGGTGTGCGTATAGTTAAACCTTTCCATATTTAAGTTTGTAGCAAGTAGAGGACTGCTTCTGCTGTGGTGTGTGTGTGTGTGTGGTGTGTGTGTGTGGTGTGGTGTGTGTGTATTTACAACAGCATATACAAACAAAAATAGTGCATGTGGGTGCACACTTACATTCTCTGTCTTACTGTTACATAAATCCCATGAATGTATGAAATTAAATTAGCTTCATTATATCTCAGTGATTAAGTGAATAATAAACTTTCTATCGGGTCACTATCAGCATGTCACTCATTATTTTCAGGGAGGGGGCGGGGCTTGGAGGAACGGAGAGGAGACGGTGATCGCGGAACCTTTTTTCCTCCTGCCTTCACAAACTTTACACACGTATATATCGTCTGAAAATTGCTAGAGGACATTCATACTTTGCAATCCAAGACTTAATTAAATCCACCAAAAACCTGACATGATTGTAACGCGATTATTTTTGAAAAACATAAATCCCTGACCCTGTCACACTCCGTGTCGCTGCGGCTCAGAGACACAGGGACCCTGTGTCTCTGAGCCGCAGCGACACGGAGTGATTCAGAGCGGGTCCTTCTGCTGTTGGTTCTGGACTTGTGTTCTTGTGTTGGTGGATAAAGCATACTGCTCCGTGTTCGGTGTTACTGTGCCGCTGTCACGTCTGTTCCCTGATCTCTGCGTCACCGACCGATTTGATATTAAAGTGACAGAAAAAACGTTATAGTAAAGCCGCGGCCGGAAAATCATGATGTTACTACTCTATAACCGATTATCTTCCGTCACTGCATCGAGACCGAATCGTCCACGTCCGCATCGCAATGCATCGTAGAAACGATTATTTTCAACACCCTTACTGGTGACCCCGACGTTTCTGAGAACATTTCCGGGAAAATAACGAGCATGGCTGAACGCGATGTGTTCGTAAAGCTGCCGGAATTCTGGGAGCACGCCGCGGAGGCATGGTTCGCACATGTGGAGGTGCACTTCGCCTGCCGACAGGTCCGTGACAGGGACCTGAAATACTACCATGTGGTAGCAGCGCTGGGCAGCTTTGCGTCATCCAGGTTGGTGGGATTCATCGCAGCCCCCCCACATCATGGCAAATATGAGGTGATTAAGGCCCTTCTCCTTAAGACATTTAGCTTATCTGCTAAGGAGAGGGCCCGCCAGATACTTGACATCAAGGCCTAGGAGACAGCAAGCCATCCCAGCTAATGGAGAAAATGCTAAATCTGCTAGGGGGGGAAGATCCCTGGATTTTATTCACGGAGATTTTCCTGCGTCACTTGCCTCCCCGGGTCCAGGCGGCGCTGGCCAACGCGCCTGTCACAGAGCCCCGTGCTTTGGCTGAGGAAGCAGATAGTTTTTTCCTGGCTACACAACAGCCCGGTGCAGAGACGTTAGCCGCGACGCTCAGCGGCCCACCTGCAGTCAAGAAAGCGTGGCGGAGGCCAGACACGGCTGTGGCGAGCCGGCGTGGAGACGCCGGAAAGTGCGTTTACCACGCACGTTTTGGGACAAGGGCGAAGAGATGCATCGATCCGTGCAGCTACAAACCCCCGGGAAACGGAGGGGCCGGCGCTCAGTAGTGGCTCTGAGCGTCGGCGGCACGTGCAGGCTCCTCTTCGTCAGCGACAGCGTTTCGGGGAGCCTGTTTCTGTGTGACACGGGCGCTCAACGGAGCGTAGTTCCAGCATCGAGTGAAGACGTCGCCCGTGGGGGGCACGTACCGCGATTGACGATGAAAACCGGCCAAATTTACCCCAAAATAATGTATATAAATGCCGAGTCCCCGACAAGCCCTTGCATCACCGAGCTGGAAATACTAGTACTTTTGGGAAACCTGAAAACGGCAAATGTACCCCAAATCATGCATAAAAGCCGTACGTCCCCGCAACTGCCCTGCATTCCTGAGTCTGGAAATACTATGTTATCTTTTGGGAGAACCATGAAAACCGGCAAATGTACCCCAAAATAATGCATCTAAATGCAGTACAGTCCCCTGACAATGCCCTTGCATTCCCCTGAGTCGGAAATACATGTTATCTTTTGGGAGAACCAGAGGAAAGGGGTGAATTTGAATGAATGCATTTTTGGATGGAGGAAGGGAGGTCTCGATTCCCCTCTCCGTTGTAAATTACAACGGGGGAGTGCAAATGTCTCCGGGGCTTCCGCCAGAAGCTTTTTGCAGCCCCTCCTCCACTTAGCCGTTGTTTCGAGAATTTTTAAAAACTTCATTTTTGATTATTTTAAGATATAATTGACTGTTTTCTTTACTTGTTTTTGCTTTCCACGGGTGGGGGCGCATGGCAGGCCGCCTATGAGATCCCAAATTCGACCTGGAACCTCCGGGACTTGTGGGCTAAGCTCCATAAACTGACAAAGTTATTAAAAGTGCATGAAATGTGCAGGACTCTGTCCATTTCATCCACATTTGACGACTCTCATTAAATTAACAGTTTCCTGTCCATACTGACATGAATATGTCCATAACACCGGATGTTTATGCAGTCAAATGTGCATTTGAATTGTGCTGGGGAGTCTTTTTCAGGCTCCTCTCCACAGTTGTCCCCCTAAAAATGATTTTTAATTTTATGATTTGTAATCATTTTATCATTAATATGGTTCCCTAACACAATGCACATAGTCTTGAGCTCACTAGGGTCCTGCATATGCTTTAATCAGGCGTTTTAACACTTTTTTCCATGAAAATGATTTTTATTCACTTTTAATTCGGAGCACAATTGTACCTTTTACTATTTAAATGTATTTGTATTATATATCTTTAGGCAATAAAAGTGACATTTCTGGGTGACTTTGTCAGTTTATGGAGCTTAGCCCACAAATTCTGGAGGTTCCAGGCCGAATTTGGGAGCTCATAGGCGGCCTGCCATGCGCTCCCACCCGTGGAAAGAAGAAAAAAGTGAAGAAAACGGTCAATTATATCTTAAAATAATCAAAGATTACGTTTTTTAAAATGGTGCCAACGGAGAAGGGGCTCAAAAAAGCTCAATCTGTCGGCGCTTCGGGCCGAAGCCCCGGACACTTTTCCACTTCTCCGTTGCAACTTAGAACGGAGAGGGGAAACCAAGCTTTCCCTTCTCTGTCAAAAAAATGCTTTCATCTTTTTCAGAATACTGTCCACACAATTTCAGAAACCCGGTTTTTGAGAGGACTCAGAAAAAAAATGGGTGTGTCATGGAAGAAGGTTTCCGCTCCATGTGCACCCTGGCTCGGATGAATTTGTTGCCTGGAGACCCCCCAACATGGTTCTTACCAAACGTTAAGTTTTTGAACTGGTCTCTGGAGGAATGTAAGGGGAGTTTGAGGGGACTCTACACGCATTATGAGGCACTATTTTCAGATACATGTTATCACTTTTAGCCCTTTTTTATGGTTCCCCAAAAAGTTAACTCAGACTTTTCTCTGACTATGGAGGAATGTAAGGGGAGTTGACAGGGGACTCTACCCGCCTTATGAGGCGCTATTTTCGGATACGTTTTTACATTTTCACCCCTTTTGCCTGGTTCTTTTTTTTTCTTTTTTTCTATTTTGGCCCGTTTCACACGGTTCCTTCTGAAGTCTGAAAATCATGTGATAATTAAATACATAATAAAACATGAATATAACCTTGAAGGTTCCCAGGGGCAGATACAGTGCCAGGTATCAGACTATTTAAACAATGTTTACCCAGGATTCAGACACCTTCCCTGGCTTGTAAAATGCGGTGATGCGCCCTGGAGGTATCAGACTATTTTAAACAACTTGTCCCCGCCTTTCGAACTCTTATTCCTAGGTTTTACCCTCTCCTGAAAATGCACATATTCTGTGCATTTCCAGGAGAGGTTCAATGTTAAATGATATTGTGTAAAATGACAGGCTAAAACTCTCTTCCAGGCGTATAAAAACACTTTTCCCAACCATTTAAACATAATTTCTGGCTTGTAAAGTGCATTGATGAGCCCTGGTAGTATCAGACTATTTATAGGGTTACCAGGAGCATGAGAATATCCTCCACAGAAGGGGTGGTGTTGCCGTGAATAAGGCAGAATATGGATGCCGATGGGTGGACGGTAAAGCACAGCAAAATCCACCCCCCTTTCAGGGTTACCAGGGGTTCTGTAGGGCAGAGGTTGCGCTAGACTTTTTCGCTGCCCGTCATTTTGATGGACAGGATCGTAAAACTTCCGTCAAAATCCAGAATTACCCGTCGGCCTTTACACAACTCTGACGAGGGGGGGGGACAGTTCACATGCGCCGTGTTATGCATGACTGCTGCACCTCGCGGGAGCGTGCACGGCCTAAAGCCAAAACTCACAGACATTTCAATGATTTGTACCGCACAGTTAGGTTTGGAAACCGTATGAATTCCTTTTTGGAGGGCATGCATAACACCGGAGCCTCGTAACGGGGAAACTTTGGCGCTGTTCCGTCCATTGCCTCTAAATAGGGGAATGGAAGCACAGCTGTATATTAACAGAGTGGATGGACAGGATGCTGAGACTGGGTTATTCATTCCAGTTTTGCAGCACCCCTCCTCCGTTCACAGGCATAAAAGAGAATAATCTATCATCACGAGGGGAGTTCCCTCTCGGCAGAGATTCAGGCCCTGTTGCAAAAACAGGCAGTGTCTGTTGTGAGCTCTCAAGACAGAGAGGAAGGGCACTATTCCCTGTACTTCCTGGTTCCCAAGAAGACAGGAGAGTTCAGGCCCATTCTGGATCTTCGCAGCCTGAATCTTCACATTGCACACAGAAAATTCCATATGTTAACTGTAAAACAGTTGATGGAACTGGTTCAGCCAGGCGATTGGTTCACGACCATCGACCTGAAGGACGCTTACTTTCATGTCAGCATTGCATAGAAAGTATTTGCATTTTGCCTTCCAGGGTGTATCCTACGAGTACAACACACTACCGTTCGGCGACTCCCTATCCCAAAGCACGTTCAGCAAATGTGTGGCCACAGCGCTTCAGCCGATGTGCGAGCTTGGCACGAGGGTGTTCTTTTATCTAGACGACCTCATAGTCATGGCCAGGTCCAGGGAATGGGCAATGTTTCACACATCCCAATTGACCCTACACCTAACCAAGTTAGGTTCCGCGGTCAATTGGAAGAAGAGCTCACTCATACCTCACCAGAAGGTGCAGTATCTGGGGATGTTGCTCGATTCAGGCAGCCTACGCGCTAACCTGTTAGAGAGCAGACAGGCATACTTGCTTCGTGCAGTTTGCAGACTACGACAGGGGGTACCGGTGACAGCGCTGACAATTATGCAGACTCTGGGTCTCATGGCTATGGTACGGAACTTTGTGGTACCGCTGGGCTTGCTGCATATGCGCCGCCTGCAGAGGTGGTTTGCCACCTGGAGTTCCCCAACACTCCCCCTTGATCTGATGATCGGATGCACAGACCACTGCGCCACCCGTCCCCAGTGGGCAACATCCATTACTGGGGGTCCCCAGAGTACATACAGAGGGGAACTCCACTGGATAACATCCTACATCACGGTGTTCACGGACGCATCCGTGACAGGTTGGGGGGGGGAACAGCCTAGTGAGAGCTATAGGGGGTCGCTGGTTACAGCACAGCAACCTTCTAGAGCTGTGGGCAGTTGTGTTAGTCCTCCAGCATTTCAAACCCTTAATACAGGGCAAACATGTGCTGGTGAGGAGCGACAACAGCCCCACAGTGGCGTACATCATAAGGCAGGACGGAGTCCGCTCCGCCACCTTGTTGACCACAGCGGGGAACCTGTGGTTGTGGGCTTCAGAGATTGTGTTATCTCTGAGGGCCCTCCACATCCCGGGATTGGAGAACAGGGGGTTGTCTGATTGTGTTCACCTGTAGCACTCGTGTTTCTCCTCCCCTGCCCGGCTGTTTCTCGTCTTGTGATTACCCCTCTCTGTATTTAGTCTTGTCCTGTGTTCAGAGTTGGTTCGTTTTGTGTCATGACTAGTTCTGCGGTGAGTGGTCTGTTTTGTCTTTGTTTAGCCTTTGTTTAGCCTTGAAATAAAGTTTTTCAGTTTATATCTGCATTTGGGTCCTGCCTGCTTCACACACCGTAACATTACGAACCAACCAGAGAAATTGACCCAGCAGATGATCCTTTTGAAAGGGAGCTGCTTTCATTCACCTACTTGCTGGCTTGCAGCTATGGTGAATGGAGGGGAGCGTCCGGAGTTCAGCAGCGAAAGGCTGTTTTGGCAGAGGCGCGCCATATGGCAACAGAGAAAGTATGTTTTGAGTTCTTACCTGACTGGATTTTGGACTTCCTTGAAACATTTGATTCCCGGCCTGCTAGCCCCAGGCATGCTAGCTCCCTGTCTCCCAATTCCCAACCTGGCACCATATACGCCTTGGTGGGTTCCGTCTGAAGTCAAACCGTGCTTCTGTCCCAGTTCCTGCTCCTGTCCAGGAGTCGTATCACGGAACTCGTCTGGCTTATGGAGGTCCACAGAGCCTTCAGGTGGCTGCTAAAGGAGTCGCAAAGCCAAGCTAGCAGCCCGAGCCCCAAGAGCCATGGCTCCTGCCCCAGTACAGGCCCAAGCAGCCATGCCTCCATGCTCCAATACCGGCCCACACAGCTTTGTTTCCATACTCCATTACCTGTCTTACACAGCCAGGGTCCAGGCTTCCGCTCTGGCCCCAGCAGCCATGGTTCCGGACTCAGTTCTGGCCCCAGCAGCCATGGTTCCGGCCCCAGTTCTAGCCCCAGCAGCCATGGTTCCAGCCCCAGTTCTGGCCCCAGTAGCCATGGTTCCTGCCCCAGTTCTAGCCCCAGCAGCCATGGTTCCTGCCCCAGTTCTAGCCCCAGCAGCCATGGTTCCAGCCCCAGCCCCCTCTCGAGTCTCTTATCGAGTCCCCTCTCAAGTCCTCTCTCGAGTCTCCTCTCGAGTTCTTTCTCAAGCCCCCTCTCGAGTCCCCTCTCGAGTCTCCTCTCGAGTGAACTCTTGAGTCTCCTCTCGAGTCACCTCTCCAGTCCTCTCTCGAGTCTCCTCTCGAGTTCTCTCTCAAGCCCCCTCTCGAGTCTCCTCTCAAGTGAACTCTCGAGTCCCCTCTTGAGTCTCTTCTCGAATTCCATCTCGAGATTCCTCTCAAGTCACCTCTCTAGTATCCTCTCAAGTATCCTCTCGAGTCACCTCTCAAGTCACCTCTCCAGCCTCCTCTCGAGTTCCCTCTCCAGTCACCTCTCGAGTTCCCTCTCTCGAGTCCCCTCTCGAGTGCCCTCTCGAGTTCCCTCTCCAGTTACCTCTCGAGTTCCCTCTCCAGTTACCTCTCGAGTTCCCTCTCAAGCCCTCTCTCGAGTCCCCTCTCGAGTCCCCTCTCGAGTCCCCTCTCGAGTCCCCTCTCCAGTTCCCAATCGAGTCCCCTCTCGAGTCACCTCTCGAGTTCCCTTTAGAGTCTCCTCTCGAGTCCCCTCTCGAGTCTCCTCTCGAGTTCCCTCTCGAGATTCCTCTGAAGTCACCTCTCAAGTTAACTCTCAAGTATCCTCTCGAGTCCCCTCTCAAGTCACCTCTCCAGTCACCTCTCGAGTCTCCTCTCGAGTTCCCTCTCCAGTCACCTCTCGAGTTCCCTCTCGAGTCTCCGATCAAGTTCCCTCTCGAGATTCCTCTCAAGCTCTCTCTCGAGTTCCCACTCAAGTCCCCACTCAAGTCCCTACTCAAGTGCCATTGGAGGTTCCGCTGTCTACTGTCCTGCCGGGGGTCCTGCCAATCCTATGTTCTGTGCCGTTGGAGGACCCGCCGACTACTCTCCTGCCGGGGGTCCTGCCAACCCTGTGTCCTGTCTCGTTGGAGGTCCCGCCGTCTACTCTCCTGCCGGGGGTCCTGCCAATCCTATGTCCTGTGCTGTTGGAGGCCCCGCTGACTACTCTCCTGCCGGGGGTCCTACTCTGCCTTGCCCCCGGATCGTTCGCCCGAGTCCCCCTTCTCGGCTTCTGCCTTGCCCCCGGGCCGTCCGCCCGAGATCCCTTCTGGGTCCTCCGCTGTACCCTTGGGCTGACAGCCCAAGACCCCCTCCACACACCCTGGTGGAAAATCTCATCCATACATGGCGCTGTGATATTGGGATATGGTTAAAGCTTCCCTATAATCTTCCACCTTTTCATTATCCATCGACAACATTTTGGATGTGTTTGGGAGCCATTCAAAGTGCCTGACAGTATAAGGATATCAGCAGCTCTCCTCCTGAGCTGAACACTCTGAAACCCTGTGCCCCTTTCCTGAGTCATCTGGGGGCTGCCAGAACTTTCTTGAGGTGAACAAACAGTCAATCTCATTGGCCTTCCCAATCTCTTGCCTCTGTCGTTTTTGTTTCAAAATAACCCTGGAACAACCAGGCCCGAAAGGCTAAATAACCTAATCCATTATCTAGAAGCAAGTTGGCTTTGTTACGCTCTCCGAGAGCTTACAGGTGTGAACCCACAATACTGAACGCTATTGAGAGGAGACTGAAGTTTAAGAAACAAAAGGCTTTATTTCCAAAACCGGTGATATTGAACAGCTGAGGGAATTGATATTCACAATGTCCAGAACCAGGGAGTTTCTCCGGAGGTGGAGCGGAGGTCCGAAGCCGGGGATCCAGTTTGCGAGTGCGGGTAGGCTAGAGCAGGTGTGCGGAGATGCACGGAAGAACACAGGCGAGGTGAGCCGGGGATCCAGAGCTGACGAGAGCAAGCAGGCTGGGGCAGGTGTGCGTGGAAGCACGGAGGAACACAGACGAGGGGTTGGTGGCTGGGCGTGGCAGGCAGAGGAGTAGGCAGATGGATTCTGAACAGAGAGCACAAGGTGAGTGTAAGGGAAACTTCTGTAGAAATGGAGAGTCAGGACTCAGAGAGACACGGGACGAGCAGGAGTTCTGATGTCAAACACTGAGATTTAATACAAGTATCGGCCGGAGAAATTCACATCACAAGTCACACAGTCAAAGGTTCTGACTGCTCCGGTGGGTTGCCATGTCAATTCTGACTCTCTTCTCATCTTGGCAGACCATAGATCTCGGCCTCTGTTACGGGTAATATAGCACTAAAAACATTGCACAGGAAGCATGGGAATATATGTAATTTATGTAACTAGTTTGTCTGTCTCTGTTTCCTGGTTTCATGTTAAAAGTGTTCCCCTTCCCCCATGTCTGTGGCTGTTGATTGTGTGCGCCTGGTGCCCTGTGTTGTCTCCCCCCCCCTCCACCTGTGTCGAATTGCTGATTAGTGTGTGTATTTAGGGTCTGTTGCCCTGTCTGTTTTGAGGCTGGCAGTGTGGGTGAGATCCTTGTGGCTGGTGACTGTGTTCACCTGGGCAGCAATATTGATGCTGTGTATCCTGTACCACAGCGATGAATAAATGCCCACAGCGGGTTATATTTGAATTCCCTGCCTCTGCCTCCTTGCTTGGTCGGGCTGCTCAACGGTCAGCTTCACAATTGGGATTTCACTCAGAGTCATCCCACATATTGGGGGAAGGTGTGACCACCTGGAAGCACTGAATTATCTTTATCTGACTCTAGGGCTCTTGTGACCGAGAGTTGACCGGTCATTCAACTGGCAAGGTCAGCCACAGCTGACCGTTCCCATTCCTTAAGACAGATAACAGACTTCGGCTTGGTCGTAAAACGTCAACAGGCCGAAAAGTCAAATATCTTAGGAGTAAGGAGAATTATTCTTTGACACTTAAGAGTAAAGACACAATTAATCCCTCACAGTGAGGATTTACAGGAACACTGAGATTAGGTTTTGCTAAGAGCTAAATTCCAAGACGTATTATCACTGTGGTGAGACGACGAACTGATGAATACTGGATGACGAAAACCACGTATATAAGCAAGTGTAGGTGAGTAGTTGAATCAGAGTGACGAGCAACAGCTGAGGAGGCAGGCCCGGCTCCAGGAGGAAACGACTGAGGGGGCTGTTAAAAAATCCGAGGGGGCGATTTTTTTTCACAACAACGAAAAATACTGGCAATGTCGTGATTTGACACACCAAGCTTTTTTCCTTCTCACTGATCTACAATCTCTTTGCTTCTTTATTTTTATTCCGGATTTACCCCTCTCGTTCTGTTGTTTTCCTCTGATCTTTAATAACAGATAGTACATTATCAGATGGCTGCACTTTGGTTAACAGACTAACATTGATTTCCTAAATGTATAAATGGACAGGCTCTGTAATTATACCATAACCTTTTCTCCTCTATCCCTTAACTCGTCTTCCTATACAGATGTACTTACCTCTAGTCAGGTCCGGATTAAAGAAACATTAATCTGGTTGATTTTTTATTTTCAGGATTGAATGTTCAAATCAAGGCCTAAAACCTGGCATTTCATAAGAAAGTGACTAATATATAAACCAAATGGACAGACACAGATTAAAAATAAAAATAAAGTCCCCTGGTTTGAGTCTAACTGCCATGAGAAAAATCGAATCAATGTTCCAAAACCCGTCACTAGATGTCGCTCTTGTACCAATACGGTTGATATAATGCATAACATATTATTATTCTAGTAAAAAGGCTCAGGCATAGGGGGCGCCGAAAATTGGGGAGAAAAATTACATGTATTTTTTTTTAGCTGCCCGAATTATAACAGACAAAGACTCATTCTGAAAACTGCACTGGAACAACATAACATCAAGGACATGAATTTCAAGTCAATATAAGAAAGTAAATCAAGAAATGAAGTAAACAAGCTGATCTTCAAGTTCTTCAAAAACACTGGTCTGAGGACAAGGATTTAATATAAACATTTAACAAATCAACAGTAGGTGGCGATATATGCTCCAAGTGGAAGCGATTCGCCATTAAAGAAAATAGAAGAAGAAGAAGAAGAAGAAGAAGAAGAAGAAGAAGAAGAAGAAGAAGAAGAAGAAGAAGAAGAAGAAGAAGAAGAAGAAGAAGAAGAAGAAATACGCTAATGCTACAAACAAACACAACACTGTTACTCTGTTTTTACTGACATATAACATTTGATTTCCCCTTGCTCTATTTTTTTTAACGCACGTTCAAAGACGGGAACATTTTCGGGAGTCTCAGCCGGGTACCAGCCACCGAAAACGGGGATGTTTTGGTCACCCATCCGACTGTGTTTATAGCTAGCACACACGCTAACATAAGACTACAAGCTCACTTGGGGTTGAGGCTTTTACACGTTGCTTGACTGCCTGCCCACATATCTGATCTAAACATAGTAACTTGTATTGGGGAAAATAATTATTTAAAGTTATTTAATAATTGTGACATTTAGTGTACTTTTTGATGGATGAATGATGCTCAAAGTGAGGGGGAAAATAATACAACTGAAGGGGCAATGCCCCCTTTTTCCCCCTCATGGCGCCGGGCCCGAGAGGAGGTGAGTTGGCGGGAATCGAAAGTAGGTCAGCCACGCCCAGCAAGGAAGACAGACAGACAGACGGACAACAAACACAAAAAAGGGGAAAAGTTGGAGGCAGCACTGTAGATCCTCAAAGGCTTCATTGATCCTTTGACCATAACTCTGAGGAGCCACTCCCACAATGTAACTTATCAGCATGGCCCACTTGGTTTCAATACTTCACGAAAAATGTTAATCTTTTAAGATTCTTTACACCGTAAAACCACTCTTGATGAGAAGGAAAAAGTGGCCGCCATAATCAAATAAGATGATGCCAATGCCGGGAATTACGAAAACAACTAGTTGCTTGGAAGTGATGAAGACTGAGACGAAGATGACTGCAGAAAACAAAGTAGAGCTTAGGGATTTCAGTCTTAGCATGAGAGAAAGTAATAGTAGAGGCAGGACAGATGAGAAGAGATATATCAGCTGCATAATGGAGAGCTTTGCCAGAACACAGCAGCTTCTCAACACGTCTCTCTGCAGATGGAGACTTCCCAAATGGATGATCTCTGCTTTCCACAACTCTTCAACAGATCCTGCAGGAAGCCTACGCCAGCTCAGTTAGATGTCCTGCTCGCTTACATCCTGCTGTCCTTCATCGCTCTGATCACAGCAGCTCTCAACCTGCTGGTCATCATCTCTATCTCCCACTTCAGGCACAGACAAACTTTCAGCATAAGCTTGTATATGTTCATGACTTTTAGTGCTGTTTGTTTGTACAAGCTATCATTGATAATTGTATTTATGGTGATATTCTTCCTTTCCAGGCAGCTCCACACCCCCACTAACCTCCTCATCCTCTCCCTGGCTGTCTCAGACTTCCTTGTGGGCCTCATTTTGATGCCTGTTAAAATCATTTCAACAGAGGCTTGCTGGTACTTGGGTGACCTGATGTGTGCTCTGTATTTAATTGTTACTTTTATCATTACCTCTTCTACGGTTGGAAACATGGTGCTCATATCCATTGATCGTTATTTTGCTATATGTGACCCTCTACTTTACACCACCAGAGTAACTCTGAACAGAACAAAAATGTGCATTTGTCTGTGTTGGATTGGCTCTGTTATCTATAATTGTCTCATTTTAAAGGACTTTCTGAGACAGCCTGATTCACATAATTCTTGCCATGGAGAGTGTGTAGCTGTCATTGACAATATCACAGGAGCTGTTGACTTAGTTGTTACCTTTATTGCCCCCATTACTGTTGTCATAGTTCTGTATATGAGAGTGTTTGTGGTGGCTGTGTCTCAGGCTCGAGCCATGCGATCTCATGTTATAGCTGTCACTATGCAACGTTCAGTTGGTGCAACTGCTAAGAAATCTGAGATGAAAGCAGCCAGGACTCTTGGTGTTGTTGTCCTTGTGTTTCTAATATGTTTTTTTCCATATTACACTCCATCCCTTATAGGCGAGGATAATGAAACTGGTAGTTCAACCTCACCCATTGTAATGTGGTTGCTGTATTTTAACTCCTGTCTGAACCCATTGATTTATGCCTCGTTATACCCCTGGTTTAGAAAATCTATCAAGCTCATTGTTACCCTTAAGATACTTAAGCCTTGCTCGTGTGATTCTAAAATATTGTAATGACGGGCTGGGGTTGAGATATATTCTAAAAAACCTCTGTTCAGATGGACATATTTTTGCTATTGTTGCTGAGTCAGAATGCAATGTGAAATGGCTGAAGAAAGATTAGACACTATGTAATGTAGTAAAACATATGTATCTAAAAGATATTCAATAATTCAATACAAAATCAAACTTGAAAATATGACATAGTGTGGAAGAAGTAGTAGTTTTTGAACTGTGTTGACTTCAGTTTGACCAGTATTCTGGTAATGAAATGTTCAATTGTTAATTTAGTAGACAATATGCAGTACAGACTGATTGAGTATGTCGTTGGCAGAAGGTGAGTGTGCAACTTCAAACTAAAAGACAGAGCTGTCGTGTGTGTGTGTGTGTGTGTGTGTGTGTGTGTGTGTGTGTGTGTGTGTGTGTGTGTGTGTGTGTGTGTGCGCGCGTACGTGTGTGTGTGTGTGTGTGTCACATCTTTTTCAACTTCCCCATGGCCTTTGTCATAAAAGGCAGGCCTGGGTTCAAGTTATGTGGGAGGCAATGGGAGCTGAGCTCCCATGAGGAGGGAAATCATACATCTGTTGGGGTTGCTAATACATTACCAACAACCATTAGTTTGATCACAAATAATGCATGTGTCAATGTAATGAGTATTATTTACGCTAACGAGGTAAATAGGCTAAAATAAAAACAAGTTTTCCGAAAGAACTACAAATCGTATTCTCTCTTGAATGACAGTATGCCTGCACTTCAACTCCAAGGTGCGCAATCAATTATTGGCAATCTATGCCTGTGAGCGTGCTGCGCGAGCCGAGATGATGTGTTATGGGGTGTGCGTAGATGAACCTTTCCATATTTAAGTTTGTAGCAAGTAGAGGACTGCTGCTGCTGCGGCTGTGTGTGTGTGTGTGTGTGTGTGTGTGTGTGTGTGTGTGTGTGTGTGTGTGTGTGTGTGTGTGTGTGTGTGTGTTTAAACTCGTTAGTTTTAAAGACCCCCAAGAAGCTCGGTTTATAACTCGAACCCTGGGGCAAGCAGTGAAGATCTGGTGAAATGAAGCCGAGATGGCATCGTGTAACGCTTAGTGTTAACCAGTTGCTTAACCCCCTGGTTGCTAACCATGCTAACTGGGCACATGTCTTTAGCTATGTACAATGTGATGGCATCTGTCATATCTTTGTGTCTTTGCGAGCTGGTTGAATAGAGAGAGAGAGAGAGAGAGAGAGAGAGAGAGAGAGAGAGAGAGAGAGGAGAGAGAGAGAGAGAGAGAGAGAGAGAGAGAGAGAGAGAGAGAGAGAGAGAGAGAGAGAGAGAGAGAGAGAGAGAGAGAGAGAGAGAGTTGCGGTCTGCAGTGCTCGGCCTCCGCCTCCTGTCCTCACAACTTTTATTAATCCCGGTACCGGACAATTGTTATTTGTTCTTACTCGGAACCAGTGGCAGCTGGTGCATTTTTTTCCAGGGGGGGCTCTACCAAAATGTAAGCAAACTTATACACAAACTCAAAACATATGTCATTTTACAACGCAGGGCTAGCTCAAAGGCACACAGCACTTGATACAGTGTATTATTTTAGTACCTGTTTTGTCAACCTCCTTATTATGCTTACTGATCCCATCCTGTAACCCTCATTGGACAGCTGTGTTTACTCTCCTAAACATGGCTAGTTGCATAGCATCATCCATGTGGACTCCAAAAGAGGGTCTGAGGCTGGAGGCTGGCAATCGGGGATGCCCGAAAACAGTCCTAGCCATTCAGGCAACGAGCTCCTCAACCATGGCTTGTTGGCCACCTCCATTTGTGCCTTTTTGAGGGCAGCCTCTTTGGCCCCTCTAGCCGAGGCTCTCCTCCACTCACAATGAATACACTGAAGAATGTACTTTAGTTCTAGGTCAAAAGAAAAAACAGCTGGGTCCATATTTGGTTCGGTCGTTCTGCCCAATTGCCGGCAGGGATAATCGGGCTTAACAGGTTAAGGACCTTATGAATCTAATAAGGGCTATAAAAGTGTTCATACAAGGCAGTGTATTTTTATTATTTAGTTTCCCAAGCAGGAAACCTGTGACTTATCAGTAACTTTAGACATCTTAAAACCATTTTTATCAATATTTTATTGTAGATTATACATTTAACTGACACCATCTATATAATATGTACTTTGTTCATTACATTTTTTTTTACAGAATTAATACAATTAAAATATTTTTTTATGACAATCTAGAATGTGTGAAGAATGAAACACAGGGGTAATACCAATTACAAAGTGTAAAAATGCTAACGCACTTAGCACAGAACTCACGGTAGAGATATTTTATACTTCATGCAATCTGCACAAACTAGATATCATATGAAAGCTGAGATTCCACAGATTCCATGGTATACATTTAATCACTGTGCGACCAAAACTCATGGCAGCAAAGCCAGGAAAGAATACACACATCTTAACTTTACGGGGCCAAAACGGCAAATCAATCAATCAATCAATCAATCAATCAATCAATCAATCAATCAATCAATCAATGTTTATTTATATAGCCCAATATCACAAATGTTACATTTGACCCTCTGTCCTTAGACCCTCACATTGTACAAGGAAAAACTTCTGAAGAAAACCCACAGTTTAAAGGGAAAAATGGGAGAAACCTCAGGGAGAGCAACAGAGGAGGGATCCCTCTCCCAGGACGGACAGACGTGCAATAGATGCCGTGTGTAAATTGAAAAGATAATACATTTGCAACATAGGTAGTCCAAATGTTTGGAAATGCATGTGTGTATAATAGGAAGATGAATCCACGAGGATATCCATCCAGGACCGATGATCCAGGACCACAGCCATGACTCGCGATCCAGGGGTCGCGATCCAGGACACAGGACCGCAGGATCATCCATGACTCCGGATCCCGGCGTATATATACACCAAAAAGAAAGAAATTTGGGGAAGCTGGGTTAATCGGAACATGAGAGTACACAGGTATAGACAGAGAGAAGGAAGAAGTAAGATGTCCCCCGACAAACTAAGCCTATATCAGCAAAACTAGGGGCTGAATCTAATCAGCCCTAACTATAAGCTTTATAAAAAAGGAAGGTCTTAAGCGCACTCTTAAAAACGGATAGGGTGTCTGCTGCCCGAACACGAGAAAAGGCTCTGGCTCCCATTGTACTTTTAGAGACTCTAGGAACAACCAACAACCCTGCATTCTTGGAACGCAATGCCCTAGTAGGACAGTAGGGTATAATGAGTTATTTAAGGTAAGATGGCGCCTGCCCATTAAGGGCTTTGTAGGCGAGAAGAAGAATTTTAAATTCTATCCTGTGTTCTATAGGGAGCCAGTGTAAGGCAGCCAGAACAGGAGTAATGTGGTCCCTTTTCCTAACTCTGGTTAGTACACGAGCTGCAGCATTTTGAATCATCTGAAGCGACTTGACTGACTTCTTGGTACTCCCTGACAATAAAGAGTTACAATAATCCATCCTAGAAGTAACAAATGCATGGACTAGTTTCTCTGCATCGTTTTGAGGCAAGATATGCCTGATTTTTGCAATGTTACGTAGATGGAAGTAGGCGGTCCTTGAAATTGATTTTATGTGGGCGTTAAAGGATAAATCCTGATCAAATATAACACCAAGATTCCTTATAGTCTCACTGGAGGCCAAATTAATGCCATCCATAGTTAGTATATCTTTAGATAATTTGTTTCGTAGATTCTTCGGGCCAAGTACAATAACTTCAGTTTTGGTCATGTTTAACATCAAAAAGTTTAAGGTCATCCACGTTTTTAAGTCCTTGAGGCAGTCTTGAATTTTATTTAGATGATTCATTTCATCAGGCTTGATTGATAAATATAGTTGAGTATAATCCACATAACAATGAAAGTTTACAGAATGATTCCTTATAATATTGCCTAACGGAAGCATATATAATGTGAACAAAATAGGTCCGAGCACTGAGCCTTGTGACACTCCATGGCTAACTTTGATTTGCGTGGAAGATTCATCGTTAACACGTACAAACTGAGAGCGTTCAGATAGATAGGACCTAAACCAGCCTAAAGCAGTTCCCTGTATGCCAACTGTTGAGAGCTTCATAGTATGAAGTAAATACTTAAAACGAAAGTTAATTATAAATCATATATGATCAATCATATTCTTGTATGAACCCATAATGAGAATGCTTCTTGATGGTTTTTGAATATGTATGTATGCTTACAATTTTAGTTGTTGCTGTTTGATAACTTTGCGTTTTAAAAAGAGGGTGTTGAGAGCTTCATAGTATGTTGAATACTTAAAACGAAAGTTAGTTATAATCAAATATAATCAATTATATTCTTGTATAACCCACAATGAAAATGCTTCATATTTTAGGTTTTTCTATATTTACAGCATAAACAAAATAAAGTTGTTTGTTTAGTTGAGTGTAAGACTTATAATGATTTATGTCCTACTCTCTGATAAGAGAGTAGGCAGTTTCTTCCCTCTCCTCTCACAGCAGGGAGGGGGGCTCCGGACTTACGGAGAAACACATTGAGGCCTCAAAAAGGTGGTTATATCAGAGCCATAGAATATGTCTAGTCATGTTTTGTTTTACACAAACTTGGGAAGGTGTGTCTTATGCCAGAGCCAATAGAATATGTTGGTTGGGTATTGAGGAGGTGTTTGTGGGTTTTCTATCCGGTATTTTTGAGATAAAAAGACTGGCTTTTTTGGGATTTCGGGGGGGAGAGAGGGGGAAACCCCTGGTATACTCTCTCCTGGTAAGCTCTGTCCTTCAGAGCTGGGTTAATAGCTCTCGGTAAGGTTCTCTCAAACTTGGTAAATATCTCTTGAATTTCTTGGTTGGAATGCTGAGTGAATTTCTTTGAATGAGTGAATTTCTTTGAATGGGTGAATTTCTTTGAATGCTGAATGGAATGATTTGACGGAAAGAAGCGTTTGTGAGTATCGTTTGAGTATTAGTACCCGCCTCCGTGAGGAACTTCCTCCGAATTCATGCGGACAGGTATGGGTTTTTGAATGTTAGTACCCGCCATCTGTGACGGAAAGAAGCGTTTGTGAGTATTAGTACCCGCCTCCGTGAGGAACTTCCTCCGAATTCATGCGGACAAGTATGGGTTTTTGAATGTTAGTACCCGCCATCTGTGATGGAAAGAAGCGTTTGTGAGTATTAGTACCCGCCTCCGTGAGGACCTTCCTCCGAAATCATGCGGACAGGTATGGGTTTTTGAATGTTAGTACCCGCCGACTGTGACGGAAAATAAAAAGGTATGGAATCGATGCGAATTGATTTGGTGAATGAAAAGTTGAATGTGCTTTTTATTATCACCGGTCTTTTTATGAGGAAATGCCTCTAAATTCTATCGGGAGATTTTGAAATGTCACAACTGAATTGGGCAGTTGAAGTGAAACATTTTGATAATAAATGTAAGACTGTGAATTAAAGTTTCATATTTGAATATGATCACAGCATCATTTTTTGTTTAGTATGATTATAATGTTGTAAAGAGAGAAGGTAAAAACCCTGTATTAGTTTGGACCTATTTTTTTTCAAATAAACTGATCCCACCTTTTGGACTGGGACAACTTAAAGGACATCTGTGCTCTCCTCTCCTGCTTCAAAGGTAAGACTGCACCCTGCCACACACACGTTTAGGTAGGAACACACCCCATTTACTGATACCAAAATCCTTCGGGATCGCTTAAACAGATTAAAAAGAGTTGTCTGAATAGAAACAGAAGTTAATTGAACCTGGTTCTTCGGGGAGTTAATAGAGGTGAGATATTGCTGACATTTGGTGGATCTGAGCCAAGCAGTAAACTTACACAGACTCAGTAACTTCGGTCAGGTCAATTAGTAAGGTCAGAGTAATTTACCGGAATAAATTATCAGGACCTCACCTATACTCTAAACACAACTAAGTGCTCTAGTCTTTGCAATAAGATATCATGATCAATAGTATCAAATGCAGCACTGAGATCGAGCAAAACAAGAATAGAGACAAGTCCCTTGTCTGAGGCTATTATGGCGCGTTTCCACTGCAGGCCTCGCTCGGCCTCGCTCGGTTTGGTTTGGCCTTATTAGGTCCGGCTCACTTTAATGCTGCGTTTCCATTACAGTTTAGGAACTGGGGTAGTTACTATAGTAACGCAGTGTAGGCGGGGCGATCAGCTTTTTGGCGGGCGGAGCGACGCTGCATACAACTGCCGTATATATAATAAGAACATTTGAGCAAATATGAAAGTAAACAAATGATCTCTTATCCCCCTTCTCTTTCTTTTCTAAATACCCCCTTCCAGTTTATTTGTAAAAGGAAATATTTTACTTTAAGTAATGTCAGTTTCCAAATAATGTTTTAGGAGGACCTCAAGCAGGCAAACTCAATTTCTTGCTTTAAATCTCTTAAAATTAACTTTTATCTTATGGGCTTTTTCCTAACTGATGGTGTTTCTTACTGCATGTTTATATCTCTAGATCTTAATTGGGCTATTTTTACAATTGTTTGAGTGATGTTAAAGATCCACAAATATTATTAGTAATGGTATTAGTTGTAGCCTATTTTTATTTAGGAAAAATATAGGCCTATAACTTCTACCTCATTCCAAAACTGTAATTTTGTGTGTGAGTGGCAACCCAGTGACTTTGTTTACATGCTCACGAAAATCAGTTTGTTAATCAGATTATGGCAGGAAATCAGATAGTGCATTTATCAACAAGAGATAAAATGAGAAGTACTTTATTGAATCCCAATTTGGGAAGTGTTTTTTGTTGCAGCATAACAAGGCATGGCATGTACAATAGAAATAAAAAAGATATATATGTTTGTTGCATACCATAAAAACCATAGCCATAACCATAAAAAGGCATGGCATTGTACAAATACAAAATAAAAAATGTTTTGTATTGCAGCAGCATAAAAATATATGGCATTATATATATATAAAAAAGGAAAGATAAGAAATAAACAAGAATTAACAAAAACAAGAGAGATGAAACTGAATAATGTTAAAATTACAGAGGTGGTTCGTCTTCCTGAGGAGACGGGCCACGTCGGCTGCCCCCTAGAACCTGACCGAGAGTGCGCAGGAAGGCTAGGTTAAACGCATGAGTTTGAGCGTTCTCCTCCCTTCTCAAGGACATTTCCTCCTCCCTCGCCCGGGCAGCAGCCTCCATGGTCAGCTGCCAGTGCCGATCCACCTGGGCCAGGCTCTGTTCATGGTGCCGTGCCTGCTGTGCTAGGTGCTCGTCTCCTCCTCGTTTCCTCTTGCCTGTATGACGATAAGATAATTATAGCAATAAGAACGAGCAATAACAATGAAAAACACAGGACGGGTACAGGTCACACAAGGATATAATAAAATGTATAAGCAGAACAACAGTAAGGATGAACTAAAGACAGTTATGCCCTAGATGTTTACAATGATTGTGAAAGTGAATTACATTATGTCCAGCCTGTTGATAATGATTATAAATATATGTATATAATAGGATGTCACACACAATTTTGCTAGCTGCGTAGTAGCTAGTTTGTAACAGAGCATTTCCACACAGTGGTATAGCTTATTTTACTTAATGACGATGGATGATCTAAAGTTTTAAAAAAAGTCACAATTCTAGTCGTTTTGCCATGCCTATTTCTTACCTAGAACCACACGCTGCAGTGTCGTGATGGCACTCGGCGTTGGTGTCGATTCCTCCTTGGCTGGTGTCTGTGGTCGAGTTGAGGTCCGTTCTGATGTTGAGGACGGAACACTGCCACCACCCGGTGTTCGGGACTGTTCCTCCTCACTAGTCACAATGGCATCATCTAGAACAGCAACATGACTTGTTAATTCCACGAACTACTGTAGCACAATACTAAATAGCAACAACAACTGTAGAAAAGAAGAACCTAAACAATGGCGCATGTGGTGTTAGCAAACAATAGCTCTAGCTAATGCTATCTGCCTTAGCTAGCTATGTAGCTTTTCGGGGCTCCATAAAAGCATGGGTTGTCGAACATAAATGTAAGGATAAAATACTTGTTTGTTAGAAGTGAGCTTTAGAATAGATAGGGACACAACGCTTTCAAGCAAATAACAGAGCGTTAGCAAAGACTTACCATGCAGGGACTCCAGTAACGCGGTTGCAGAGTCCAGGCCTCCCTCCCTCCCAACGTTGGCCGGTCTATGGCCATAAATAGCGTCCAACAGGTCGAACCACTTCCAGCTTTTCCTATCGGAACCACTCCGGCCGTTGTGGTCCTTCACGGCTCTATACTCACTCTTAAGCTTTTTCCCTACACTGCTGGAAAGTCCTTGAGAATCCGCGTTCGGACAACAGTGCAGAGACCTCTGTAAGGAAATATTTGTATGTATTCATGCAAATATTGAATAAGCTTAAAAGGGAAAATGATTTGTGTAGAAAACTGTGAGCTGGGTTTTTGGGCCTGCTAACATGTGGTTTTTGAGGACTAAAATGGCGGTAGACAAAGGACTGTTAAGGGTTTTATTGCTGTGGGGGAGCTGGAGCAAGACCCCACTGTGGTCTCTGGAATGTGGGGAGGGTCAGAGGTGTTTGTGTGAGATGACCAGAACAGACGACCAGTTGTCCTTAAACCCCACCCCTTCCTGTATCATTGATATGAAAGCCTATCCAGCTTGCTGCTCTCTCTCTCTCTTCTCGCGTCGCTCGGACTGGAAGGTTCTGGCGGCCTGTGGGCAGGAGCCAGGAGTAGGCCTACTCCTGACATTATGCATATGATATAATATGGTTTTGTATGGTAATGTATTGATTGTATTGCATTGTATATTACCATTAAAGTAGATTATTGTTAAACGGTTACTTGTATGCTCTGGACTCCTTCCTGTAATATAACCAGCTTGTTTTAGGGACGCGCGGAGATTTGAAATGCGGACAAGTTGTCAACTCAAATCTCCAACAAATGGTGACCCGACGTTTCTGAATAAACAGAGCTGTGGAAGGGTTCAGACGACCGCAATGGGTCGGGAACAAACACTTTTAGACGTCTCAGACAATCAGGCGGGGCCCTGCAACTAAGGTAAAAAACGTTTGGATTGTCTGTAGGCGTTTCACGGTGTTTTTTGGTTTTTAAAAACAAAAAGTTTAAATGGAATATACGATGCATATTATACGCTGTTAGGAAAGTTATATAAAACACGTGAAAGTTGATCGCACGGTAAACAGAGTCCGGCGTGACGAGAAATAAAGCAGTTTAGCGTGGATCTCAGGTAGTTTATTCCTGAGTGGCGTAGAAACGGTGCAGTTTGTGGGTTGTAAGGTGAAATTCCTACACGGCGAAACCTGGAAGCTCGATATTTTCAGATCGAGCCGCCGTTTAAAACTGGGGGTAAATAACAGTCTAAGACCGATAAATTAAAGTGTCAGCGGACTGCTATATGTTCAATTCCTGGGAGAAGAACGCAAACGTCACAGAAATTGTGACGGGTCTGTCTCTCGTTTCCCTTGTCTGTAAAAATTAATTTGAAAAGCAAACGTGTGATAAAAGGCTCGCTGAAACCTGGGTTTTTCAAGGTTTGCTTGTCTGTTGTAATATCAAGCTGGACAAACGGTACGGGGTATAAATCTGTGTGATTTTTACCAAAATAAACCTGTGTGAGCGATTGTCTGTGGAAATCAGACAATCGCTCAGAAGAGTGAAGCTCATTTGTGCTCTGCTGCTGCCATCTAGTGGCTGAAAGGGGGGGAAGCACGTTAATTAAGTCAGATAAATAAAAGCGAAGTAATAGTAAAGACAATTCTGAAATTCCAGGGAGTTATCGGGAGCAAGGGGAACAGATTAAGAATGGTACAAGAGCAAGCTATTCATCACAATTGTATTTTTAGGTTCCCCCTCCTTGTCTTTCACGACTTTAGTTAATGCATTAGAACGATTGTTAACTTGCCGTGTTTCTAGCAATCGAACTCACTGTTCCGGAACGGCCTTTCAAAATAAAAGCCAAAGGCCGCTGTTCGCCAGAGATGCCTTCACAATAAAACAGTAATTAGCTTAACAATATATTTAACTTACATTGCGTCCTTAAATATTGATTTTAATTCATTACAGATCTAACCTGCTTGTAACACAACTTAGATAGACAATTTCAAGTGGTTAAAGGGGGTTTCCTGTCTGGCTCATTTGATTTAGAACTGAAGTAAGGAAGAATAGTGTTTTATGAGTCATTCCTCATGGTTCCTAAAGATAAATCATCAGTTTGTCTGGACTTTGATATAGAGATAGGATCATGGTGGAGAAGGAAGACCTTTTTTGGTTTCAAATTAAAGAAGAGTTTAAAGATGAAGCAAGCAGGACTTCAACTGGCCAAAAGACATTTTAAAGTTTAATATTCTTGGTTAGCAAACAAGACATCTGATTATTATGTCACACATGATAATCTTGTTATAGAAACTAGCTTAAAATATTGGAGAAAACATGTGGATGTTCTTTCGTAGTGTGTGGAATATGTGATGCTGGAAACATGTACGTTTTCAATGTATATGAGAAAATGGTTTCCTGAAAGAGTTATGTTGGGTAAATATGTAGCAATGGATGAAACAATTTTTAGAGTGAGTTTTTGTAATATCATTAGTAGACATCAATGATGTTGTTTAGATGGCATTTAACAATTAAGACAGATAGTATGATTAGAAAGAGTCAGAGTGGAAAGGGTTGGATTTATTTAACCTCAGTGTGCTAGACTATTTTATAGGTAATGCGTCCCGAGACCTAGACTCCCCCTCTGAGTTACAAAGGCTACGATCCCGACCCTCCAAGCAGACAAAAGACCTAACCCAACAGGAGACTCCTCCTTCTTCATCGAACAGACGGAGAACCAGAGCTGAAACAACAACAACAACAAGACTGCAGCCAGAACTATCTCCACCTGTGGCATCCAGAACCAAACAGCTTGCTGACAGGCAGAGATCTACGCTCATCAGTCCCTCGGGCAGGGCATGACGTTCCAAGCTGAGCCACGAGATATGGCACAAGAGCAAAGTGTGGGACATGAGAGCAGAATCCGCCCTCCATAAAAACAGCAGAGAGACTGTAAAGGAGGAGATGAAATGCAAAGCAGTACAAGAACAGTGGCATGATGGGGGCTGCAGATGTAGCTGGGCCAATGGCTGCCTAAAAGAGTTACAGCGGATGGATTCAAGAGCTGATGGATTGAAGAAAAGACAGAATCAGAGGAGTTGGCATGGTCGATTAGAAGTGAGGAGGCCGGGGTCACGGCTTGAGAAAACCAGAGGAGGAGAAAAGGAGAGCGGGAATGAGTGAGTTTACACATAAACACACTTATTCACAAAACGCACATTTAAAGCATAAATACATAAAGACAGAAAGATTTAAATTAGGAATAGCAGTCAAGAGGAAACTATTAGAGTAAAATGAGAACACACTGAGGGTTAAAGGGGGAGACATGGCAGTAGAACCATATTCTTCAATCTTTTCATCATGTTAACAACATATTCTAGATTTTTATTCACGTGTGAATAAAGTAGTGGGATAGTTTTAGAAACCACTCTATTAGACAAATCTTTATCTGTATGGATAATGGTAAAGGGAGAGCTGGTGCCAAGCCAGATATAGTATTCCAATCTAATTAATTGATTTCATCCATTGTAGCATAGTTATTGCCATAGGAAATATGAAATGACTTCTGTTTTTAAATCCTTGATAAAAGAGGGAGTAAATGTAGGCATGTTCGGACATCCAGGGTTCCACACACTGCTAAAGAGTTTAACATTGAAGACGTGTGGTTGTTATACCATTGTTATCATGAACAAAAGAGAAATATTAAAGTGAAGTGGATAATCAGTCTAAAACATGCTGATAGGAAAAGGGGGGGGGCATGAAGGAAGTATGCACTGGACTTTTTATTCGTGTGTGAATTTGGTAGTGTTTTAATTTGTTACAGTATTGATCAGTTCAAAGGGAGAGTTTTAGTAACAGCTCTATAAGATCAGATAAATATTTATTTATATAGGTCATGTTGAAGGGAAAGCTGGTTCTAAACAAAATATAGTATTTCAATTTGAGGTACTGGTTTCATGTTCAGACACCCAGAGTTCCACGCACTGTTAAAGAGGGTAACATTGTTCTTTAAGTGCACCAGAATTGAAGCTGAAATATATCTATTAGACATTGTAATACTAATTAGGTATAAATGAATTGCAGTAGTAGTAGTACTCTAAGGAAGTGAGTTTTGTACCAAGTTTCAGGAAAGGTGGGAGGCAGAAGTCCCAATGAAAAGTTAGTGATATCTTGAACATTATAGTTGTAATTGTGAATTAATAAATGATGGCGCTCCATATATACAGATTTTGATAGACGAAGGATGCTGGCCTGTGCTGGAAGACGGAGTCTCTGCAGAGCACGACACATGGCCAAAAAGACTGAGACCAACTGACCGACAGGGTAACTTGGGAAGGCACTCTCAATGACTGACTCTGAGGTGAACCTGACCAAACCTGACTTTACAACCTGACAGTGTGAGTGTGAGTGAGTGTATGTCTGCACCTGATCAGAGCAACTGCATGATTTAAAATGATGACTAATCAAGCATGTTTTGGACTAACACGTTATCTTTGTGTGATAATAATGTGTGAAATGAGAGGTTTCCTAACATTGCACAAAAGGGGAAACCGTATCTAATCTGCTTGATGATATTTCACTCCCACAGGAGGTGGCCGTTTGCAGAATGTGAAGCTCAAACTAAAACATGAAGATTCTGTTTCTTTTAGGACTGAAAGATGGAGAGAAAACACTTCATTTCACTGAAGTGTTTACTGGGAAAAATGTTTGGTATTGTCTTATAATCCATTGTGACCTGAAGGTTTTCTTCGATTTTGTTTACACATGAGATAATGTGTAAAAAAGGGGGAGTGTAAACTTTACAATGTACATTTTTCATTTAGGGACTGAAAGGAACCGGCTGCTGTTCAATCTGACCATTGATTGACAGTTTTAGAATTGACCTGCTCCATATTTGGGGACAACACACTGTTTGATGAATGTTGACATGTCTCTAATATTGATTGAGTTATAGCAGGTAACACAGGTGCAGAATCAGTGGCCAAGGGGCTGCTGGGAGAGATGTAAGTCCAGAATGGAATAAATGAAGAAGCTGACCTACGTCTGTTGTTTTAAGACACCCCATCAACAGGCTCCAAGTTTCCTACGCAGTGGTGGGTCAAACAGCCGAGAGCCCGGAGCGTGGGCTTGAGGGATTTATATCAGATTTCTCCACACAGGTTGTTGACGCCAAAAGGGGGACCCGAGACGCAGGAGGCTGACTGTCAGCCCCGACCGAGTGACCCAGAGGACATCCCATGCCGTCTGCCTACAAGGGAAGGAGGATCGGGAGGACATCCATCCGGCAGTCGTCCCAGGAGGCATCATCGGACCGGAGAAGGAAGATCGAAAGGACATCTATTCAGCATCGACTCGGGAGCCGCCATCAGCAAGCCGGAGGAGAAGACATCTCTCTAGCAGGCAGCCCAAAAGCCGCCGTCAGTGGATCAGAGGGGACAAAGACACCGCAAGCCAGGGTGGCACAGGAGACTCCACTCTCCGCTGTAACAGGAGTGTGTGTTAAGTGCAACAAGACGGTGTATGGAGCCAGCCAGGCCTGCCAAGCTATGGGCAGCCTCTACCATGACAGCTGCTTCACCTGCAGCGCCTGTAGTAGGGAAGGCGTTCTACTATGACGCAGGAAGGGTTTTCTGTGAAGAGGACTTTAAAATCTACTGTCTGAAAGACTGCCACAGGGTCCTGGCGCCTAAATGTGCTGCGTGTAACCAGCCCATCCTGCCATCAGAGGGGTCTGATGAAACCATTCAGACTAATCAGTTCCACAAAAGAGGGAAAAGCTGCTTCTCCCCCTCCTTACGAGTATGGAGACTCAGCAGACAAGGATGCAGTTTTTTGAAATTTTTTGGTCTCCCTCTCATTCTGCCATAAGATGAATGGCTGTTTCCAAATGTTTAAAGGGCTCTAAACACCGATGAGAGATTATTTTCTATTACGATTAGCGGTACTCAATCATTCTGATTGAAAGTTTTTTATTAACTTTGTTGTTACTAAGTGATGTAATTGATGTATGGAGTTATTTACATATTTTGGTATTTCTACACGGTCATATGAAGTTGATATGTGGAGCCATTCCTGAATGTTTAAATAGTCTGAATCCCAGGTTATAATGTGAATGCCTTGTGTAAAGTTGCACTCTTTTTTAAGAGTGCAAAAGAGGGAATTGTAAGGAAATATTTGTATGTATTCATGCAAATATTGAATAAGCTTAAAAGGGAAAATGATTTGTGTAACAAACTGTGAGCTGGGTTTTTGGGCCTGCTAACATGTGGTTTTTGAGGACTAAAATGGCGGTAGACAAAGGACTGTTAAGGGTTTTATTGCTGTGGGGGAGCTGGAGCAAGACCCCACTGTGGTCTCTGGAATGTGGGGAGGGTCAGAGGTGTTTGTGTGAGATGACCAGAACAGACGACCAGTTGTCCTTAAACCCCACCCCTTCCTGTATCATTGATATGAAAGCATATCCAGCTTGCTGCTCTCTCTCTCTCTTCTCGCGTCGCTCGGACTGGAAGGTTCTGGCGGCCTGTGGGCAGGAGCCAGGAGTAGGCCTACTCCTGACATTATGCATATGATATAATATGGTTTTGTATGGTAATGTATTGATTGTATTGCATTGTATATTACCATTAAAGTAGATTATTGTTAAACGGTTACTTGTATGCTCTGGACTCCTTCCTGTAATATAACCAGCTTGTTTTAGGGACGCACGGAGATTTGAAATGCGGACAAGTTGTCAACTCAAATCTCCAACACCTCCTGAAAAACGTTTAGGTTGCGAGTTGTGCCGTCGAGCTCCCGCTGGATTTTATCATCTGCAATCAGCTGGAGGAACGTCGCAACTTCGTCAATCGACCACGGTATGCTTTTCTTTGTCATTTTCTTAGGTTTACAAAAATGCTGCAAGCGTCCCTTAATATATGCGACACTAGGGATTAAGTCGCGCGAGAATTGTGACGATTTTCTCTGACCAATCAGCAGTCGTCACTAGTTTAGCATATTCCGCCTGGTTGTTGGCCCCGCTTTTTGGCCTCGATATAACCACGATTTAGTCGGGCCAGAAAAAGGGTGAAAAAGTAGCCTCGGGCCAAAACTAGGCCAAGTGGAAACGCAACCAAAAACGGGCCCCGCACGGCTCGGCGCGCTTAAAGCGAGCTACCCGCTGCAGTGGAAACGGGCCATTAGAATGTCATTTCTGACTTTAACCAGAGCTGTCTCTGTGCTATGATGTGTTCAAAAGCCAGACTGAAAATCTTCATCATTTTTTTTTAAATAATCACTCAGCTGTTTTGTGACCGCTTTCTCAACAATTTCTGAGAGGAACGGAAGATTAGAAATAGGTCTATAGTTGGCTAAACCCTCTGGATCGAGGTTGTGCTTTTTAAGAAGCGGTTTTATCACTGCTACTTTGAATGATTGTGGAACATAGCCTGATAATAAAGACATATTCATAATATTTAATAAAGAAGTGCTAACTAATGGAAAGACTTCCTACAACAGCTTAGTTGGAATTGGGTCTAACATGCACATTGATGGTTTAGAAGAGAGAATCATTGAATGTAATTGTTCAAGGTTTATGGCTGAAAAGCATTCTAGTTTACTATCTAGTGTAATATTAGAACTTACGTTTCCGGGAGCTGTTGATAACACTATACTGGTCAAAGGCAAGAGGTAATTAATTTTGTTTCTAAGAGCAACAATTTTATCGTTAAAAAAGCACATAAAATCATTGCTACTGAGTGCTGTGGGAATAGAAGGCTCAATGGAGCTGTGGCTCTCTGTCAGCCTGGCTACAGTGCTGAAAAGAAATCTTGCATTATTCTTATTCTCATCTATTAATGAAGAGTAGTAGCTGCTCTCGCTTTACGCAGTGCTTTCTTATATTCATTGAGAGTAATATGCCAAATTAAACGAGATTCTTCAAGTTTAGTGGAACGCCATATCCTTTCAAGTTGTCTAGACTTTTGCTTTATTTTGCAGGTTTCGGCATTATGCCATGGAGCTAATCTATGTTGTTTTATGTTCTTCTTTTTCGAAGGAGCAACATAGTCTAATTGTATTCGCAGCGCATCTGTAGCATCATCAACAACATGATCAATTTGGGGTGGTGTACATTTTGTAAATGTACCTCTTACCTTTGCTGTTTTCTGATCAAAAGTTGTGTTCCAGGGCATCACAACGCAGATAAACGCTGCTGAAGGTTAATCCAATGTCTCTGTGTCACTTTGAAATGATTACTGATAATCCATCATCATGTTTATGTCAATACACAGAGTTTTCATATAGAGTGTAAGAGAGCTTCCGGTTTTGGGTATGCTGGCTGCGCATCACTCTCATTCACCAATGGTAATATTTAGGTGGATGTAGGAACCTCCCATCGATTCTATTGGCTCTAACGGTTCAAAAGAGGTGTCAATCCCCAAAATCGACAGATGGGTTCCAGAGAAATGGCAAATACACCCAAATGACCCCAGAGGTGGGTTTCCTTTTCTAAACCTCTCTAAAATGGTCAGATGTCACTTGTTTTGATCCAATCTTGATACAGGGTACTTACTATATGTTACAGTTTGGAATCCTAAAGCTTTTTCTACTATCCCATCATCCAAGGGTGGTTTTCACGATAAGTAATGGGGTTTTGTTGATGAAAACATTTACAATTAATTACTAAATTTAATCTGAATTCACTTGAAAACATGTATATTGATTTTGACTTTTCTACATCCAAGTCAAAGGTTTATCATTGCTTTGAGAAAAAAGATTATTAATTTACCCCTTTTAGAAGTGAAGATATAGTCATTTGTTCTGGGCATGTCATTTGACCAGAAAAGTAGGTACAGCTACAAAAAGTCTGGGAAACCTTTTACTCATGTGTGAAGCCGGTGGAGCGCAATTCCCGGAGAGTTTTTTGTGACCTTTGCTAGAGTTTCTAGCATCGAGGTGAATACTACTTGAAGTGTAAAAACTAAATGCAAGACATAATGCATACGCTCATGGTTTATTTCTTAAGATATATGAAGATTATATTGAATAGCAGGGAATCAGGCAGGTACAAAACAACACCACACATCCGGACCCAGGCGGAAACAAAGACAACGAACACAAGACAAACTTATATACACACACAGGACTAATCACAAAGACAAGACACAGCTGGGGAGGACAGGCAGAAACACAAGAGTAGAAGGTGAAAATAATCAGACCATCAGACAGGCGGGGAAACACAGAGACAGAGACAGGGCAATAAAGGATTTACTAGGATCCACATTATCAACACTAATGCCTCTCAAATATTGGCAAAATAAGGAATGGTCTATAAAACTAAAAGTTTCAGTGCAGCGACACAGATCCTGAGAACACCACATACGTATACGAGGAAAGCTCCTCGGCCGTGTTCACCTGTGGACATCTACTGTGGGTAGCCATCGTTTGAGATCATCTGACATGAACACAAGACGGTGTGAATTCTTAATGAGAGCAATGCATAAGAGAGCAATAACTATGTGCTGATGTTTGTTGTGTAAAGGTCCTGACAAAGCTCCAGTCTAATGGGCTTCACTAGTCAGGTAGGAAGGTGTGTGTGTGTGAAAAGTTATGAATTCCATGTGAAAAGTTAGGAATTCCTTGTCTCACCATACCGAGGCCTCTAACACCCTTTCATTAATCATTACATGTTCGGACACAGAGTTTCCGGGTGTGCCCCCCATTGATGAGAACCTGGCGGCCCATCTGCTTCCGCAGGCAGCCGGGTGAGCAGAGTGGAGGAAGCCTCTGCCCCCGCTGCCGCGTGAAATCCTGGGATATCTGGATGAGATGTTCAGGCTCGGAACGCAGATGGCAGCAGCGGCCAATAATTTTGGCGTGTTGGGGGTCTCACTGATCACCCCTCAGCAGGACATCCCCGCCTCCGGACGGGAGCAATTATTCGGACTGCTGCGTGGGCCAGACGGTATATGGGTCAGACGGTATGGCTACCGCAGCTGGACGTGTGAGATCCGTGGCCACAGTGGTGTCGCGTCACGTGTGGCTGGGTCTGACCGCACTGTCCAAGAAAGACCGGGATGATCTCCTTGGGAACCCTCTATCCACGGAAGGGCTCTTTGGGTCGATCACCTCGGTCACCTAGTGCTTCAGTCGCTTGGAGAATGAGAGGGCGCAGCTCAGCCGCATGCTGCCGCTGGCTCGTCCTCAGGCTCTTCCTCGGGGGGAGAGCGGTCGGCGGTGGTAAGACGGAGAGAGAGGCGCCGGTATAGAGCCCCCGGGGCTCCCGTTGCTCCCTCCGCGGTTTGTCCCAGAGAACCTGCTCAATACCGGCACTCGCGGGGACGGGCTGACCGACTCCGACAGCCTCCTGCTCCGGCTCCGCCTCGGCAAAGGGCTTCTGGGTGCGGTGCAACGTCCTCCAGAAGTGTCCCGGCGGAAAGAGTCACTTTCTCCACCCAGGACGTGAGGCCGAATCCCGCCTCCTCCCTGTATGATGCTACTGTTGTGACACAATCATCTTTTAAAAATAAAAATGATTGCATGTATACCAGTAGTGTAAATTCTCTCCACAAATCCACACTTCCACATAATGTTAACCATACAGATTCCTCACTCGCTGCCCCAGTTGTAACTCCAGTAAAAGAAGCAGCTCGTGGGCATGCGCATGTGAGAGTGATAAACCGCGCTATGTGGGTACAGAGACATTATGGCCGGTGTAGCAGGGTTAGGAGAAACACAACGCTGAGTGTAAAAACACTGCTTGATGCATTTCACCGTTTGGGTGAATGCATCATGGCGGAGAGCGCGCTTCAAAGACCTCAGTAGAGAATCAGCCCTTTCTGTGTCGACCCTCCATGGGCAGAACTTCCCTTCACAGGGAGTTTTGCGGCGGAACGGGTCACCAGAGAGTACCACAGCTTTAGAGCTGGGGTCCCGCAGCTGATTGGACATCCCCTAACGCAGCGTTATGGATGAGGGAATGCTCCGGCTTTGGGACAAAATTAACATGGGATCACTCCGGTCATTGTACGTACTTCGTCTCACTGGGATATTAACCGTCAGATTGAATACAACATTGACCCAATTTCTCCGGTCAATGACAAGAGAGTTGTGAAAGTGGCAAAACACTGTTCCACACATTTAAAAACACTTAAACAATTAAACAATGTTTACCCAGGATTCAGGCACCTTACCTGGCTTTTAAAATGCGGTGATGCGCCCTGGAGGTATCAGACTATTTAAAACATCTATACCCAGGATTCAATCACTTTTCCTGGCTTGTAAAGTGCTGTGAAGCAGCCTGTTCTCTGGGTGCAGTCTGGGTGCAAGAGCCATGTGCTGCAAGGATCTCTCTGTGAGTCTCACACCCCGCTTCTCTCTGGGTGCTCTCTCCCTCTATTCACACCACTTTTCCCCAGCTTTCAAAGACTTATTCCTGGGTAGAAAAGCCATGTGCATAACCCTGGATCTCTGCATATGTGCCTGTGAGTCTGAGACCCTGCTAACAGCAGTGACTCTGCTGTTTTCATCTTCTTGTACATTTCATGACTTAAATGTGGACGAAATGGACAGTTTCCTGTCCATACTGACATGAATATGTCCATAACACCGGATGTTTATGCAGTCAAATGTACATTTGAATTAAAACAGTTTGATGCACTTTTAACACTCGTGTATCCACGATTCAAGCTGCTTTCCTGGGTTACAAAGTGCTGCGAAACAGCCTGTTTTCTGGCTGCAGTCTGGGTGCAAGAGCCATGTCCTGCAAGGATCTCTCTGGGTGCGCTCTCTGAGTCTCACACCCTGCTTCTCCGGGGTGCTGGGGAGTCATTTTCCAGCTCCTCTCCACAGTTGTCCCCGTAAAAATGATTTTTAATTTTATGATTTTTAATCATGTTATCATTAATATGGTTCCCTAACACAATGCACATAGTCTTGAGCTCACTAGGGTCCTGCATATGCTTTAATCAGGCGTTTTAACACTTTTTTCCATGAAAATGATTTTTATTCACTTTTAATTCGGAGCACAATTGTACCTTTTACTATTTAAATGTATGTGTATTATATATCTTTGGGCAATAAAAGTGACATTTCTGGGTGACTTTGTCAGTTTATGGAGCTTAGCCCACAAATCCTGGAGGTTCCAGGCCGAATTTGGGAGCTCATAGGTGGCCTGCCATGCGCCCCCACCCGTGGAAAGAAGAAAAAAGTGAAGAAAACGGTCAATTATATCTTAAAATAATCAAAAATTAAATTTTTAAAAATTGTGCCAACGGAGAAGGGGCGAAAAAAAGCTCAATCTGTCGGCGCTTCGGGCCGAAGCCCCGGACACTTTTCCACTTCTCCGTTGCAACTTAGAACGGAGAGGGGAAACCAAGCTTTCCCTTCTATGTCAGAAAAATTCATTCATCTTTTTCAGACTACTGCAGACGCACGATTTCAGAAACCCAGTTTTTGAGAGGACTCAGAAAAAAAACGGGTGTGTGATTTCATGGAGGAATGTGTCCGCTCCATGTGCACCCTGGCTTGAATGAATTTGTTGTCTGGAGACCCCCCAGCATGGTTCTTACCAAACTTTAAGTTTTTGAACTGGTCTCTGGAGGAATGTAAGGGGAGTTTGAGGGGACTCTACACGCATTATGAGGCACTATTTTCGGATACTTTTTTACATTTTCACCCATTTCCCCTGGTTCTCCAAAAACTTGAATCTGACTATTTTGCCTGTGGAGGAATGACATGGGAGTTGACAGGGGACTCTACCCGGGTTATGAGGCACTATTTTCGGATACTTTTTTACATTTTCAACCCTTTTTTATGGTTCTCCAAAAAGTGAACTCAGACTTTTCTCTGACTATGGAGGAATGTAAGGGGAGTTGACAGGGGACTCTACCCGCCTTATGAGACACTATTATCGGATACGTTTTTAAATGTTCACCCCTTTTGCCTGGTTCTTTTATTTTTATTTATTTTTTCTGTTTTGGCCCGTTTCACACGGTTCCTTGTGAAGTCTGAAAATCATGTAATTAAATAAATAATAAAACATGAATATAACCTTGAAGGTTCCCAGGGGCAGATACAGTGCCAGGTATCAGACTATTTAAACAATGTTTACCCAGGATTCAGACACCTTCCCTGGCTTGTAAAATGCGGTGATGCGCCCTGGAGGTATCAGACTATTTTAAACAACTTGTCCCCGCCTTTCAAACTCTTATTCCTGGGTTTTAGCCTGTCATTTTGCACAATATCATTTAACATTGACCCTCTCCTGAAAATGCACATATTCTGTGCATTTCCAGGAGAGGTTCAATGTTAAATGATATTGTGCAAAATGACAAGGCTAAAACTCTCTTCCAGGCATTTAAAAACACTTTTCCCAACCATTTAAACATCATTTCTGGCTTGTAAAGTGCATTGATGAGCCCTGGTAGTATCACACTATTTAAAGGGTTACCAGGAGCATGAGAATATCCTCCACAGAAGGGGTGGTGTTGCCGTGAATAAGGCAGAATACGGATGCCGATGGGCGGACTGTAAAGCACAGCAAAATCCACCCCCCTGTCAGGGTTACCAGGGGTTCTGTAGGGCAGAGGTTGCGCTAGACTTTTTCACTGCCTGTAATTTTGACGGACAGGATCGTAAAACTTACGTCAAAATCCAGAATTACCCGTCGGCCTTTACACAACTCTGACGAGGGGGGGGACAGTTCACATGCGCCGTGTTATGCATGGCTGCTGCACCTCGCGGGAGCGGGCACAGCCTAAAGCCAAAACTCACAGACATTTCAATGATTTGTACCGCACAGTTAGGTTTGGAAACGGTATGATTTCCTTTTTGGAGGGCATGCATAACACCGGTGCCTCGCTGCGGGGAAACTTTGGCGCTGTTCCGAGTTTGTTCTAATCCGTCAAAATGACAGACTGCTTTCAGATTTGTACGTCATTGTTAAAAAAAATCCGTCATAGCCGTAAAATATTCGGTTGACGCGACCTCTGCTGTAGGGTGTGATCATCTGGGTTTAGTCCGTGCGGGAGTGCTTAAATCCGGGGCCCGGGGACAAAGAGAGCGGATTTACCCGTCGTCTCTCCTGGAAGTGTGAAATAAACACACTTTTCACATTTCAGGGACACATGCTGGAGGTCATTAGTCCGTCCTTTGGGGGTCTTGGAGGGGTGATTTCCCCGGTCTCTGTCCTGGATGTGTGAAATAACCTGAGTCGACACATGCTGGAGGTCTCTCTCCCGAGAGTGGACGTCCATTGCCTCTAAATAGGGGTAAAATTAGGTCTGTCACTTTGGGTAACACACATTTGATCAAATAAAACCCAAGTCATTGTTTGTTCAAACCTAATTTATTGGAAGTCTTTTTGCAAGTAACCTGCTTACCCTCTCCTTCAAGGTTGTGAAGGCCAAACAGAGCCACAGAAAGAAGCAGCCTTAAGTAGAGGCTCAATCAGTGGGAACACCTGTGCGCAATTGGAGCATACCATGTAGTGCATGGGCGCGGGTGGCACTTTTCTTGCAAGTATAAAAATGTTATTGTTTGGGGCTTCTGTGGTCAAAGAGATAATATGTTGACCTATTTTGATTTGGTGTGTTTGGGTAATTTGTCTTGCATTGTGAATGTGTTTGTAGATTAGAATGACATTGGTTAGGGGTATAAATAGTGGATTATCCTATGGGGAGGGGCTTAACATGTATAAAACCCTGGCCACAAGTGTTTTGGGGGGAGGTCTGACTGTGGCTGTAGAGCAGAGAGGTACCAGTTATATGTCCTCGACCTGTATGTATATAGCAGGGTTTTGATTTCTTCCTGTACAATCCTTGTTACTTTGTGTTTTTTCAGCACGTTGGTGTTAATAAAAGCACCTAAGGATACATTTTTGGTGACTCTAGCCATCTTATTTAATTCCTAGTTTTTTCATCGAACCTTTTTGTAACATATGGTGTCAGAAGTGGGATGGCCAGTCGCAAAAAGGGACGTGTTGTTAAAACACGAACTGGACTACGCTCTGAGCGAAAACCTTTTTTGAAGAAGGATGAGGAATGGGACACAGCTGTGACGTCAGAGGAAGAAGGACTATCAATTAGTGTTGAAACCCAAGGGGCAAAACCGAAAATCCAGCAGAGGCAACCTGGGCCATCTCCAGGAGCGGGTCCCTCAACCGGTGACATTGTAAATATTGTCAGGGACTTCATAGCGGCTCAGCAGAGGAGAGATGATATCCTACAGGAGGAGCTCAGGGGCCTGCGGGTCTCAGTTGAGGCCTCCCAGCAGCCTGTACATCGCTACCGGGGGGGTCCAGACGTTGACGTTGGGCCTTCATTGATGTCTTCTCCTGTCAGATTTGGTAATCCTTCTGGGGGTGTAGCGGCAGTTCATTGTAAGGAGCCAAAGATGCCAGTATATCAAAATGGTGAAGACATTGAAAATTACCTTTCTACGCTTCGAACGCATGACAAAGACATGGCAGTGGCCAAGGGAGGAATGGGCCTGTCGACTTGTCCCTTTGCTAACTGGCAAAGCCCTGGAGGCCTACACCACGATGGATGAAGACATGTCCAACTGCTACCCAGATCTGAGGGAGGCGCTGTTGGTCAAATTTGACATCTCTCCAGAGACCTATCGTCAGCGGTTCCGGGCCACCTCATCGCCACCAGGGGAGACACCGACAGAATCATACCACCGGTTGAAAGGGCTCTATCGTCGCTGGATGCGACCGAAGCAGAAGAGTAAAGAACAGATGGGGGAGACTATCATCCTAGAGCAGCTGCTGCAGGTGCTTCCTCCAGATACTCGTACGTGGGTAAAAGAACATGAACCGGAGGATGGTCTTATAGCATCCAAGTTGGCCATGCAGTTCCTGAACGCCAGAAAGGGGGCGACATCACGACCAACGCGGGATGAAACCAGGGACTGGAACCAGGGACTGGAACCACCAAAGGGACAACTTTCCAAAGACTGGTCAAGGTAACCGGGGGGGCATATGACAGGGGACCCTCTGCTCAGTCAGGGACTAAACCTTTTGTTTGTTATCATTGTCAGCAGCAGGGACACAAAGCGTCAGATTGCCCCCTGAAGAAGCCAAAACTGACAGGACTGTGTTATGTGCCCAGAAAGGGTGAGGAGATTGAATGTCAAGACAGGGAAGGAGGGTGTAAAGTGATCCCGGTAAAAGTTAATAGTAAAATGATAACTGCTCTCCTTGACTCTGGAAGCTCCATGTCATTCATTAGGAAAAGTTGTGTGCCTTGTGCTATTGACTACAACCAGCAGACAGATGTGTTATGTGTACATGGTGATTGCAAGCCAGAACCACAGGTAGAGCTTACAGTTGATGTAGAAGGCCAAAGTTATCTGTTAAACGTGGGGGTAATTGAAAGTGTACCTGTTGAGATGCTGTTGGGGAGGGATTTGCCTATTCTATATGATCTCCTTAGCAGTACTAAACATGTCTGTGAACCCTTGTCAGGACAGAAAATGCATGTTTCTTGTTTCGTAGTGACACGGTCACAGGCAAAAGCCCAAGCAAATCCTGGTGTCCAGCCTCTGCCAGACTTATGTGGTAGTCTGTGCAGTGCTGGGACAAAAGCACCAAGGAAAACACGTCGGCAACGGCAGTTAGAGAAACACGCTTGGTCACCTGTACCTGGTGAAATGCCTGGCAATGCTTTGTCAAATGTAAAGTGGGAAATACCAGAGAATATGACCATATTGCAACAGTCTGATCCCTTGTTAAAGTCTTTGCTAACCAAGGTGTTAAACTCAGCCAATCAAACCGCTCTAGTAGGTGGTGCAGCATACTTTCTCCACAATGACCTGCTTTATGAGGGGGAAGAGCAAGACGGCAGGAGATTAGTTGTGCCAGGTAGCTGTAGATCCCTAGTACTACACCTTGCACACACACTTCCATGGGCAGGACATCTAGGTCACTATAAGACGTATCTCAGAATTGCCTCTAGGTTCTTTTGGCCTTCAATGTACACTGATGTGCAGAAATATTGTAAAACATGCCCAGAGTGTCAGAAAACTTGTCCTCTCCGCAAATCAAACCGAGCACCCCTCCAAACCATGCCGGTGATAACAACCCCATTCAGGCGGATTGCCATGGACATTGTGGGGCCCCTGGAAAAAAGCTCAACAGGATACCAGTACATTCTTGTGGTATGTGACTGTGCTACTCGGTTTCCTGAAGCTTTTCCTCTCCGGTCTATAACCACCCCAAAGTTGATCAGTGCTCTTGTTCAGCTGTTTTCTCGTGTAGGAATCCCTGAGGAAATTCTGACGGACCAGGGAACCAACTTCACATCACGCCTGATGGGTCAACTGCATAAGGAGTTGGGGATAAAAGCTATCAAGACGACTCCTTACCACCCAGAGACTGACGGACTTGTTGAAAGGTTTAACCAAACCCTCAAGAGGATGCTAAAGAAGTTCGTATCTGATACTGGAAAAGACTGGGATAAGTGGTTACCCTTTCTACTCTTTGCCTACAGGGAAGTGCCTCAAGCGTGCACCGGATTTTCCCCGTTCGAGCTACTCTACGGCTGGCCAGTCCAAGGGCCCTTGGATCTGTTGAAACGTAACTGGGAGGAAAAGGTAACAGACAGAAAGGCAGAAGGGCAGGGTATTTTGCAGTATGTCCTCCAGATCAGGGACCGGTTGGATCAGTACCGAGAGGAGGCCAGGCTCAATCTAATGGATGCCCAGAAGACTCAGAAACGATGGTACGACCAGCAAGCACGCAACCGTGAGTTCAAACCAGGTCAAAAGATTTTGTTTCTCTTGCCTTCTTCCTCTAGCAAGCTACTGGCCAAATGGCAGGGACCGTTTTAAGTGTTAAGGAAGATGGGGCCTACGACGTATGAGATCTTGCACCCGGGGAAAAAAGCAGACTTATCATGTCAATCTCCTTAAAGCATGGGAGGAAAGAAGCAGCCCTCCTCCCATCAACTCACTACTGGCCCGCAGGGTGGTTGAAGAGGATGACTCCGAAGGGGTAGTTGGTGCCTGGAATCAGCAGCCAGCGAAGGTCGATCTCTCCCACCTGGATGGTAAGAAGCCAGTTGACTTGCAAGTTATTTTCGATACCCTTCCCCACTTGTTCACACAGAAACCAGGCCGGACAGTTGTGTTGCAGCATATAATCCGAGTAAAACCAGGGCAGAACACAGTTCGGCAGGCATGCTACAGAGTACCGGAACGTTTAGTGGAGGCGTTGAAGGAAGAAATCCGCTTGATGCTCGAGCTGGGAGTAATTGAACCATCAACCAGTGAGTGTAGTAGCCCTATTGTCATTGTACCCAAGAAGGATGGCTCTCTCCGCATTTGCATTGACTTTAGGAAGCTGAATGCCTTCTCCTTCTTTGATGCCTACCCAATGCCCCGGATTGAGGACCTGCTGGAGAGGATTGGTCGAGCCAACTACATCACTACCTTGGACCTCTGCAAGGGGTATTGGCAGGTCCCCTTGGAAAGCCAGTCCCGGCACCTCACCGCGTTCAGAAGCCCACTATGCCTCTTCCAGTTTACTGTGATGCCGTTTGGTCTACATGGTGCCCCAGCAACCTTCCAGAGGTTAATGGACAAAGTTCTTCTGGGGTGCGAGGACTGCAGTGCTCCCTACCTGGATGACGTGGTCATTTACAGCAGGACCTGGGAGGAACATCTCGATCACCTTCGTCGGGTCCTAGGTGCAATCCATGCCGCAGGACTCACACTCAATCTACAGAAATGTGAGTGGGCTAAGCAGGAGACTCGTTACCTTGGGTATCAGCTGGGGAACGGTGAAGTCAGGCCACAGGTGGACAAAGTTGAGGCCGTCCTGAACAGTCCGAGACCTAGTACCAAGAAACAAGTACGGTCCTTTCTTGGCCTGGTTGGATGGTATCGACGTTTCATTCCTCAGTTTGCCACTCTAGCAGTTCCATTGACCAACCTCACGTGCATGGCTGCTCGGAATCCTGTGGAATGGAATGAAGAGTGTGAAAGGGCTTTCCAGGAGTTGAAGAAAAAACTGTGCTCGTCTCCGGTACTGCAGAGTCCTGACTTCAAAAGACGCTTCCTGGTTCAGGTGGATGCCTCTGGAGTGGGCATCGGTGCAGTGCTGGCTCAGGGAGAACCAGGAGAGGAACGTCCAGTGTTGTATCTCAGCAAGAAACTTCTGCCCCGTGAAACCCGGTACTCCACCATCGAGAAAGAGTGTCTGGCAATCAAGTGGGCATTGGACAGCCTAAGGTACTACCTACTCGGGAGGGAATTCGACCTACAGACGGACCATAGAGCCTTGACGTGGATGCAGACCATGAAGGACCGGAACACCAGGGTGACTAGATGGTATCTTGAACTACAACCATTCAAGTTCTGTGTGTGGCACAAAGCAGGCAAGGAAAACATCACCGCAGACTACCTGTCAAGGCTGCCAAACATCGTTGATGTAGGAGAGGAGGGTGGTAATGTGAAGAAGAAGCCTTCATCACAGTTGGCATAGGGGCATGGTAAAAGGCACACTGAGGGTAACACACATTTGATCAAATAAAACCCAAGTCATTGTTTGTTCAAACCTAATTTATTGGAAGTCTTTTTGCAAGTAGCCTGCTTACCCTCTCCTTCAAGGTTGTGAAGGCCAAACAGAGCCACAGAAAGAAGCAGCCTTAAGTAGAGGCTCAATCAGTGGGAACACCTGTGCGCAATTGGAGCATACCATGTAGTGCATGGGCGCGGGTGGCACTTTTCTTGCAAGTATAAAAATGTTATTGTTTGGGGCTTCTGTGGTCAAAGATATAATATGTTGACCTATTTTGATTTCATCCATCCATCCATCCATCCATCCATCCATTTTGATTTGGTGTGTTTGGGTAATTTGTCTTGCATTGTGAATGTGTTTGTAGATTAGAATGACATTGGTTAGGGGTATAAATAGTGGATTATCCTATGGGGAGGGGCTTAACATGTATAAAACCCTGGCCACAAGTGTTTTGGGGGGAGGTCTGACTGTGGCTGTAGAGCAGAGAGGTACCAGTTATATGTCCTCGACCTGTATGTATATAGCAGGGTTTTGATTTCTTCCTGTACAATCCTTGTTACTTTGTGTTTTTTCAGCACGTTGGTGTTAATAAAAGCCCCTAAGGATACATTTTTGGTGACTCTAGCCATCTTATTTAATTCCTAGTTTTTTCATCGAACCTTTTTATAACAGACGTCTCCCGAGAGTGGACGTCCATTGCCTCTAAATAGGGGAATGGAAGCACAGCTGTATATTAACAGAGTGGATGGACAGGATGCTGAGACTGGGTTATTCATTCCAGTTTTGCAGCATCCCTCCTCCGTTCACAGGAATAAAAGAGAATAATCTATCATCACGAGGGGAGTTCCCTCTCGGCAGAGATTCAGGCCCTGTTGCAAAAACAGGCAGTGTCTGTTGTGAGCTCTCAAGACAGAGAGGAAGGGCACTATTCCCTGTACTTCCTGGTTCCCAAGAAGACAGGAGAATTCAGGCCCATTCTGGATCTTCGCAGCCTGAATCTTCACATTGCACGCAGAAAATTCCATATGTTAACTGTAAAACAGTTGATGGGACTGGTGCAGCCAGGCGATTGGTTCACGACCATCGACCTGAAGGACGCTTACTTTCATGTCAGCATTGCATAGAGTATTTGCATTTTGCCTTCCAGGGTGTATCCTACGAGTACAACAGACTACCGTTCGGCTACTCCCTATCCTCAAGCACGTTCAGCAAATGTGTGGCCACAGCGCTTCAGCCGATGTGCGAGCGTGGTATGAGGGTGTTCTTTTATCTAGACGACCTCATAGTCATGGCCAGGTCCAGGGAATGGGCAATGTTTCACACAGCCCAATTGACCCTACACCTAACCAAGTTAGGTTTCGTGGTCAATTGGAAGAAGAGCTCACTCATACCTCACCAGCAGGTGCAGTATCTGGGGATGTTGCTCGATGCAGGCAGCCTACGCGCTAACCTGTCAGAGAACAGACAGGCATACTTATTTCGTGCAGTTTGCAGACTACAACAGGGGGTACCGGTGACAGCGCTGACAATTATGCAGACTCTGGGTCTCATGGCAGCTGCTCACTTTGTGGTACCGCTGGGCTTGCTCCATATGCGCCGCCTGCAGAGGTGGTTTGCCGGCCTTTGTTTAAATCCCAAGAGGCACAAACGACGCCTGGTGAGCAACCTCAGTGATAATTAATAATAATTCCTTACATTTATTATAGCGCTTTTTCAATGACTCAAAGCGCTTTACATATACACACATTACACATATATCATACAATGGTCAGAAACTGTGGACAATACCAACAGGAGCAAGTTCAGGTGAAGTGTCTTGCCCAAGGACACACCGGCTTTACAGACGCAGCAGCGGCGGGTTTCACCCCTTGATCTGATGATCATTGCACAGCACACTGCGCCACACCGTCCATCTTCACGCCTCGAGGAGCTTTTACAAGTACACATTGGTATTATACATGTACTGTGGACAATACCCACAGGAGCAAATCCGGGTGAAGTGTCTTGCCCAAGGACACAACGGCCTGACGCAGGAGCGGGTTTCGAACTGGAGTTCCCCAACACTCCCCCTTGATCTGATGATCGGATGCACAGACCACTGCGCCACCCGTCCCCAGTGGGCAACATCCATTACTGGGGGTCCCCAGAGTACATACGGAGGGGAACTCCACTGGATAACCTCCTACATCACGGTGTTCACGGACGCATCCGTGACAGGTTGGGGGGGGGAACAGCCTAGTGAGAGCTATAGGGGGTCGCTGGTCACAGCACAGCAACCTTCTAGAGCTGCGGGCAGTTGTGTTAGTCCTCCAGCATTTCAAACCCTTAATACAGGGCAAACATGTGCTGGTGAGGAGCGACAACAGCCCCACAGTGGCGTACATCATAAGGCAGGACGGAGTCCGCTCCACCACCTTGTTGACCACAGCGGGGAACCTGTGGTTGTGGGCTTCAGAGATTGTGTTATCTCTGAGGGCCCTCCACATCCCGGGATTGGAGAACAGGGGGTTGTCTGATTGTGTTCACCTGTAGCACTCGTGTTTCTCCTCCCCTGCCCGGCTGTTTCTCGTCTTGTGATTACCCCTCTCTGTATTTAGTCTTGTCCTGTGTTCAGAGTTGGTTCGTTTTGTGTCATGACTAGTTCTGCGGTGAGTGGTCTGTTTTGTCTTTGTTTAGCCTTGAAATAAAGGAGTTTTTCAGTTTATATCTGCATTTGGGTCCTGCCTGCTTCACACACCGTAACATTACGAACCAACCAGAGAAATTGACCCAGCAGATGATCCTTTTGAAAGGGAGCTGCTTTCATTCACCTACTTGCTGGCTTGCAGCTATGGTGAATGGAGGGGAGCGTCCGGAGTTCAGCAGCGAGAGGCTGTTTTGGCAGAGGCGCGCCAGATGGCAGCAGAGAAAGTATGTTTTGAGTTCTTACCTGACTGGATTTTGGACTTCCTTGAAACATTTGATTCCCGGCCTGCTAGCCCCAGGCATGCTAGCTCCCTGTCTCCCAATTCCCAACCTGGCACCATACGCCTTGATGGGTTCCGTCTGAAGTCAAACCGTGCTTCTGTCCCAGTTCCTGCTCCTGTCCAGGAGTCGTATCCCGGAACTGGTCTGGCTTATGGAGGTCCACGGAGCCTTCAGGCGGCTGCTAAAGGAGTCGCCAAGCTAGCAGCCCGAGCCCCAAGAGCCATGGCTCTTGCCCCAGTACAGGCCCAAGCAGCCATGCCTCCATGCTCCAATACCGGCCCACACAGCTTTGCTTCCATACTCCATTACCTGTCTTACACAGCCAGGGTCCAGGCTTCCGCTCTGGCTCCAGCAGCCATGGTTCCGGCCCCAGTTCTAGCCCCAGCAGCCATGGTTCCAGCCCCAGTTCTGGCCCCAGCAGCCATGGTTCCAGCCTCAGTTCTGGCCCCATCAGCCATGGTTCCAGCCCCAGTTCTGGCCCCAGCAGCCATGTTTCTGGCCCCAGTTCTAGCCTCAGCAGCCATGGTCCCGACTCCAGTTACCGGCCGACGCCAGCTCCCCGAGTCCTGTCTGCGTACCGGCCGATTCCAGCACCTCGTCTCCTGTCGGCGTACCGGCCAACGCCAGCTCCCCGTGTCCTGTCGGCGTACCGACCGACACAAGTCCCCTCTCAAGTTTCCTCTCTAGTCCCCTCTCGAGTCTCCTCTCGAGTGAACTCTTGAGTCTCCTCTCGAGTCACCTCTCGAGTCTCCTCTCGAGTTCTCTCTCAAGCCCCCTCTCGAGTCTCTTCTCGAATTCCATCTCGAGATCCCTCTCAAGTCACCTCTCAAGTATCCTCTCAAGTATCCTCTCGAGTCACCTCTCAAGTCACCTCTCCAGCCTCCTCTCGAGTTCCCTCTCCAGTCACCTCTCGAGTTCCCTCTCTCGAGTCCCCTCTCGAGTGCCCTCTCGAGTTCCCTCTCCAGTCACCTCTCGAGTCCCCTCTCGAGTCCCCTCTCCAGTTCCCAATCGAGTTCCCTCTAGAGTCTCCTCTCGAGTTCCCTCTCGAGATTCTTCTGAAGTCACCTCTCAAGTTAACTCTCAAGTATCCTCTCGAGTCCCCTCTCAAGTCACCTCTCCAGTCACCTCTCGAGTCTCCTCTCGAGTTCCCTCTCCAGTCACCTCTCGAGTTCCCTCTCGAGTCTCCTCTCAAGCTCTCTCTCTCGAGTCCCCTCTCGAGTTCCCTATCGAGTCCCCTCTCGAGTCTCCGATCAAGTTCCCTCTCGAGATTCCTCTCAAGCTCTCTCTCGAGTTCCCACTCAAGTCCCCACTCAAGTCCCTACTCAAGTGCCGTTGGAGGTTCCGCTGTCTACTGTCCTGCCGGGGGTCCTGCCAATCCTATGTTCTGTGCCGTTGGAGGCCCCGCCGACTACTCTCCTGCCGGGGGTCCTGCCAACCCTGTGTCCTGTCTCGTTGGAGGTCCCGCCGTCTACTCTCCTGCCGGGGGTCCTGCCAATCCTATGTCCTGTGCTGTTGGAGGCCCCGCTGACTACTCTCCTGCCGGGGGTCCTACTCTGCCTTGCCCCCGGATCGTTCGCCCGAGTCCCCCTTCTCGGCTTCTGCCTTGCCCCCGGGCCGTCCGCCCGAGATCCCTTCTGGGTCCTCCGCTGTACCCTTGGGCTGACAGCCCAAGACCCCCTCCACACACCCTGGTGGAAAATCTCATCCATACATGGCGCTGTGATATTGGGATATGGTTAAAGCTTCCCTATAATCTTCCACCTTTTCATTATCCATCGACAACATTTTGGATGTGTTTGGGAGCCATTCAAAGTGCCTGACAGTATAAGGATATCAGCAGCTCTCCTCCTGAGCTGAACACTCTGAAACCCTGTGCCCCTTTCCTGAGTCATCTGGGGGCTGCCAGAACTTTCTTGAGGTGAACAAACAGTCAATCTCATTGGCCTTCCCAATCTCTTGCCTCTGTCGTTTTTGTTTCAAAATAACCCTGGAACAACCAGGCCCGAAAGGCTAAATAACCTAATCCATTATCTAGAAGCAAGTTGGCTTTGTTACGCTCTCCGAGAGCTTACAGGTGTGAACCCACAATACTGAACACTATTGAGAGGAGACTGAAGTTTAAGAAACAAAAGGCTTTATTTCCAAAACCGGTGATATTGAACAGCTGAGGGAATTGATATTCACAATGTCCAGAACCAGGGAGTTTCTCCTGAGGTGGAGCGGAGGTCCGAAGCCGGGGATCCAGTTTGCGAGTGCGGGCAGGCTGGAGCTGGTGTGCGGAGATGCACGGAGGAACACAGGCGAGGTGAGCCGGGGATCCAGAGCTGACGAGAGCAAGCAGGCTGGGGCAGGTGTGCGTGGAAGCACGGAGGAACACAGACGAGGGGTTGGTGGCTGGGCGTGGCAGGCAGAGGAGTAGGCAGATGGATTCTGAACAGAGAACACAAGGTGAGTGTAAGGGAAACTTCTGTAGCAATGGAGAGTCAGGACTCAGAGAGACACGGGACGAGCAGGAATTCTGATGTCAAACACTGAGATTTAATACAAGTATCGGCCGGAGAAATTCACATCACAAGTCACACAGTCAAAGGTTCTGACTGCTCCGGTGGGTTGCCATGTCAATTCTGACTCTCTTCTCATCTTGGCAGACCATAGATCTCGGCCTCCGTTACGGGTAATATAGCACTAAAAACATTGCACAGGAAGCATGGGAATATATGTAAGTTATGTAACTAGTTTGTCTGTCTCTGTTTCCTGGTTTCATGTTAAAAGTGTTCCCCTTCCCCCATGTCTATGGCTGTTGATTGTGTGCACCTGGTGCCCTGTGTTGTCTCCCCTCCACCTGTGTCGAATTGCTGATTAGTGTGTGTATTTAGGGTCTGTTGCCCTGTCTGTTTTGAGGCTGGCAGTGTGGGTGAGATCCTTGTGGCTGGTGACTGTGTTCACCTGGGCAGCAATATTGATGCTGTGTATCCTGTACCACAGCGATGAATAAATGCCCACAGCGGGTTATATTTGAATTCCCTGCCTCTGCCTCCTTGCTTGGTCGGGCTGCTCAACGGTCAGCTTCACAATTGGGATTTCACTCAGTCATCCCACATATTGGGGGAAGGTGTGACCACCTGGAAGCACTGAATTATCTTTATCTGACTCTAGGGCTCTTGTGACCGAGAGTTGACCGGTCATTAAACTGGCAAGGTCAGCCACAGCTGACCGTTCCCATTCCTTAAGACAGATAACAGACTTCGGCTTGGTCGTAAAACGTCAACAGGCCGAAAGGTCAAATATCTTAGGAGTAAGGAGAATTATTCTTTGACACTTAAGAGTAAAGACACAATTAATCCCTCACAGTGAGGATTTACAGGAACACTGAGATTAGGTTTTGCTAAGAGCTAAATTCCAAGACTCTGATCTTTAATAACAGATAGTACATTATCAGATGGCTGCACTTTGGTTAACAGACTAACATTGATTTCCTCAATTTATAAATGGACAGGCTCTGTAATTATACCATAACCTTTTCTCCTCTATCCCTTAACTCGTCTTCCTATACAGATGTACTTACCTCTAGTCAGGTCCGGATTAAAGAAACATTAATCTGGTTGATTTTTTATTTTCAGGATTGAATGTTCAAATCAAGGCCTAAAACCTGGCATTTCATAAGAAAGTGACTAATATATAAACCAAATGGACAGACACAGATTAAAAATAAAAATAAAGTCCCCTGGTTTGAGTCTAACTGCCATGAGAAAAATCGAATCAATGTTCCAAAACCCGTCACTAGATGTCGCTCTTGTACCAATACGGTTGATATAATGCATAACATATTATTATTCTAGTAAAAAGGCTCGCTTTGGCACATACCTGATCCATACTGGCAGCCCTAAATAATAACATGTAACCATCATGTGCTGTGTTGTCTGTCTTATTTTTTGTTGTTGTCATATTGTTTTCACCTGGGCCGGCCCTTGGCATAGGCAGTATAGGGGGCGCCGAAAATTGGGGAGAAAAATGACATGTATGTTTTTTTAGCTGCCCGAATTATAACAGACAAAGACTCATTCTGAAAACTGCACTGGAACAACATAACATCAAGGACATGGATTTCAAGTCAATATAAGAAAGTAAATCAAGAAATGAAGTAAACAAGCTGATCTTCAAGTTCCTCAAAAACACTGGTCTGAGGACAAGGATTTAATATAAACATTTAACAAATCAACAGTAGGTGGCGATATATGCTCCAAGTGGAAGCGATTCGCCATTGAAGAAGAAGAAGAAGAAGAAGAAGAAGAAGAAGAAGAAGAAGAAGAAGAAGAAGAAGAAGAAGAAGAAGAAGAAGAAGAAGAAGAAGAAGAAGAAGAAGAAGAAGAAGAAGAAGAAGAAGAAGAAGAAGAAGAAGAAGAAGAAGAAGAAGAAGAAGAAATACACTAATGATACAAACAGGCACAACACTGTTATTCTGTTTTTACTGACATATAACATTTGATTTCCCCTTGCTCTATTTTTTTTAACGCACGTTCAAAGACGGGAACATTTTCGGGAGTCTCAGCCGGGTACCAGCCACCGAAAACGGGGATGTTTTGGTCACCCATCCGACTGTGTTTACAGCTAGCACACACGCTAACATAAGACTACAAGCTCACTTGGGGTTGAGGCTTTTTTACACGTTGCTTGACTGCCTGCCCACATATCTGATCTAAACATAGTAACTTGTATTGGGGAAAATAATTATTTAAAGTTATTTAATAATTGTGACATTTAGTGTACTTTTTGATGGATGAATGATGCTCAAAGTGAGGGGGAAAATAATACAACTGAAGGGGCAATGCCCCCTTTTTCCCCCTCGTGGCGCCGGGCCCGAGAGGAGGTGAGTTGGCGGGAATCGAAAGTAGGTCAGCCACGCCCAGCAAGGAAGACAGACAGACAGACAGACGACAAACACAAAAAGGGGAAAAGTTGGAGGCAGCACTGTAGATCCTCACAGGCTTCATTGATCCTTTGACCACAACTCTGAGGAGCCACTCCCACAATGTAACTTATCAGCATGGCCCACTTGGTTTCAATACTTCACGAAAAATGTTAATCTTTTAAGATTCTTTGCACCGCAAAACCACTCTTGATGAGAAGGAAGAAGTGGCCGCCATAATCAAATAAGATGATGTCAATGCCGGGAATTACGAAAACAACAAGTTGCTTGGAAGTGATGAAGACTGAGATGAAGATGACTGCAGAAAACAAAGTAGAGCTTAGGGATTTCAGTCTTAGCATGGGAGAAAGTAATAGTAGAGGCAGGACAGATGAGAAGAGATATATCAGCTGCATAACGGAGAGCTTTGCCAGAACACAGCAGCTTCTCAACACGTCTCTCTGCAGATGGAGACTTCCCTTCTCTGCTTTCCACAACTCTTCAACACATCCTGCAGGAAGCCTACACCAGCTCAGTCAGATGTCCTGCTCGCTTACATCCTGCTGTCCTTCATCGCTCTGATCACTGCAGCTCTCAACCTGCTGGTCATCATCTCTATCTCCCACTTCAGGCACAGACACACTTTCAGCTTAAGCTTGTATATGTTCATGATTGGAAAGTAACAGGATGTAGCCATGCATTCCTTTTAATTAATGTTTCAGATAATAATTGTTCTGTTTTAAATTATAACATATTCAAACCTGACGTTTTGTGACAAAATAGTTCAAGCAAGCACTGCTCAACAAATGCATGTCCATGTCTTCTTTGTGTTTTAGTGCTGTTTGTTGTTACAAGCTATCATTGATAATTGTATTTATGGTGATATTCTTCCTTTCCAGGCAGCTCCACACCCCCACTAACCTCCTCATCCTCTCCCTGGCTGTCTCAGACTTCCTTGTGGGCCTATTTTTGATGCCTGTTGAAATCCTTTTAACAGAGGCTTGCTGGTACTTGGGTGACCTGATGTGTGCTCTGTATACTATATTTCCTTTCATCATTACCTCTTCTACGGTTGGAAACATGGTGCTCATATCCATTGATCGTTATGTTGCTATTTGTGACCCTCTACATTACACCACCAGAGTAACTCTGAACAGAACAAAAATCTGGATCTGTCTGTGTTGGATTGGCTCTGTTATCTATAATTGTCTCATTTTAAAGGACTTTCTGAGACAACCTGATTCACATAATTCTTGCTATGGAGAGTGTGTAGTTGTCCTTAACAATATCACAGGATCTGTTGACTTAGTTGTTACCTTTATTGCCCCCATTACGGTTGTCATAGTTCTGTATATGAGAGTGTTTGTGGTGGCTGTGTATCAGGCTCGAGCCGTGAGATCTCATGTTATCGCTGTCACTATGCAACGTTCAGTTGGTGTTACTGTTAAGAAATCTGAGATGAAAGCAGCCAGGACTCTTGGTGTTGTTGTCCTTGTGTTTCTAATATGTTTTTTTCCATATTACACTCCATCCCTTATGGGTGAGGATATTGAAACTGGTAGTTTAATCTCACCCATAGTAATGTGGTTGCTGTATTTTAACTCTTGTCTGAACCCATTGATTTATGCCTCGTTATACCCCTGGTTTAGAAAATCAATCAAGCTCATTGTTACCCTTAAGATACTTAAGCCTTGCTCGTGTGATTCTAAAATACTGTAATGACGGGCTGGGGTTGAGATATCTTCTAAAAAACCTCTGTTCAGATGGACATATTGTTGCTATTATTACTGAGTCAGAATGCAATGTGAAATGGCTGAAGAAAGATTAGCCATTATGTAATGTAGTAAAACATATGTAATTAAAAGATATTAAATAATTGAATACAAAATCAAACTTGAAAATATGACATAGTGTGGAAGAAGTAGTAGTTTTTGACCTGTGTTGACTTCAGTTTGACCAGGATTCTGGTAATGAAATGTTCAATTGTTAATTTAGTAGACAATATGCAGTACAGACTGATTGAGTATGTTGTTGGAAGGTGAGTGTGCAACTTCAAACAAAAAGACAGAGCTGTCGCGCCTGTGTGTGGTGTGCGTGCGTGCGGCGTGCGTGCGTGTGTGTGTATGTGTTTGTGCGAGCGAGAGAGAGAAAAAGGAGAAAAGGTTTTCCTGACACATAACAAATTTGGTTCTCCAACACACAATACAATACAATATAAAAAGAACAAAAATAAATCTTGTTGAGTGCTCACACATGTTTATTTTACCAATGCTCATGATAATGTACATGTACCGTCTGTTGCAATAATGAGGGATTAAAATGTAGAAAAACATTCATAATATTTAGGCTGAGAATAAGAATGAAAGCTTCAATCAGCGATGATCAGGACCTCGCTAGGGCTGCTCGATTAAGGCAAAAATCATAATCACGATTATTTTGGTCAATATTGATATCACGATAATTAAATACGATTATTCATTGACTTTGAAAACATAAATTTATTGAACTTTAAAAAAAATAATAGTCATTTGAACAGTATCTTTTCAACAGTTGATTACCCTGAACATTAAGTATAATTCAACTGAAAAACCATTACCAATATAATATATTTATATATTAAAATAAATTATACATATATATCTAAATTTAAATAAATAATGTAAAATTCATATATATTCACAACAATTAATAAATACCAATAAAGAAAATCAACACATATTTTCGGGCGCACTTCCACAACCTACTGAGCATAATAATTCTAATAAATAAAAATGTATTAGATTATTGGCAAAGTATTCAGCTGAAGCCACATCTTTTTCAACTTCCCCACGGCCTTTGTCATAAAAGGCAGGCCAGGGTTCAAGTTTTGTGGGAGCCAATGGGAGCTGATCTCCCACGAGGAGGGAAATCATACATCTGTTGGGATCGCTAATACATTACCAACAACCATTATTTTAATCACAAATAATGCATGCGTCAATGTAACGAGTATTATTTACGCTAACGAGGTAAATAGGCTAAAATAAAAACATGTTTTCCAAAAGAACTACGCATCGTATTCTCCAGTGGCGGCCGGCCCATAGGGGCGCTAGGGGCGCCGCCCCACCTCTTGCCAGATACAAAATAAAAAATAAAAATAAATATTAAATTAAAAAAAATAACTTTAAAAAAAATATTTAAAAAAAATATATATTTTATATTTTAATTTGTAATGAACAAGGTAAATATCATACAATTAGTATCACAAAAATGTATAATCTACAATACAATCTCGTTTAAAATTGTGTTACAATGTCTAAAGTTACTGATAAGTCACCTGTTTCCTGCCTGGCCTTGCCCATGGCATTAGTTTATCATTACGGGGCAGAGCCCCCGAGCGAAACAGCAGCAACCAGCAGGTTGCAAAAGTCTCAATAGTAAACTGTGCCGCCGAAACATAATTTCAGCCAATCAGCGCCGTCAAATATTTTGGTCACATGGGCGCTCACGTTGGCGCCCGTGTTGCGTACGTGCGTTGACATGAGGAGTTGTTTTTTTAGACTCGTGAGTAACCAAGGTGACGCAGTATTTGGAGGAGAATGGTGTGCAGGTGGAGTCGCCGGAACCTCGGTCCGCCCAAGAGCTACTCTCCAATCCTTTTGAAAGGAGACGTTTGGGAGATAAATTGATACTTAAAGACCTTGGACCGGACCAACCCGATTTGTATATATCACAGCAAGCTCGTGAAAAAGACAAACACGTATCAACAAGGCTTCTCACATGGCTAGCTGGATGCAAACAGGTAAATGCTATCTTTTGTTTCACATGCTTGCTCTTCAAACAGCCGGGGACAGATACGATCTGTTCAGAAACTAGACAAAAGTTAAACAAGTACAAACCACAAACTGTCTGTGTCATGGAGAATACAGTCGCTGGTTTATTTATGTCTGTAGGCAGTTATGAGTGTGGACGTTAGCGTTAGCTTAGCCAAGCTCCATTCAGGGAACAAGCATTCTAAAAGGTTTTTCGCCTGCCGTCTGTCTGCAGACTTGTCAAAGCATTAATTCATGGTTTTTACTAACCGGTAGATACCGGTTAGTAAAAACCATGAATTAATGCTTCACAGTTTACTATTGAGACTGTGTGTTGTTACGTCGGCATCATTTTGAAACGTGTATTATAATTAAATCACGGTCAAATATGTTACTCTTGTTGTAGCTGTAGCTCCCGAGCCAGCGCGTCTTGTTTGAATGATGCGAGTAAACACAGCTGACAGCTGCGGTGAAACTCGAGCGACTAGATAGGAGCATGTAGAGCAAATGCGAATATTCGCATCGCGTCCGGTCTGAACGCAGCATTAAAGCGAGCTCCGCGCTGCACTGGAAACGCGCCATTACATCACCAGAAGTCCTAATTTAAGGGGTCATTTCTCCCAAAAAAAAATGTTTACTCACTATATCAGCAGCCCCACCAAAAATATTTTCCACCAGCCGCCACTGGTATTCTCTCTTGAATGACAGTATGCCTGCACTTCACCTCCAAGGTGCGCAATCAATTATTGGCAATCTATGCCTGTGCTGCGCGAGCAGAGATGATGTGTTATGGGGTGTGAGTTGTTGAACCTTTCCATATTTAAGTTTGTAGCAAGTAGAGGACTGCTGCTGCGTGCGTGCGCACACGTTAGTTTTAAAGACCCCCATGGAGCTCAGATTATAACTCGAACCCTGGGGCAAGCAGTGCAGATTTGGTGAAATGAGGCCGAGATGGCATCGCGTAACGCTTGTCCATAGTGTTTTTACATTTATATTTTATTAGACATTTTCAAAGACAAAAACATACGGGCAGGACATGGCTCACAAACATCACAAACAGAATAGGACAATAACATGAAGGATGGGGGGTAGGGGGATTACAGTGTCCGTTACATTTTATATATGCATATGGCTTTGTATTTATACATGATTTGCGTCATAATATAGATATACTTCATTGTTTCCTCATTATTAATATAAAACAAAAACATTTATAATAGATAAATAGTAAAATAAATATACACACAAAAACACATCTCTTCCTTTTCTGATTAATACACCTATTCATTCATTTCCCATTTGATTTATTATTATTTTTCTGTTTCTTCATAGCTTATTTCTCTTTATTTATTAATATTATTATATGTATTATTGGCAGCCGAGACGGTTTGTGTCAGGGTTGAGTGAGGCAAGCAGGACCCAAATGAAGATGAACAGAAAAAAATACCACAAAACTAGGGCCACCAGGGTGGGTGGAGGGGGTCAGGAGGACGGGTTTGGGCTGACAACCCAGGAGCACCGCGGAGGACCCGGAAGGGATCTCGGGCGGACGGTCCGGGGGCAAGGCAGAAGCCGAGAAGGGGGACTCGGGCGGACAGCCCGGGGGCAAGACAGAGTCCAAGGTGGAGGGGCGATGGCCACCGCGGCCGGAAAAATCAGGGGGCCGAGCATGAGGGCGAGCGCCACAGCCGGTAAAGTCAGGGGGCCGGGCTCGAGGGCGAAGGCCGTGGCCCTCCGGGGGCCAGGCTCGAGGGCGAAGACCGCGGCTCTCAGGGGGCCGGGCAGGAAGACGCCGACGGGACAACGCCGGAGGCCCGGGCAGAACCCGTTGTCGGTGGGACAGGTCTCGGCAGGATCCCCCACGGATGAGGACCAGGAGTTGGCAGGACCCCCGGCAGGAGGGCAGTCGGCGGGACCCCCAACGGGACAGGACACCGGATTGGCAGAACCCCCGGCAGGAGGGCAGTCGGCGGGACCCCCAACGGGACAGGACACCGGATTGGCAGAACCCCCGGCAGGAGACCAGTCGGCGGGACCTCCAACAGGACAGGACACAGGGTTGGCAGGACCCCCGGCAGAAGCGCAGTCGGCGGTACCCCCAACGGGACAGGACATAGGGTTGGCAGGACCCCCGGCAGGAGAGTAGTCGGCGGGACCTCCAACGGGACAAGACATGGTGTTGGCAGGACCCCCAGGGGAACCTCCAATGGCACTTCAGTAGGAACTTGAATTGGGACTTGAGTAGGCACTTGAGTTGGGACTGGAGAGGGAACTCGACAGGGGACTCGAGAGGGGACTCGAGAAGTGACTAGAGGAGGGACTAGAGGAGGGACTAGAGAAGAGACTAGAAAAGTGACCTGAGGAGGGACGTGGGAAGGGACTAGAGGGGGAACTCGAGAAGAGACTAGAGAAGGGACAAGATATGGGACTATGGCAGCTGGGGCAAGAGCTGGGTCTGGAACCATGGCTGCGGGGGCCGGAATTGAAGCCAGAATCATGGCTGTAAGGGCCGGAATTGAAGCCAGAATCATGGCTGTAAGGTCCGGTTCTGGAGCCGGAAACATGGCTGTAAGGTCCGGTTCTGGAGCCGGAAACATGGCTGTAAGGTCCGGTTCTGGAGCCGGAAACATGGCTGAATGGGTCCGGCTCTGGAGCCGGAGCCATGGTTGTAAGGTCCGGTTCTGGAGCCGGAAACATGGCTGTATGGGCCGGCTCTGGAGCCGAATCCATGGCTGCCGGGACTGGTTCTGGAGCAAGGACCATGGCTGCAGGGGGCTGAACTGGTTCTGGAACCATGGCCCTTTGGGCTCGTGCTGCTAACCTGGCCTTGCGACTCCTTCCTTTAGGAGCCGTTTGGAGGCTCCGTGGACCTCCAAAAGCCAGACGAGTACCAGCGAATGGCTCCTGGACTGTAGCAAACACTGGGGCAGAAGCCAGGGTTGACTCCAAACGGACCACACCGATGCGTGTGGTGTCATAACGGGAGTTGGGAGGCCTGGGGCTGTCAGGCAGGGGATAACACACCATGAGGATATCCAAAATCCCGCCCGGCAAGAATCTCACCAAGCCAGAGCAGCCTCTCGCTGCTGAACCCCGGACGCTCCCATCCATCGATCAGAGCAGGGAGCCAAAGAAAAAGTAAAATCCAACAATTCCTGCTCAAAAGGATCTGCTGGGCCCATATTTGGTGAGTTCCTTCTGTCAGGGTTGAGTGAGGCAAGCAGGACCCAAATGCAGATGAACAGAAAAAATACCTTTATTTCAAGGCTACTGGAACAAACTTCGACAAACCAGTACTCTCACCCCGTGAACAACGTCCAAATACGACAAGGAACTCACAAAGACTAACAGAAAACACAGAACCTAAATACACCCAGGACTAATCAAACAAACAAGAGACAGGTGAGGAGGGAGGAGAAAACACAGGGGCACCAGGTGAACACAATCAGACAACTAGACACACCAGGGAAACTAACGACAGGAGGAAAAACACAGGGAAAAGGACCAGACACTATACCAAGAGGAAAACATGACGGGGAGAACAGCAAAACACCCAAAACAAGACATACAAAACGGGACATAACACAATAATCGTAACAGTTTGAGTCCAGGGGCCTATACTGCGAAGCTGGTTCAACCTAACCTGGATATGTTTGAGTTAGCCGGTTGGCCTAATCCAAAACATACGCGCTCTCGCTAAACTGTACTACGACGCTGGTTATCAAGTGGATCGCTCAAGCCAGCCGTGTCCTATCTAGTTAGGTGCGCGTTCACATGAAAGGGGTGGTATCTGGAGCATTCGACCAATCACAAACATGGAGAAGCGCACTGACAGCGCAGCGTCATACTTCCTGAATGAAAAGTGAACTTTAATACTAGTCATAAATGAAGAAGTTAAACTTTAAACATCCATGACTTAAACACTTGATCAGGATCAAAGCCTCAGAGCTGCACCTGCAAGGTGAATACAGCTGGGAACAGAACAAGTGTTTGAATGCGTCCATTAACAGGTTTATGATATCACTGCCCCGTCTAAAACACGATCTGACTTTAATTACATTTGTCTCGAGTGTTTCGTCAACTTATGTGTTGCTTAAAATAATACTTCTGCATACAGTCTGTGACGCTGTGAGTGTTGCACGGCCAGATACGGCTCAGCTGACTCAGATCAGGAGATATGTGAACACTATGAAGTGATATGCCGCGGACTGTACTTAATGTACTCTGATCTGGTTACTGATGTTGTGACAGATATTTAAGTAAGCTTTCTTAGCGCTAATGTTATAACAGTCAGATTGCTCTGAAGATGGAGGTGATATTCTATTCATGTTCACGTTCACACAGACGGTGATTTTTGCCGGCCGTCTTTCCTGCAACGGCAGCTTTCCTGTATTTCCTTTCTCCTGTGATATGACTTGATCGCTTTAAACTCCGCACACTGCGCTCTGATTGGTCAGCAGGCGGTGCTTTCACTGAGTTGAGCTCTCAGCCTGCAACCTAACCTGCTCCGGGGCGGGTTAGCCGCTCAGCACAAGTTACCATGGAGATCTAGCCTGCTAAAAAGAGAACCAGCTTCGGATGACCGGAAAGCCGGAGTTTCCCCTGAATTTAGCCGCTAAGCGAAAATCCTGCTTCGTAGTATACCCCCCTGGAAAGCCCTTATCTTATCCCAGAGTCTGTTTTCTGGCTTAACCAAATATCACAGGGAGAAAGCAGCTTCTTCCGACCCCAAGCCTGTTGTTCAGGGTCTCAGGCTCGAAAATGACATTTCTAGAACAAATGACCATTATCTTCCCTTCTAAAAGGGGAAAATTAATAATCTTTTTTCTCAAAGTAATGATAAACCTGTAGAAAAGTTAGAATCTATATAGATGTTTTCTATTTTAAAGAAAATTCAGATTGAACATGGTAAAAAACTACCCTTGGATGATGGGTTAGTAGACTAAAAGCTTTAGGAATCCAAAGTACAACATATAATAAGTACCTAGTGTTATGTATGTGTCACATCAGGTGTGACTGTGCCTTTAAGATGGCACCGGGAGTTTTGGGATGTGTGAACCGGATACAAACCTGACGTTGTGTGACAAAATAGTTAAAGCAGACACTCCACAACAAATGCATATCCATTCATTGCTTTTTTTGTGTTTTACTGCTGTTTGTTGTTACAAGCTATCATTGATAATCTGTATTTATGGTGATATTCTTCCTTTCCACCACTAACCTCCTCATCCTCTCCCTGGCTGTCTCAGACTTCCTTGTGGGCCTCATTGTGCCTGTTGAAATCCTGTTAACAGAGGCTTGCTGGTACTTGGGTGACCTGATGTGTGCTCTGTATACTATATGTCCTTTTATCATTACCTCTTCTACGGTTGGAAACATGGTGCTCATATCCATTGATCGTTATTTTGCTATTTGTGACCCTCTACATTACACCACCAGAGTAACTCTGAACAGAACAAAAATCTGCATCTGTCTGTGTTGGATTGCTCTGTTATCTATAATTGTCTCATTTTAAAGGACTTTCTGAGAAAACCTGATTCACATAATTCTTGCTATGGAGAGTGTGTAGTTGTCCTTAACAATATCACAGGAGCTGTTGACTTAGTTGTTACCTTTATTGCCCCCATTACGGTTGTCATAGTTCTGTATATGAGAGTGTTTGTGGTGGCTGTGTCTCAGGCTCGAGCCGTGTGATCTCATGTTATCGCTGTCACTATGCAACGTTCAGTTGGTGTTACTGCTAAGAAATCTGAGATGAAAGCAGCCAGGACTCTTGGTGTTGTTGTCCTTGTGTTTCTAATATGTTTTTTTCCATATTACACTCCATCCCTTGTTGGTGAGGATAATGGAGAAGAGCTTCAAAATCCAAAAACTCACACCTGTTAGAAATCCCATCCCTTACACTCCTTTTAATGACGTTAAGGTAGTAGACAAACCTTTAATAGTAACACCATTTCAGTCAGACAACTCATGTGTTTCTTTATATGTTTATTAGAAGCAGCATGTAGTTTGAGTTTGGCGTCTAGGCTTGGGCCTCATCACTCCACAGATTTACAAAGAACATTGAGTGATGATTAGATAACTATCCCCCCAAGCCGAAGCTGGGGGGTGGGAGGGCAGGCAAGCAGCAGCACTAACGAGGCAGAGGCAGGAAGACCTGGCAGCTTAAATAGAGCGGCATGTTTAGGAGAATGTGATTGGTTGGTTGTAAGAGAGACGCATCACGTGTTAATGTATCATTCATGCTCGAGTTGACTTCCTGAAATAGCTCGCAGGCTTCGCCCCATTTTTTACGCTAATAAACATGTATTCTTGAGGGCTCTGAAGTGAAGTGTACTTCTTTCGTAGAAATACATTAATGATATATTCTTAATTTATATATTTTTTTTATTCCTGTAGGCTTCCCATAAATTATCTCGGGTTTTTCATATTTATTTATTCTTGTATTTCTTCATTCCTGTATTTAATCTGTATTTATTTATTTGTTACTTATGTCATGTTCTGTCCTCCATAAATCTGCTCTTCCATATTGACTAAATGCATATTTTTAACCTATTCATGCAAAAGCTTTACATCAAAAATGATAAATGTATTAATGTAGTGAAACCAGTAGGGGAGGTGTTAGAAGGGATTTTGGGAAGTTAATTAATATTGTTGTTCTATTATGTTTCGGAGTTGCACTTTGTAGACGGTTCCTTCCCACCACTTACCTTCCAATCGATAGTTCTGAGTTTGACCCGTTCTGCCTTTTCTCTTCATCACAACAGTTGCTTTCAGTGTTCAGGCTTCGATTGGTCAGGGCTGCTTGTAGACGGAAGTCGGTTTTTTTTGTGTGTTTCTTTACAGATGTCTTCGCTGTCGGATTAATTCATACATCGATGTCAAACTCATACAGTCAACAGGTAATTTACATGTTTTACTTTCACGTCAGTTCAGTGTAATGTCATGCGTCAACTTGGCCGATAATGAGGTTGTTTTAGCTCTATCGGCTAGTTAGCATAGCAGGCTAATTTCAGCTAGCTTGGCTACAGCTGTATAAAACCGGGTTGACAAATGTTAGCAAGTATTAGTTATTTGATGTTGTTGGCACTTGCTGCTAAATGCAATTGGAAATGTTGTGTTAATACTGACTTGGGTGGCTTTCCCGTGTTTAAAGTGGTGTTTTAATAAAGCTCTTATTGGGCAATTGCAGTATGTTTCATTTTAATGTGTTGTTTCTTTTATCATTCATTATCAAACTGGATTGAGTGGTCTTAATCTTAAATTAAGAGTATTTTCATGAGTGGAACCACTTTAAACTCGCAAATAATACGTGTCTGCCTTGTGTATGAATCGGTTTGTGTTAGTTAACCACTGCACTAACGAACTTTGGACCGTGTAGTCATTGTTGGATTATGAATAAAAACTGGACAGTCTGATTTTTTAGCAAAATAAAACATGTAAGTGCAATTCAATTCAATTTGACCCACAGGTTATAGCTATCTTATAAACCATTAGCTAAAGTTATGACTGTTTGGAAAGAGTTAAGGGGCTGTAAGGTGTCTGCAAACACAGCTAATCCAAGTGAAAGTGAATATTATCTTTGTGAATGAGACGGTGTGATAAGGGCTTGGACCTTCAGCCTGTCATGTGACCAGGAACAGTACAGGCCTGTTATGGTCACATGATGACGGGGAGAATGTGATGCTTCCACTTCTGCTTTACCCCACGTTAAAATGATCTAAAATGGCATGCATCGCAAACTCAAAGTCTGTAGCTTTCTACAAAGGGTGAGTCTAAATGAGAATTGAATGGGGTTTTTACAAAGGTTAGTATCGCTAAATAAACAAGGAATCTGACTGTAACTAATCAATCAGCTGTTCATATCCTAAATTCATGGGTCAAGCAGAGGTGAGATAGATAGGAGACCATTTCAATTCGAAATGCATAGGGTCCGTACAACCAGAAGCACTTGTTGTATCTCAGCCTGTGGAGTGAGACTAGGAACAGTGTGAATGTGGAGCTAAAGCCATGTCCAGACATTAACCAGTTCAACCAGACATTATGTTCTCGAGGTTAGGGATGGGGAAGGTGTTTGACTATGTGTATGTGTGTGTGTACATATGTGTATATGTATATATGTCAATCAACAGGTAAAGCAGATTAATAATAATAACAATAATAATTAATAATAATGATAATTATTACAGATTATAGATTATAAATAAATCATTTAGGGACAAGGGGGTGAGATTAAATAAATGATACTTCTTCTCACTCCTTTTCGAACACTAGACGTGGGACTGGTTATGTTGCTAATGCTGTTGTTGTTGTTGTTGTAAATGTCATTTTTTGTTTTGATTTCTCTTACATGACTAAGCACTGCAACATTTGTTTTGTAATTATTTATTTTACTTGTTTGAAATAAAATGTATCAATCAATCAATACTTTATTGATTCCAAGTTAGGTACATTCGTTGCAGCAGCAGGGTGTTCAGGCATTTAAATATATACATTGGAATAAAGTATCTATACTATATTTCACACATTTATTATAACTGATGCATTAATGGTAAACAGTATTACTCTTTACTGTTGGAGGTGTTGTGATATTACAGCTAGTATGGGCACGATCACATGAGTGAGCTTATAAAGCTTACATACCGGCTGTTCCGTCACTGCTGCTGCTGCGCTGTTTAGTGATCGAGTTGCATTTTCCTTTTAGCTCGTTCTCATGTTTGCCACCTTGTTTTTATTTCCTGTCAAATTCCACTTTTATGTTTTCATATTGACAATGTTGTGATGTAGATAAATGTACATTAGGTTTAGTCTGGCTTACATTTAACGTCCTATATACTATATGGGTTTCCTACATTTATCTGAACGGTGGTCTCACTCGTAGGGCTGCACGATTTGGGGAAATAATCTAATTGCGATTTTTCTGACAGATATTGCGATTCGATTTGCGATATTTGTTTTTACGCGACCCTGATGGAAGTTTATTGTAAAAGTGCGGCCATATCTCCGGCTCGGAAGGTCGCATCAACGTGCTCCCGTCTCCAGCGCCCCGCAGCCCGAGCTACGAGTGAGAGAACTAAACTCACATGAAAATTCCGTTGGGTTGCTTTAAAGTCGAGCTCCAGTTTGAGATTCACCCTGTGAGAGAAACACGTGATGGAGCGTCACTAACCGGACTCAGAGGGTTCACCAAACCATCTGAAGCTCCACTGGAAGCCGTTTGGAAAGGGCCGGCACTTTCAGAAGCACTTGGCAGCTGATTGGATCAATCACCTTCTATCAGGGGCCACTTCTGATTGGTTAACAATGGCTGGTACATGTGGAGCACAGCACTTCTGATTGGTGTGGATGACTCACACACAAGGAAACAATTTAAAATCGCGATTTCGATTTAAAATCGATTAATCGTTCAGCCCTACTCACTCTATAACTGCCTTTTAACCAATTACACAACCAGTCATTTTAAAAGGCAAATTGTCAACACCATACATTGATTAATGATTTGACAGAAACAAGAAGCTGCGATCTGGTTTAGTTATAGTAAAGGCTTTGGAGAGAAGGGACAGTTCACATTTAAGAATACCTGTGGTAAAAATAAGAATAAAACACAAATGAGCCGTAATTTCTGGCTCTATTTCATGTACTTGCATCATAGCAAAAATAAAACCGTGCATGCAGATGAAATATTGGACAAGGACACTCAGATGTTGTAAGCAGTGTACGCCGTAGTAGCATAACATACAACAACAATACAAACAAGCAGGACATAAGTCTGTATGTGTGCATGTTATTAATTAGCCATTGTGTTTTCATTGTTTACTGAAGGGTCTATGGGTGTTTGGCTGCTTGATGTGAGTTGTGTGATAATATTCCATTTAGAGCTGGGTGATTCAGAATGGTTTCTTATCATTCAGTTATTAAATGATCTTTGTGGAAAAACGACTTGGTCAAATGTATTTTTGGTGGTTTTGTGAAGTGCCATGTTTAAAAAAAAACACACACAATCTTCGAATGATATTCCTCAAAACATTCTCCCATGAGATCTGCTGTGACATTTGATTCCATTAGTATTTGTTGTTATCAACTAGGAGGATGTCAACGTGTATAACGATAACTCTATTTATTGTATTAAGACAGTCCATTGAAAGACGATGAATCAAATGGCTGCGCATTTATTCTACTCGTACCAGTCTCTGAATCTAGCATGACGGCAGTGAGTGGTTTCTAAGTAGAGGAGACTCGGAACAAACTGTCATGCGATGATGTGGAGATGAGCATAACAAATTATTTATTTTGATCTAATCTTATCACAATATGATTACTTGTCCTTTCACCATTTAATGAAAGTTGATCAGTCATAGTGAGACGTGCTTATAGGTCACCTGTTATGCAACATCCTCTTCTTCATGTCTCTTCGACATCAACGATTCTCTCTCTTTGTGCCCTGATCCATTTCTATAAAAACCTGAAAATGAGCTGATCAGATTTTGGCCACTTTGTGATGTCATAACGATGTCTTGTCTTGTGTAACCATTAGCCAATCAGCAACAAGGTAACCCCCCCCCCTTATCACCTGAACCTCCTCCTAGAGCACCATTGAGTTCTTTGTAACCAAACCTCTCTCAGAGGGGCGTGGGGAGGGGCTCCTTATCTTCATCTAAAGTAACAGACAGAGAATCAGCACTTTGGAAACAGGGCTGAAACAGAGGGGATTATGGGATGCTGCAATGATCTGTTTGGTGTTTCAGCCAATCAGAGACAGGCTCTGTATATACTGATGACAAACAGTATAATAGGGGGCCTTTAAGATGTGTTCTGTGTCGCCTCTGCAGCCGGAGCAGCAGTGAGATGGCTGCTGATGATAAGTCGTCGTCTTCCTCCTCTACGGATTGGAGCGTGGATCCGCCCGTCATCTCGCCAACAAGCCCCTCCCACCTCACACACTTCAAACCACTGACTCCGGAGCAGGACGACCCCCCCCTCCGCTCGGCGTACAGCTCGTTTGTCAACCTGTTTCGCTTCAACAGCAAAGGTCAGGGAGACACGCTCTCAAACGTCTTGTCAAAGTTATGAATGAAGCTGCTTTTATATTTGTCGTTTTGCCAAAGGGTGTTTATGTGATGCTTAAACACGGACCACGAAATCCAGTATGACACTTTGACAAAAGCTGCGATCCAGGGATCCAATATTTCTTTTAAAATACATTCAAATACAAATATTCTTTTCAGGTCAGGGCGACACGCTCTCAAGCGTCTTATCAAAGTTATGGGTCGAGCCATATTTAGTTTTGCTAACTGGTGCTTTTGTGATGTGTTCACATGCATTATATTCGTGTCTTCACTTTCTGACATTGTGACAAATTGAACACAACAACACCTATCCCACAATATGGGCCTTAGTGCGGTCAAAACATATATATATATATTTTTTTCATTTATATATTTTTATTTATTTGTTCTGTCTTTGTATACATGTATGTATGTAGGTAGGTACATGTATGTATGTGCATGTGAACATGTGGGTATACATATGAGTATATGGGTACAAGTATTACTGTTACTATTCTTTATTCCCTTATCTATACATTTTCTTTTAATATTATCTTCTATATTACTTTACTTTTACCCTATACAGGTATCTATCTTATTTATTTAGTTAGTTATTTATTTTACTAGCTAGGACCGGGAGGGAGGGAAAGGGGAAACATAAATAAAAATATTGACTGTATAAATGTAAACTCATTGTGCCTGACTCAATACAAAAAAGTAAAAATATATATATATATATATATATTGTTAGTCTAAAGAACTGGAACTTGTCACAGTAATTACTCGTAGGAACTACTGTCACTATAATTCATGGAATAGATGGATAGATAGAACTTTATTAGTCATTGTACAAGTACAACGAAATGACAACAGACTCAAGGTGCCAACACGCCACGACTGGGACTTAAAAAAAGGGAATATGTACATAGATAAATAATAGATAAGTTAAAATTGCACGATTCCCCTCGTATTACACGGAAGGTTTATATAATGTAATGTAAAGACTTAGCTTTGGGCTACATCTACGACCCTTTTCTTTTTGCCGATATCATTTACATCTTGAGAAATGGGCACGATTACAACTGTGCCTCCTTAGCCATTTCCTTTTTGTAATGTAAGGATGAATGTTCATTCAACAGATGATCTTATAACATAATAACATTATGTTGACTGATGCGTGGAGCTAAGTTTGTACCATGACTTGTTACGTACTGGATTCATCTGGTGCTGGTTGTAATATTCCCCCACTGCAATCCAGGGATCCAATATTTAAAACACATTCAAATAAAAATTAGTTTTTTATGAATATTTATAGGAATTAAAAGTTTTGGACAATTTTTTTGTTGGCCTTTTCTTTTACAGACTGGCACAGTCTGGATGTACGAGTGCTTTGTTTCATGTTTGACTTCATTTGTTAAGTCAGTACACAGAGGTCATTTGTCATATAGCCTCTCATACTCTTATTTATCTAAAACATTACCGTTTAAAATGTTTTTAGATAAGTACTTCCCGATGTGTGAAAGCTGCTGGGAAAGGGACCTTAGACCATTCCTTTTTTTTTGTATATGAATCTTGTTATCAAACAGAACAAGTATTTCCTGTTTACAAACGTCAGGTCCTTCACTTACTACTGGATACAAAGCAGAGTAAATCTATAACACGACATGCATACAGCATGTTAGCCCATAGCCCAGCGCCTCGTGAGGTCATGTGATCTGAGCTGCCTTCCAGGAAACGGTGAGCCGCATGACTTGTGTGTTTGAGTCCCACCTCTGCACACACACACACACACACACACACACACACACACACACACACACACACACACACACACACACACACACACACACACACACACACACACACACACACACACACACACACACATATACACATGCTCCTCACACACACATACACACACACACACACTCCTCCACACACATACACACACACACACACACACACACACACACACACACACTCCTCCACACACACATACACACACACACACACACATACACACACTCCTCCACACACACATACACACACACACTCCTCCACACACACATACAACACACACACACAACACACACACACACATACACACATTCCTCAACACACACACACACACACACACACACACACCCCTCTCTCCCTGTAGCAACGCAGGCTCAGACGTTCCTTACACATTATTTTGGCATTTCCTAAAAATTAGATCACAGGCGCAGTGCTGCTTTTATATCAAAGCATTTTGTGTGTGTGTGTGTGTGTCCTAGCAAATGTACTATACGTGTGGGGTCCTAAATCGGTTTACAGTCACGTGTGGGGACTCATGAGGGGATTAATTAATTTTAGGGTGAAGACTTGGTTAGGGTTAGGCATGTGTTGGTTATGGTCAAGGTTAGGATAAGTCTCCAGGAAATGCATGTAAGTCAATGTAATGTCCCCTGAAGTGAGGTATACATGGTATGTGTGTGTGTGTGTGTGTGTGCGTGTGGCGTGTGCGCGTGTGCGTAGAGGAGGGACGTCCTCCCTCATCGCTCTCAGAGAAGTCCGATGTGGCGTCGTCCCCCTCCCCTCAGTCAGAGAGGAGGAGCTGGTCCTCCAGTCCAACACACTCCCTCTACAACTCCAGAACACACAGGAAGCCAGAACACCTCCGACGCACCTCCATAGCCTCAGGTAACACACACACACACACACACACACACACACACACACACACACACACACACACTCATACAGTACAGATGTTGCTCTTTGAGTGTTTTGTGTCTGGTAAGATAGAAAAGATGTCTCCAGTTGTATTCTTATATTTTTGCAGCTTAAAGTTAGCCTATGTATTTATTTAATTCCACCTGTCTTTAAAATGCTTTTCTTAAACTTTAGTGAATAAACAATTGGTGAAGTTGTTTGTTTTGCTTCACACATGTATTGATTGTGTTATCTGTACTTTGTAAATGGACAGAAAGCCTCTGTCTTGTAGTGAGTGAAGTAATCTGAAGCCACTGATAACAACAGCTTCAAAAGTGCGTAAGGTAACTGAAGTTAAATGTAAGAAATGTATTGCATTTCAACACTCTTGAAGCTCTTCAATTTAGCTGAAGGAATGTTGTTAAATGACACTATTTTTCTCAATAAATCCTGCTCTTTTAAAGAAAATGTGACATTAGGCGCGTTCACACCGCCGTACTTTTCCCACAAAGGTTCATCAGAACTCTTTAGTTCTCATGAACTAAGTTCAGATCACGTTTCCCCTGGCTTTACTGCTTTGGGGGGGGGTGCTGCCTGAGCGGTGTTTTGTTTTTTTAAACACCTTGAATTTCAGGGGGTGCGCGGGGCTCCGTTGGCGGGGAACCAAGACAATGGAAACACTGCACCGGAATAAGCTTCTCCTGAAGCCTTCCGAGTAAATCGCCAGAACGCCCGACACCTCCTCATCTCCACCACTCCCATGTTTTCTTTTGTGTTGCCATAAGTTAGTCTCTCTGCATTTCTGCGCTGGGCTAATGCTAATGCTAATAATGCTAATAATGCTAATGCGATGATAATAAAATGGCGGCTTCACAAAACTTTTTGGGAGTTTTACGGGGCCGTGGTTTGCAATCCGCCCAGCCAATCAGACATAGGAACCTTTTTCTCCCAGAAAGTCCCCGCTCTCTAGCAGGGACGGAAAAGGTTCTCATGAACTCATTTTAGTTCCGGCTCTTTTTGGTGTGAACGCAACATTTCGGAACCATATCGGAACTAAAGTGGGAAAAGTACTGCGGTGTGAACGCGCCTAATGAGAACTTGGTTCATCAGAACTCTTTAGTTCTCATGAACTAAGTACAGATCGCGTTCACACCGAAATAAGTCCCTGAGGGAAGATTAGGCAAATGAAGCCGCTGACGTCACTACTTCTTCTTCTGCTTACTACGGGGAGGCTGTGAACAACTTCACGGCGTATACTGCCGCCCAAAGTCCCCACCTAGGAGTCCCCGGAGTTGGGGACTGAGGCCTTCCGAGTAAATCGCCAGAACGCTGACACCTCCTCATCTCCACCGCTCCCATGTTTTATTTTGTGTTGCCATAAGTTAGTCTCTCTCCGTTGGTGCGCTGGGCTAATGCTAATGCTAATGCGAGCAAATAAAATGGCGGCTTCACAAACCTTTTCCGAGTTTTACGGGGCGTGGTTTTCAATCCACTCAGCCAATCAGAAATGGGAACCTTTTTCTCCCACGAAAGAACCTGCTCTCTAGCAGGGAGGGAGAAGGGGGTGGAAAGGTTCTCATGAACTAATTTTAGTTCTGGATTATTTCGGTGTGAACGCACATTTTCGGAATTATATCAGAATTATACTGGGAAAAGTACTGCGGTGTGAAAGCGCCTAAAGTGAGGCTGCAAAATTCATCAAAATGTTATTGAAAGCTTTTTATGGTCCCGTGCAAAAAAAAGTGTAAGATGTGGTCTTTGGCACAGAGGTCCTTGTATTCTACAAACTTGTTGTTGGTAAATCTTGCAGCCCGATAACGGACAGAGAAGTTGCAATACATATTTTTCTTTTCAGATAAATCTGCTGCAAAAAAAGAGCAGATTTTGTGATAATTTAAAACCATACTAAATATGATGTTTGAGGTGAAATGAAATGGCTGTAACGTGGTTCTCATGTCTTTTCTGATTACAGTGGATTGGCCAGGTGAGGGTCTTCTGCTCTGTGTGGTTTTTTACTAAATATGCTTTTAGCTTGACTTTAACAGAGTGGCCTTAAACTGCGTTCAGTGCATGCGAGTGTTTTAATATCTGCATTTTTAATGAAGCGCTTATTATTAGTCTTTGGTTTGCCTTCAAGTGTTCCACTCAGGTACTAATAATAACAACTGGAATGATGTGACTGACTTTAAAGCTAACATTTCTAACATGTTTTCGTTTATTTGTATTATTGCATCATATGTTCTTGAACTTCTTTTCAATATATTTATAAAAAAAAACATATTTGACAATGCAGCAGGACGGATGGGTTCATTTGTTTAATTCTTGTGTGTATGTGTGCTCTTTGTGTGTGTGTGTGTGTGTACATGCGTGGTTCCAGATGGCAGCAGGAAGTCGGACACGCCTCTCAGTAACCACGACCCTCGCACAGCGGTGCAGCTCCGCACGGCACTGAAGAGGCTGAAGGAGATAATGGAGGGGAAGAGCCAGGTATCGCACCTTTACAATCACTTTCATGCTTCATTTGAACATCTGGACATGTCTTAAATGCATATATAGCGACAGCAGGAAACAAACAAAGTCTATTGTATGACACGTTATCAAAAAAGTACTTGCTGAAAAGTACAAATTGTAGTGAATAATAATGTAGTTTAATGAAAAATGAGACAGGAAGACATAGACTTTGTAATAATGATCAAAGCAATCCTAAAGCTTGCGGTCGACAGAAAATACAACGACCCTGTCACCCTCTCTTCCACACACACACACACACACACATACACACACACACACACACACCATGTTTACATCACTTCAGGGGACATTACATTGACTTACATGCATTTCCTGGAGATTTATCCTAACCTTAACCATAACCAACACATGTCTAACCCTAACCCTTACCAAGTCTTCACCCTGAAATTAATGATCCCCCTTATGGGGACCTCCAATTTGTCCCCATAAGGGAGGCGAGTCCCCACACGTGACTGTGTAAACAGATTTAGGTCCCCACAAGTATAGTAATGCTAGGCCACACACACGCACACGCACACATGCACGCGCACATGCACGCACGCACGCACGCACACATACATACATACATACATACATACTTACATACATACATACATACATACATACATACGTACACACACCTCACGCAGGTGCCCGTAACCATGTGACCCAAACCAACCAACCCGTTGCGATCAAACTAATATCTTATCATAATACAAACCATTACCCAAATATAAACTACTACTAAACAAATTTACTTTGTACGTTTCATGGCTCCTACGGCATATGTATAACCATTGGCTCAGCAGTAAACACATGTGTTCTATATCTTGAGCCATGAAGCAGTGTCCTGCGGTGTGTGTGCCTCCTCAGGACAGCGATCTGAAGCAGTACTGGATGCCGGACAGCCAGTGCAAAGAGTGTTACGACTGCAATGAGAAGTTCACGACCTTCCGCCGCCGACACCACTGCAGACTGTGCGGACAGATCTTCTGCAGCCGCTGCTGCAACCAGGAGATCCCCGGGAAGTTCATGGGCTACACGGGTAGGAGACAAGTTTTAAGATTCAGATTCAAGGCTTTTATTGTCATGCGTACACGGCTACAGTGTAGATATGTCAATGAACATCTTAGGTCACAGATAACATCATTAAAATAGTGCAAGTAAATACAAATTAAATAGAATAGAAATAGTGCCAAGTACCACATGGCATATATTTATATAACAAATAATTGCAGAATAATAAAAGCCCAATGGGGGGAAACAGGGTTGGATAAACCTCTTGTGTCAAATTTAGTTTGTCGAATAAAAGATTCAAACAAAATGTCCAATTTTAAACGTCTGTGTCAGGTTTATACACCTGTGTGTGTGTGTGTGTGTGTGTGTGTGTGTGTGTGGTGTGTGTGGTGTGTGTGTGTGTGTGTGTGGTGTGGTGTGTGTGGTGTGTGGTGGTGTGGTGTGTGTGTGTGTGTGTGTGTGTGTGTGTGTGTGTGTGTGTGTGTGTGTGTGTGTGTGTGTGTGTGTTACTGTCTCGACCCTCAAAACTAGTTCTCCTTCCTTATCAGAATCAGAATACCTTTATTCGTCCCGCGAGGGGAAATTAACAGAGCTAAAGACAGCTTAATGTTACCTAAGTAGCACACATAAAACAAATATTAAAGATACAAAAAAAGATTATAATTAAAAACAGTTCTGAGGTTCTATTTCGTCCCTACTGACCGCCAGAGGCGGTGCTTTAGCACTGGATATGTCCATCGCGCGCATGCGCAGCTCGAGTACCAATAACAACAAAGTCACCTGTGACCCACGTGAAAGGAACAGATCCTCTGACGACACCGGCTGATATAGCCGGTGTCGTCAGAGGATCTGTTCCTTTCATCTTCTCGCTGCGCGAGGGTACCGTGGCTACGTTTTCGTAGCCTACAGCGTTCAGGTTTGAACGTTTGATCTGAGGGATTTCTCTGCAAGCAGCTGGCCGCGTGAAGCTTCGCGACTGACAGTCGGAGCTACGGGTCGTTAACGCGTCCTCCAGGAGCTGCGCCGGCTGTGCAGAGCCTCGACAGACAGGTTGGTGTCAGCTTGCTGCTGGTGATGGTTGTGTTTCCACACCCGCTCCCAGCCAAGTTGTCCTGATTGCCGTCTTATTGTTTGTGGCTTAGACTTTCTGGTGACGACAGTGTTCCCGCTTCCTCTCCCATAAAGTTGCCCTTATGCTCTTTTGAAAGTTCTGCTTGTGGCGTTGTGCCCGAGCTATCATTAGCATTTGAGTCCCAGCTTTGGCTGCGTCCCTCATTCGATTTAGTATGGAAAGCCAAGAGTGTCATACTTGAAACCCGTTTTTCGTTTAGATGCAGAAAGTAAGGTAAGTACTTTCTATTTTCTAGAAGCTATTATCTGGTCTTAACATTTGTGTTCTGACTTGGTCGCTTGATTGTTAGCAGCAGCCGCTTGGCTAACACCTTGCTGTTGAGCTTAACTATTAACTCAGGGCAGTGCTCCCGCTTCCCTGTAGCATAGGGTTTGATTGCAGTAGCGCTAGATCGTTGTATTACTGCTTCTAGTACTAGACTCCTAGCACTAGGATGATATGCAGAGAACATCTTCACGGCGGGTGCTGTGTGCTCGGCATGTGCGGTTACTACTGTAACCAGGTACTGTAACCAGGCACGGTTCTATGCGGGCTGTTCTCTTTCTTAGAAGCTAATTATCTGGTCTTAACATTGTGTTCTGACTTGGTTGCTTGATTGTTAGCAGCAGCCGCTTGGCTAACACCTTGCATGTACGGTTAAGCTTCATTATTTTACTCAGCCGGTGAGGGCAGTGCTCCCGCTGCTGCTCCCGGTAAACGCATGGTATGGTTGCAGTAGCGCTATATCATTGTATTTACTGCTCCTAGTACTAGACTCCTAGCACTAGGACGATATGCAGAACAATCTTCACTGTGTGTGCCGTGTGCTCTGCGTGTATGGCCATTAAGGAGGATTTCATCCTCCCAATATTATATTGTCTAGTGGGCAGCCGTTGGCTGACACTTTTAGGCACCGGCCACAGTTACTATGGTAACTAAGGTTCTAAGCCGTAAGTACTGGCCATAATTACTACTGTAACTACGGTTCCAAGCTGTGTAAGTACTGGCCATAGTTAATACTGTAACTACGGGGTTAAGCCGTAAGTACTGGCCATAGTTACTACTGTAACTACGGTTCCAAGCCGTGCACGTACTGGCCATAGGCAATACCGTAACTACGGCTCTTTGCCGTGTAAGTACTGGCCATAGTTACTACTGTAACTGCGGTTCCAAGCCGTGCAAATACTGGCCAGAGTTACTACTGTAACTACGGCTCTATGCTGTGTAAGTATCCAAGCCGTGCAAGTACTGGCCAGAGTTACGACTGTAACTACGGTTCTAAGCCGTGTAAGTACTGGCCATAGTTACTACTGTAACTACGGTTGGATGCCGTGTGAGCCCTGGCCATGGTTACTGCTGTAACTACGGCTCTGTGCTATTCTTTAGAAGCTAGTTATCTGGTCTTAAACATGTGTGTTGTTTGACTTGATCTCGCTTGATCGTTAGCAGCAGCCGCTCGGCTAACGTCTTGCGTATACTGTTAGCTTCTTTATTTTACCCAGCTAGGTGAAGGCAGTGCTCTCGCTCCCGCTCCCTCTACCGGTAATGCGGATGTAGCTACATCCCTTTTTCTGTTCGGCGAGTAGTAGCACCGCTCTACTCTTCCCGTTCAGCAGGTAGCCGGTGAAGGCTGTGTTCCCGCACCCGCTCCCGGTTACACTGCATCTGGCGTTCGTCTCTAACTCAACCAGTGAAGGCAGTTCTCGCCCCCGCTCCTGGTAGACGCCAAACCGCCTTGTTTTTTCTGTTAAGCAGGTAGCTGGTGAAGGCTGTGTTCCCGCACCCGCTCCCGGTTACGCTGCATCTGGCATTCGTCTTAATTTAACCAGTGAAGGCAGTGTTCTCGCCCCCGCTCCTGGTAGACGCTAAACTGCCTGGTTCCGTTAAGCAGGTAGCTGGTGAAGGCTGTGTTCCCGCACCCACTCCCGGTTACGCTGCATCTGGCACTCGCCTCTAGCTCAGCCAGTGAAGGCAGTGTTTTCGCCACCGCTCTTAGTAAACTGCCTTATTTACTAATCCAGCTAGGTGAAGGCAGTGATCTCGCTCCCGCTCCCCCTGCCGTAACGTGGGTGTAATTACATCCCTCTTTCTGTTCGGCGAGTAGCAGCAACGCTCTACTCTTTCCATTAAGCAGGTAGCTGGTGAAGGCTAGGTACCCGCTCCCGGCTACGCTGCATCTGGCTACCTACAGAATGGTTCATTCATGTAGCGCCTGTAGGGTTTCTCTTGAGCCCGAGGACGGCCACGACTTCCAGGCGGCCTCGTGCCCCAGAGCCTTACCGGAACCCCCCAAGAGGCTCCAGGGTCCGGGGGGCTGGGCTCTGAAATCCCGGGGGTGGTCGGCGGCTGCTTTCCCAGCAGCAGCTCAGTTTCTGGGCAGTCTGTACTTCCGTCCCTTGGGTGGTTTTCACCTTAACCCAGGGGTACGGACCGCAGCTCCGGCCCCTAGCCTACGGCTGGGTCTAATTGACAGTCGTCAGCGATCCGGCAGGGGCCCTACCTCTGGGCCAAGAGTTGTCCGTCCTTTTGTCCAAGGACGCAATCAACCCAGTAAGACCCTCTGCTTAGCCAGGGGGTTTTACTCGGCATACTTTCTCGTGAGCAAGAAAGTTGGCGGATTTCGCCCGATCTTGGACCTCAGAGGAATGAAACAGATTCCTGAAGGTGCTGCCATTCTATATGCTGACTACTGCATACGCACAGGTGGAGTGGTTCCCAACCGAGGGATGCCTACTTCCACGTGGGCCGGGCAAGAGGGTGCCTTATATTCAGTTCCTCCGGCCCTTGGGCAGACTGGCAGCTACCTCGGCTGCTGGGCCCTTAGGCCCGCTGTCGTTGTGCCCCATGCAGATGTGGCTGAACAGCCTTCACTTGGACGCCCAGTGGCACAGGCACAGTGAAGTCAGGGTGTCGCAGCAGTGCTCCACTCTCCGTCACGCTGGAGGGGCCTATCTCTGGTAGGCGTGACCCATGGGCGCCATCCCATCCCGCCAGGAGACCACCACCATAGGTGCATGTCTCTCAGGGTGGGGTGCAGTGCAGCAGGGCAGGACCGTTCAGGGTCAGTGGTCTGCCCAGCAGAGTGCGCGCCGGGTCAACGTGCTAGAGCTTCCGGCCGTGCAGCTTGCACTCACGCACTTTCTACCCCAACTGGGGGGCAAGAATGTGCGTGTTCCTTGGGGACAGCATGTACATTGTTGCTTAGACAACAGTCCTTTCTAGATAGTGGACGTTCTCACTCCACTCTGAATTTATGTGGCTGCGATTCTGCCCAACATGTTCGGGTCGACGGCGCCACGGCGGGGTGCCACAGGTCGGTGTCCCTCTTTATGAGAGGGGCTTTACGGCAGCGTCCCCCTTGCACCCCGAGGGCTCCGGCTTGGGACCTAGCCTTGCTGCCGGATGCCCTATCACCTCCTCCCTTCGAGCCCCTGGCCCAGGTGGGGCTTAGGTGGCTGCCCACAAAGGCAGCATTTCTGCTTGCCATAGCCTTAGGGAAGTGAGTCGGGGAGTTGCATGTCCTCTCCATAAACAATACATGCCCGAGGTGAGACTCTCAGGCGTTGCCCTTTGGGCAAATGTGGCATTCCCGCCCGGGGTCCTTCCACAAACCCACTTCAATCAGCCTGCCCAGCTGGCACGCTTTGACATTCAGGAGTACGGCACATCGAAGTTGCTGTGCCCGGGGGGTGCCCAAAGGGCGTATATCAAGGCTACGGCCGGCATACGGCAGGATGAGCAACTCTTGAGTTTGCCCTGGCGGCACTAAAGGAGGTTAGGCCCTCTAACCAGTGGCTTCCCCACTGGGTTGTCGATACCATATCACAGGCTTACGGGGCCAGTGGCCGCCCCCTGCCACCAGGCTGAGATGCCACTCTACAAGGAGCATCTCAACATATTGGGCTGCCCTGAGAGGGGTGCCCCTGGAGACCATCTGCGCCGCGGCGCCGTGAGCGTCTTCTGGCACATTCCCCAGTTGTCATCAGTTCAATGTCGCCACTCCCCATTCTTTGGGCGTGGTCCTTTTGCCGAGCTCCGCTGCTTCCAGTGGTGAGCAAGGGCTTGGATTCTTCATGACATTGTTGGTATAGGTCATCCAGTGCTAAAGCACCGCCTCTGGCGGTCAGTAGGGACGAAATAGAACGATAGTTACGGCTGTAACTACGGTTCTATGAGTCCCGGATGACCGCCAGAGTTCCCTGTCACTCAGAATTCTTGTGTGCTCGCGAGACGATTCGGGGAACAGATCCTCTGACAACACCGGCTGATATAGCCGGTGTCACGTGGGTCACAGGTGACTTTGTTGTTATTGGTACTCGAGCTGCGCATGCGCGCGATGGACATATCCAGTGCTAAAGCACCGCCTCTGGCGGTCATCCGGGACTCATAGACCGTAGTTACAGCCGTAACTATCGATTTAGCAGCCAGGTATATATTGCGCATTTATTAACAGCATATATATATATTGCACATACTGCACATAGTTGGTGGTTAGCAACAAGGAGTGTGTACATACCTGTATGTGTCAACTCTCCTTCTTCTACCCTCTTCTCCCAGGAGACCTGCGGGCGTGCACGTACTGCAGGAAGATCGCTCTCAGCTACGCTCACTCAGCTGACTCTGGATCCATCGGAGAGGATCTGAGCGCCCTGTCTGACTCCCCCTCCACGGTGTGTGTGCTGGAGCCCAGCGAGCCTCGCACCCCTGTGGGGGGGCGCAAATCCAGCAGGAACATCTTCCTCGAGGAGGACCTCACCTGGCAGAGGTACACACAAGAATGCTTGAATCAGCTCACCAAAAGATCAAGTTCATATTAGTGATATATTTAGATTGAGTCTGACTCTGAATCCCTTTATTCGTCCCACGAGGGGAAATGTATACTGTTACAGCAGAAAAGAGCCAAAGACAGCTTTAAGGTGGGGTAGGTAATTCATTTCAGAAACACTTGTTGTGATATTCCATGGAACGCTTTTAACATCCCGATAGCAATGAATACATTAAATACATTCAAAAAAAGTCATCTGTGGAAGCCGTGGCGCTGTAAAAAGCCCGACCCATTGGATGGCCTACCTGCCTGTCAACCTTCCATCTGGGCACAGACTTATCTCGTGCCCTCATTGGTCATGTGGCGTCCGTGTGTGTTGGGGGAGGGGCTCTGTGAGGAAGTCTGAAGGAAGGGGCAGATTCTTCCGGTTGTGTATTTTCAAATTCTAGCGCACTCGAGCTGGTTTCTCCATTCTTACCTACTCCACCTACCTGGCTCAGTCAGTCGGGGCTTGGACTGGGAGCCGTAGGGTCGCCGGTTCAAGTCCCCGACCAGACCTGAAATATGGAGTGTGGGCTGCTACTTGGAGAGGTCGCAGTTCACCTCCTGCCCTGCCGTGGTGCCCTTGAGCAAGGCACCAGACATCCCCCTTCCCCCTCACTCCATTAGCATTATTAGCATTAGCCCAGCGCACCAACGCAGAGAGACTAACTTATGGCAACACAAAATAAAACATGGGAGCGGTGGAGATGAGGAGGTGTCGGCGTTCTGGCGATTTACTCGGAAGCCTTCCCCAACTCCGGGGACTTCCGGCCGGGGACTCCGGGCGGCAGTATACGCCGTGAAGTGGTTTGCGGCCTGCCAGTAAACCCAAAGCAGAAGAAGAAGAAGTGACGTCAGCGGCTTCATTTGCGTAATCCTCCCTCAGGGACTTATTCCGGTGTGAACGCGATCGGCTCTTTGGTGCCATGGGGGAACTCAGTGCTGGGAACTAAGTACGGCAAAGTACTTGGTGTGAAAGCGGCTCATGCTGCTAGTTATTTTAAGACCTTTATCTTTGCAGGGTTGCCTTGTGTTTTCTGACACATTTAATTTAATACAAATGTTTCTTTCTGAATTCAATGTGAGCGATTCCAGAATGTTTCAGTGCCATGATATTCTGATGATTGTAATGTGCGATGATCTGGGTGAAAATCATGAATCGCAGTTGTTTTGGCTAGGATACTCGTGACGTAAATGTTCATGTCGTCCCATGTCATCGTGTACTCCACCCATCATCTCTCTGAACCTACAACCAACATCCTGCCTTCACATCCTGTTTGCCTACAGATTTCTTTCTGTGTCAAATAATAATTCTGCTCATGATCGAAACACACCGCCCTAGTTTCTCATCCTGCTCTTTTCCTGCCGGGATGTTTAAAACATGTGTGTGTGGTATGTGTGTAACCGAACCCTGTGCATGGTCAACACTCATCAAACTGAATCCTATCATGGCATGTTTGATATGCTTCTGTTAGCCATGATTAGGAGGAGTCGATGGCTGTTAAGTAGCGGAGTAAGATGTTGAATCCATGTTGTTGCTACTCTTTGACATATCCAAGACGGTGATGAAACAATCCCCAGATATGTATTATATGGAAAATAACTAATTTTCTCATTAAAACAACAGCGATTTCATAGCATTTAAAGGGTTAAAATCCTCAAAATGATTACATATTTGGTATTTTAAATTAGGGCTGAAGTTTCTTTAAAGATTGAACCCAAAAAGGTGGTGAAAAAATATTTGTATATAATATCAAAATGTTTGGCAGTGGACATTTTTGTCCCGAATGACTAATTAGTGCATTTGAATGATACCAGAGGGTCACAGTAAGATGTAAAGAAAGCACTCGTGCAGTGTGGACAAACGGTATCTTATAAATCTTTAATAAAGCACGACTGTTTGGTCTGATATAATCTCCCTCTTTAAGTCACGGTCTGACTAATAGATTGCATTTTTTGAAGATGTCACGCACACAACGCCTTGCTGTGCTTCCTGCTTATTTCCTGTCAACCTGCCTCAACCAAAATCTGTTTCCTCTCTTCCTCCTGGCCTAGAAAAACTCCTATTGGGATGAGAAAGAAGTGAGTCTCGCTTGTTTGTTTTATTTATTTTTCACATCTGTCTGAGCTTTAGCTGTCTGTGAGTAGAAGCTTTCTCGCTCTTTAAAAACATCTGCATGCTCAAAATCACAGATCAAAATGTACACTTCCTAACAAACATGAAGTGTAAAGACTGTGTGTGTGTGTGTGTGTGTGTGTGTGTGTGTGTGTGTGTGTGTGTGTGTGTGTGTGTGTGTGTGTGTGTGTGTGTGTGTGTGTGTGTGTGTGTGTGTGTGTGTGTGTGTGTGTGTGTGTGTGTGTGTGTGTGTGTGTGTGTGTGTGTGTGTGTGTGTGTGTGTGTGTGTGTGTGTGTGTGTGTGTGTGTGTGTGTGTGTGTGTGTGTGTGTGTCAGTATGATTCACCAGGAGCAGCAGAGCAGCGGCCTGACTTCCAGACTCACAACGCTTCAGGAAGACGTCGGGAAATCGCCTGCGAGGAAGAGGTACCTCTTTCCTTGTGAAACACAGACGATAAAACAATGTCCATACGAGTCGTATCTTTCAATCTCGTATCGATCCATTTGTGTTGTGTTCAATACGCATGCCAGTCACGCTGAATACAAACAGGTTTCACACAGCTCATCTCGACACGGCTTCTCCAGGCACGGTTTGCTACCGTCCCACCCACCTGAATCTGATGGTCATTACATGTATACACTCACAAGTGAACTCTCAATCGTGTGTTCAATGGCAGAACTGCATGTTACATGAAACGTGTGCAGATAAAATAAAAACAAAGACACATACATTATGGCTAGCTTGATTTGAGTACAGGTATTGTGAAAGATCCCTGTTCATGTCCTCCTCAGGTCGGCCAGCGTGACCAACCTGTCTCTGGACCGCTCCGGTTCCTCCGCCGTTCAGGCCTACGACAGCTCCGTCAGCCCCCCCTCCAGCAGGGCCCTGTCCGGCACCAAGAGCGGCTCCAAGCTGGACCACAGCGAGGAGGAGAGGAAGATCCTGCTGGTGCTTAGTCTCACATGTTCCACTCCTTGTATCATTCATTCATTTATCATTTAATAATTTAGTTACAGGCTTTTCTCTGGCCCTTTGCTCTGTCTCGGCTTCTTATCCCAGAGGCGCTGCTGGCTCCGAAGCCTTAATTCTCCTCTCTGGACTCAAATACTATGCCTGTTAACTTGCTAAATTGAAGTATGCTGAACTTGCTGGCTCGTGTTGAGACAAGACAGCATGTCATGTAATGTCCCTCACATTGAATTAGGGCGTTAATTGGTATTAAAATGTCTTCAATTAATCTTTTGAATTCTTTAAATTCTTAAGACGGGGGAACTGGGTTATTATGTTTTGTCCAAAATTGCATTTCAAAATCTCTAAATAATTGGTAACATCTACTTTTTTGACAATCATTTACCGAATACACTCAAACTTATGTCACGAATGTATGGATAGATTATTTTAAAGTCTTACATGTCTTTCTTTACACTGTACTAACCCTGTGATTTTGACATGCTTCTTGTTCTGCAGGACTCGTCGCAGCTGAAAGACTTGTGGAAGAAGATCTGCCACAACAACACAGGGATGGAGTTCCAGGACCACAGATACTGGCTGCGGACCTACCCCAACTGCATTGTGGGAAAAGAGCTCGTCAACTGGCTGCTGAGGAACGGCACCATCTCCACCAGGTAGCATCTCGCTGGAGGAACTTTTACGTTTACGTTAAGCTTAAGATCAAAAGATTGAAATAATTTGTACCCAAACAATCATGGATCATACAGGATAACATCTGGACCAATTAGCCCTTTTTATTCTTTGTATATTCCTTTTATAAAGCTACATTTTTCATCCAATCGGTAGGAAACATACAGTAATGTTAATGTGTCTGTGTTTCAGGGCGCAGGCCATCGCCATAGGTCAGGCGTTGGTGGACGGCCGCTGGCTGGACTGCGTCACACAAAACGACCAGCTGTTCAGGGACGAGTACGCTCTCTACCGCCCCCTGCAGGTAAATCAGTAATTTGATGTGATGCAAAAAAAGCTTGTTTCAACAAACTGCAACTCACATGTTTATATTGTTTGATTGAACGGCGTCCTGTGATAATCCAAGACTAAATATGACTGCTATCTTCACCGGGCATATAGGCATTTATTTATTCGGACAAACCCCTTGAGATGCGCCATCTCGTTCCCGACAAAAGCAATGTCTTACAGACAGACATGAGCATCGACGCATCTCTTTGTTTGTCCTCCAGAGCACAGACTTCTCAGAAACTCCGTCTCCAGACAGCGACAGCGTGAACTCTGTGGAGGGACATTCAGAGCCGTCCTGGTTCAAAGACATCAAGTTCGATGACAGCGACACGGAGCAGCTGGCAGACGAGGCCGAGGACACCATGCCCAGTATGTATCACATGTTTAAAGGTCACCTATTATGCTGAATCCTCTTGTGTCCCCTCTTCTCCATGTCTCTTCTACATCAACATGTGTCCCCTCTTCTTCATGTCTCTTCTACATCAACATGTGTCCCCTCTTCTTCATGTCTCTTCTACATCAACATGTGTCCCCTCTTCTTCATGTCTCCTCTACATCAACATGTGTCCCCTCTTCTTCATGTCTCCTCTACATCAACATGTGTCCCCTCTTCTTCATGTCTCTTCTACATCAACATGTGTCCCCTCTTCTTCATGGCTCTTCTACATCAACATGTGTCCCCTCTTCTTCATGTCTCTTCTACATCAACATGTGTCCCCTCTTCTTCATGTCTCTTCTACATCAACATGTGTCCCCTCTTCTTCATGTCTCTTCTACATCAACATGTGTCCCCTCTTCTTCATGTCTCTTCTACATCAACATGTGTCCCCTCTTCTTCATGTCTCCTCTACATCAACATGTGTCCCCTCTTCTTCATGTCTCCTCTACATCAACATGTGTCCCCTCTTCTTCATGTCTCTTCTACATCAACATGTGTCCCCTCTTCTTCATGTATCTTCTACATCAACATGTGTCCCCTCTTCTTCATGTCTCTTCTACATCAACATGTGTCCCCTCTTCTTCACGTCTCTTCTACATCAACATGTGTCCCCTCTTCTTCATGAGCTGATCAGATTTCGGCCACTTTTATGATGTCATAACGATGTGTGGTCTTGAGTAACCATTAGCCAATCAGCAACCAAGGTAACTTATCACCTGAATGTCCTCTAGAGCTCCATTGAGTTCAGTGGAGAGAGAAGAAAAGAGAGCACACTTGTGTTCGTCTGCACTCTGCACGTAGTTTTTGATGAAATTGACGAGGAGAGGAGAGGGGGGGGAAAAGTATAAAAGTATCGATCCTATTGGCTCGAGTATCGATATTTTGAAACGTATCGTAATATCGGAAGTATCGATATTTTGGGGCCGATCCGCCCACTCCTAAGAGACAGCTTAATGCTACCTGATGAGCATGCATACAAAAATGATAATAAAAAAGACAATTTACAACAACAACAACAACAAAGTCTGTTAGTACTGTTGAATTCTATAAATGATCACTTCCTCCTTCACTTTGGGTTTCTGTGGATCGCTGAGCTTCCTCTCTGCTCACAGACTCAGCGAGCCCCAGTAAGAGAACATCGGTCAGCAGTTCCCAGTCGGCGGTGGACAGTGACTCAGCGTCCTCCATCAACCTCAACATGGAGCAGAACAACGTCAACTTCCACATCAAGAAGCAGGCCAAATACCCTCATGTGCCTCCTGCCTCTGAGCAGAAAGGTAAACAACACACGATGTACCATTTTGTATTCACCTTATCATCATATTTAGTTAAATAGTTTTTGCACAATGTAATAGCTGTAGAGTGAAGACACCAGCTGCATTTGGATTGGTTCCCTTTAAACTTCACTTTCACTTCGCCATGCTGTTTACCACCGAAAGAAGAGTGGTCTATTTTCACTTTCAATTCTACGTCCAGCATTTTGATCGTTTTAGATTATTTTATATTTAGCTCCTTTTGACATGTAATGTACAACAATATTTGATTATTAGTATTCCATATTTTATTCCTTCTTATTCCATTGCAATGTAAATATTGCTATATCAGGGTGTCCGCAGGGCTATTAAAAAGTATTAAACGGCATTTTCCAAGGTCTTACATTCTGTAGCTTGTTTCCAATAAGTATGTAAATGGTCCAGAGAGGTTGTGTTCTACAGTCTGCCTGAATGTAGTCATGGCGACGGCGTAGGTGTGTAGTGAGATTCTGTAGTTTATTGATGGCATACCGTTGGATCTGACGTCTTCTGAACAGGACGTCGCACGCTCACTGCTTGATAGCGCGAAGGTCCGTTTACGCCGGTTGCTAAGCAACATCGTTATGGGGAAATGCAAGTCTGCGTCCAAATGGTTGGAAGATAAGGAGGAAGGACAATCAATACTGTATATAGTCAATGTGAGGTGAAGTGTGTCGCCAAGGTAACCGGTTAAAACTCAAAGTGGCGATGAGGTCTTAAAATATATGGAAAGGGTCTTAAAAAAGGTCTGAAAAGGATGCCTACATTTGACTTCAGGATTCCTGCATATATCCTGTGTATATATATATATATATATATTATATGTTATATTTCACTATATTTTTACTTATTTTTGATATTTTTCTAGTTCTCTACCTGTGTTTTTAATTCTTGTTTTTATGCACCATGACATCAAGTCAAATTCCTCGTACCTGGTAATAAACTTGATTCTGATTCTAAAGACTTCTTACCAGCCTACAGCTGCATTTCAATCAGGACGGTTTTGATGTAAGAATACATATTTATTGCCAGGAATACACAAATGAATGTAATGGAGTTTTGGCGATTAGGCCCCGTTGTGCGGGAGTATCATTCGGGAGGGGAGAACCGATCCGATGAAATGCCCCGGGGTCTAGACACAGGTGGTGGTGAATGGATAGTTGGGGTCGGTCTGAAGGGGAGGGGCTTAGCTTGACCCTGGTGGTGGTGAATGGATAGTTGGGTTCAGTCTGAAGGGGAGGGGCTTAGCTTGACCCTGGTGATGGTGAATGGATGGTTGGGTTCGGTCTGAAGGGGAGGGGCTTAGCTTGACCCTGGTGGTGAATGGATGGTTGGGTTCGGCCTGAAGGGGAGTGGCTTAGCTTGACCCAGGTGGTGGTGAATGGATGGTTGGGTTCGGTCTGAAGGGGAGGGGCTTAGCTTGACCCTGGTGGTGAATGGATAGTTGGGTTCAGTCTGAAGGGGAGTGGCTTAGCTTGACCCTGGATTCAGAGGGACACGAGGTGAAAGTGGGTGGAGGAGGGTTGCGTTGAGTCACCTGAAATGACAGCTGTCAGAGGGGGGAGAGCAGATTTAAAAAGGGTTAGCGGAGCGCTATGATAGGCTTGTGAGAATAGAGCGAAGTGGTTAAGCTGGGGAGTGACGCCCCCGATCACTGATTGAGAGGAAAGAGAGTAGTACATGGAAATAGTAAATGAATGAGGAAAAGTCTTCCTGGTTGAACTTCATTAAGGCAGAAATGTAATTCTAACAAAACTGTGTGGGAACTTCAAATAAACTGCACTTTTCTTGTTGTCTTGTTACAAATTCTTGACTCCATTTAGTTTTTAAAGATCCCAACTACATACAGCGATCATTAACACTTGTAAAACAACTGAACACTTACAGATATAACTTATACATCCTGTATCTAACGAGCCCTCTCTTCTTTCAGCTGAGTATCTCTTGTCTGAGGACGGAGGACAGCATATCGTCATAAGTGATGCCTTTATCAAGGGTAGGAACTCTGCACTTCCTTATTGATTTGATCAGATCATATATTACATTTCCCAGCTATTGGCACAGACCTCTCTCTCTGACTCTCTCTCTGACCGTCTCTCTCTGACCTGATAGAGTCTCTGTTTAACCGTCGGGTGGAGGAGAAGGCCAAAGAGATCCTGTTCACGCCTCTGGGCTGGCACCACAGCTCTCTGGACCAGCTGAGGGAGGAGAACGGAGAGAAGAAGGCCATGGAGAGGCTGCTGTGAGTGGAGAGAAACACGCGGTCTGTGTCTGAGTGTTTTATACAGTGGATTTGTTCAATGTTATCTTATTTCAAACCTAAGTAAGTAGTATAGTAGTAAGAAAAAGCCATCAGACAAAACAAGGCATTTGGACAAGTCATCTTGGCCTCTGGGAAATTGTATCAACAATCTTTAACACACAAATAATCAATTTCAAGTTACAAAAGTAGGGCCCAACCGATATTAAATATGATAAATGATCCTCGTTCAGTCGAAGCTTATTGTAAAAATCTGATTGATTTGATACCCATTTAGGTTGCTTGAATTGATAAAAACAAGCACTTGCTGTCTCTTTCTCCGACAATCTGATGTGAAATACTTTTAGGGAATGTTATTTAAAGTTTTTTGTACGTCAGTACTTTGTTCAATGCAAACAAACATGTATTAATGGAAATATATATCTTTTTTTTCCCTTTATAATTTAACTTCAAATGTTTTTTAATAAAGGAGAAAAAAAAATCTCAATCTTTATTTGTCAGGTATTTCATTTAAACACAAGTTAACAAAAATAGGTATAACCATTTAGTTAATGCATATGGACTATACATTTATTAAATGACCAGAAAACTGGTAATTATAGTAATAATTATATCCGCACTTTGGATAACATGACGTCTGCACAGAGATAATAACAAACAGTAAATGTTCAAAAGGAATACATCCAACATTTTAATTTGAAATGTTTGCATGGGCGTAACAGTATTTAAAAACGAGTGATTTAATATTATCCTCTCATCTAATCATCCACCTTGTGTACCGTACTTTCCGGACTATAAAGCGCACCTGCATATGAGCCGCAGCAGCTAAATTGTCCGTCTGTCTTGCTCTCGTTCTGTCTCTCGGTTCCACTTTCACTTTGGCGCGCTACCTGTCTCACTCTTTTCGGCCTCCAGCTTTTCCTGCTGGAGCCCGCCGCTTAAAGGTGGCGGGCGCGGACCGGTCCTAGAGCCCGTTGAGTTAAAGGTGGTTCATTTTACCTGTAAAATCCATAGATTTAGGAGGTTCCCTAGTGGCCGCTAGCTGTACACAAAGAAAATGGGGGGAAAAGTCACGGTATATAGTCGAAAACAGTACGTATTAGTATAACATATTTTTATAGTTGTATTTTTGTATTCTGGATTGTAGGAAACGGCATTTCAATCTCTCTGTCTGTACACACAAACTGAAAGATTGACAATAAAGTTGACTTTTGACTTTGACACCTCTCTTTGTGCAGCTCGGCCAACCACAGCCACATGATGGCTCTGCTGCAGCAGCTTCTCTACAGCGAGTCTCTGTCTCTATCCTGGAGGGACATCATCGTGCCCGTTGTGCGGCAGGTGGTGCAGACGGTGAGACCCGACGTCCGCAACTGTGACGACGACATGGACATCCGCCAGCTCGTCCACATCAAGAAGGTCAGGCTGCTTTCATAAGTCACTCTTTAGGGATTAAACATACTCAATGAATGTGCCCTGCAAACATAAACATGGCTAAAATATCACTAGTCACCGTCTTGAGCTTCAATCTCAGGATCGAGTGTTTCTGATCCTCTCAAGAATGGAAGTAGTCCTCACAGAGCATCAACTAGTTCCTGAACAGTGTCCTTCATCCAAGAGAGGGAGTTACACAGTCACAAGATGGAGGAATACCGGTTATTAGGTAATCATACATCCTGTGATGTAGAAAATACTGAGTTTTTTTCCAAAAATTCTGTCTTTGTCTGAAATTTCTGACTTTTTCAAAACAAAAACAAAAAATCTGATTTTTCAAACAAAAAAAATTCAAAATAATCTGACTTTTTCAAAAATATGTAACTTTTTTTAAAGAAAATGGACTTTTTCTGAATACTTAAAAATGTTAATAATAATAATTATACGTTTTTTCTCAAAATTCTGACTTTCCCTCAAAATTCAAACTGTTTCTAAAAATCTCAAAATTCTAACTTTTTCTCAAAATTCTAATTTATTCTAACTTTCTCAAGCAATTATAGTTCCTAGTACAACTAGTTTCTGAACAGTGTCCTTCACATGCTGATATCCAAGAGAGGGAGTCACACAGTCACAAGATGGAGGAACAGAAAGCAGTCTTCAATGTTTACTTCAGATTAGCTCCACGTCAGAAATGAGCATGCTTGATGTCTCTCTCCATAGAGGCTGAATCATCATGTTCATCACATAGCTATCACATGCATATATCACATGCATATAAAGATGATAACAAAGGTATCCCAACTGGAGCTGTGAACATGACAGGATGCTCTTCCAGGTCATCAGACATCCTGTCATGTTCACAGCTACAGTTGGGATACCTTTGTTATCATGTTACTCTCATGTTGGAAGAGGACGTTCACTATTTTCCCAACAATGGCTGAGATCCTGAATCTCCATTTTTCTCTTCAGATTTCAGGAGGCAAGAAGTTTGATTCGACGGTGGTAAACGGCTTCGTGTGCACCAAGAACATCGCCCACAAGAAGGTAAGGTCGAGTCCAAGTACACCTTCTTTGCCTCTTTTAAACCAGTCCAGAAAATAACCTGATTCCTGTGTGACCTCAGATGAACCCCTACATCAAGAACCCTAAAATCCTGCTGCTGAAGTGCTCCATCGAGTATCTGTACAGAGAGGAGTCCAAGTTCTCCTGCATCGACCCCATCGTGCTGCAGGTCAGTTCGTCCCTCTGAATACTAGGGATGGGAAGGATTAGTCGAATATTCGAAATGATTCAGGTATTCGAATATGAGTTGTGAATCTTTTTATTGGATTTTTTTTTGTTATGGGAGGGGTGCCTAAGTTGATTCAATATTATCAAATGGATTAATTAAATGTACCTGACAGTGCCATTTTAAATATCTTAAAGGTCACCTATCATGCTATTTTTAGGCAATAGCATAGCTCTCAGATATCTACAAATATATAAAAAACATGAAGTGTTTTGCTCAAAATACCAAACCGATCACCCGTTCTAGCCATGACTCATATCCCTCTATTTCACTTCCTGTTTCAAAAGTGCTGATTACGGGGTATGAAGCTTTAAATAAAATAAATAAAAAGGAGGGGTCTGAGCTCATGCGGGACCCGGCAGCTACCGTCTAAACTAAATGCTGCCGTGATGAAACTCCATATCATGGATTATCAAGGCTCTGAAACAGTCTGGAGCTCAAAGGCTTTCTCTCTTGCCGGTTACACCACAAGGTGAGTTCCTTTCTACTTCCTGCTTCTTCACACACATGCTCTCCAGCACAGGTTAGCTCTGAGTGTTAGCGATGCTAACGTAAACACCGACCATATTACGTCCAAAACAGTCGGGCATTGTTTCTGAGAGCAGCTTTCTGATTGGGCCCGTGGGTCCACATTTCAGATGTTACGTCATATCGGACGCACATCTGGATCAGCTCCGTTGTTCCCCGTTTTTAGAGATTTGGGTACGGAGGAAAAGAGAGAGGGTTTTATGTTCTGACACATGTATAAAAGACATCAAAACATTTTACATGATAGGTCCCCTTTAAAAAAAATATCAAAGAAAACTTGGTTTGGTTTCTATATTTATTTGAAAATGTAATTATTATAAAACATCTATGTTTATAGGATATGTCAATTCGGCTAATCGGTTAACCGTTTTTCTTGGGGGTCGAATATTCGAATATAAATGTGCTTACCCATCCCTACTTACTACACTTTGTCCAACCATTTGTATCTTGAGTTGCAGATGCATTTGCCTCAGTTTACCAAAACTAAGAATGCATTTTCTCTGTGTGTCCCTCAGGAACGAGAGTTTTTGAAGAACTACGTGCAGCGCATCGTAGACGTCCGGCCCACGCTGGTGTTGGTGGAGAAGACGGTGTCTCGAATAGCTCAGGACATGCTGCTGGAGCACGGCATCACGCTGGTCATCAACGTCAAACCGGTCAGTGTAGTTTTACTGATATATATTTATATTTTTTAAAACATGTATTTATTTATTCTTTACATTTATCACATTACACAAACACAACCGAACATTCCCCAACATTAGACATATGGCAGATTACAACATAATGCTATAAAATAAAATGTGTGCAGTTACTAGAAATCAGTTTAAAGTACAGTCCAAGAATATAATTACATTTGCAAATTAACAAAGTCAACAAAAATACAATAAAAGCACATCCACAAACGGAGCAGAGTACAGCTTCCGATTCTCCAAATAGATTAACCATATTCAACGTTTCCTCACAGTCGTTTAGTCTTTTCACTTTAACCTTCGCGGATACAAGCGTCCGAGATGGGTCATCCGGGAGGGACACGGAGTTGAACCGCTCCTCCTTCGCGTCGAAAGGAGCCAGTTGAGGTGGTTCGGGCACCTAGTAAGGATGCCATCCAGTAAGGATGCCACCCAGTAAGGATGCCACCTAGTAAGGATGCCACCAGGGCGCGTTCCAGGCACGTCCAGCTTGGAAAAGACCGAGGGCTAGACCTAGGACCAGGTGGAGGGATTAGATCTCTTCGCTGGCCTGGGAGCGCCTTGGGACCCCCCAGTCAGAGCTGGTTGATGTGGCCAGGGAAAGGAACGTTTGGGGCTGGAACTGCTACCTCCGCGACCCGGCCACGGATAAGCGTGAGAAGATGGATGGATGGACTTTAACCTTCCATAGCTTCTGCAATGCTCCAATTTTTTATAAGTTCCAAAAACAATTCCCAAATAGTGTAACATTCAGAAGCTTTCTTCCTTACTATATAGAGAGGCGAAGTCCCTCCCTTTCCTCCATGGGACCTTATTTCGGAAAAAGTATGTATTGAAGTCAATGGAGAGAGATTGTGCCATGAATTACACATATGATGTTTGTCAATTTAAAAGATAATTTTGCAAGTCAAAAATATCAAAATGTGTCGTAAAACTGTGAAGTAACACTTGTTTTGTGTGAAACCGCTAAATGAACTACATCTCCCGTCTCGCACCACACACCCAGACGGCCGTCACGTTGGAACATCTCACTTCTTTCTCTCAGAACGAGGCGGAAAGTATTAAAAGAGGTGGAAATCACTCCAAGTGTGGGCGCGTTGAGAGCTGTGCACACACACAAGGGGAGTGAGTCGGTTCCTGAGAGCCAGCATGCGGGACCGGGACTCTGGGATTTGTAGTCTTTCTAGTTGCGTATTTTTCATAGTCTTATATTTGAACAGTTTTACGACAAACTGACTTTTTTGACTTGGAAATTATTTTTTAATTGGCAAACATCATGTGTGTAATTCGTGGCACAATTCAAACGGGATCGAAAGATACGTTTTCTCTCTCCATCGACTTCAATACAGACTTTTTCCGAAATAAGGTCCCATGTGTCGGAAGTAGATGGGCGGGACTTCGCCTCTCTAAATGTGAGTTTCCCAAGAGCCAGACTCAAAGGTCCATTGTTTAACCAGTGGCCCAGGGAGGGGCAACCAACATTTTTCCAACACAAAGCAATTGAGCGCCTGGCTTGTAGAAGGCATAGGTTAACCATTTCTCATTAGTTTGTAGTGATATATTACTTGTACTGTCTATGTTGTCTTTGCCGTTGTTAATAATTTCTTATTTTCTTCTTTGTGATTTCAGCAAGTCCTGGACCGGGTGAGCCGTATGACGCAGGGAGACCTGGTGATGTCGATGGACCAGCTGCTCACCAAACCTCGTCTGGGAACCTGCCTCAAGTTCTACATGCAGCCCTTCATCCTCGCCAACAGTAAGAAACTCTCCCCCAATCTCAAAGACTACTGCTTTCAGATCAAATCAACATTTATCATAGCCCCAAATCACAAGAAATGCCTCAAAGGGCTGAACAAAGCAAACAGAGACAAAAACTAAATACAAACGTCATAGCCAGTGCCGATTCTAGAGTCTGTGGGGGCCCTAAGCAAACATTCACTGGGGACCCAGTGAAAAAAAAACATATTATATCGGAAAGCACTTTTCCTTTTGTTTTACTTGAAAGAAAATATATTTACAAATAAAAACCCATCCCAAGACCTTTTTGTCCTGATCCATTTCTATAAAAACCTGTCTGAAAATGAGCTGATCAGATTTTGGCCACTTTATGATGTCATAATGATTTTTTGGCTTGTGTAACCATTAGCCAATCAGCAACCAAGGTAACCCCCCCCCCTCCTCAGAGTCCTGCACGGGTCTGATTTTCAAGACCCGCTCCCGCCCCGCAATCCCCGACGTGCAATACCGAACCCGCCCCGCTACCCGCACATATTGCCAATTAGATCCGCAACCCGACCCGAACCCGCATAGCCTATATATGAGCAGTGAAAACGTGCAATTATTAACACACGCAGTTGCATATTTGTCTCAAAGCGTGGGATGTTGGTTATTTTCTCCATCTAGGAACCAAAAGCCTCCCAGACGTTGGGTTTCGCTCTTGAGGAAGGATTGAAAATGCTGTATTCTCCACTAGCCTTCACCTCAGCCGTTTCGAATGTAGCGCGCTCAGCAGCAGATTGATGCGCTGCAGAGGTTATGATTATGCGGGGGAGAGGTCTGAGGATTTAAACATTAAACTCAATTAATATTATTTTAATATATTTATTATGCAACACCCGCGACCCGACCCGCATCATCTTTGTTTTACCCAGAACCGAACCCGGGAAAAAGCATTTTAAAAAATAAAAAAAAAGTGATTTGCGGGTCACCCGTCAGGTACCCGCGGGTGCCCGACCCGATGCAGGACTCTGCCCCCCCGTATCACCTGAATCTCCTCTAGAGCTCCATTGAGTTCTTTGTAACCAAATGTCTCTCAGAGGGGCGTGGGGAGGGGCTCCTTGTTTTCATCGAAAGTTACAGACAGAGAATCAGCACTTTGGAAACAGGGCTGAAACAGAGGGGATTATGGGTAATGCTGCAATGATCTGTTTGGTGTTTCAGCCAATCAGAGACAGGTTCTGGATATATCTGAAACCTGTAATATACTGATGATTTAACGGTAAATCATGATGTCTTTCCCACCCTCACAGATGAGCCAAAGACTCTGATGTTCTTCGAGGGTTGTCCTCATCACCTCGGCTGCTCCATAAAGCTTCGCGGCGCCTCCGAGTACGAGTTGGCCCGCGTGAAGGAGATCATCATGCTGATGGTCTGCGTGGCGTACCACTCCCAGCTGGAGATCTCTTTCCTCATGGACGAGTTCGCCATGCCGCCCAGCCTCGCTCAAAGCACCTCGTTCCCCTGCCTCCTCGAGGGCACGTCTGCAGAGGAAGAGGAGGAGGAGGAAGAGGATGATGGGGAAAGCAGAAAGCCAGATATGAATGAAGAGAGCCAGGAGAAAACTTTCAAAACTGAAGATTCTGCACAACAAGAGGACGGGTTTCCATCTGAGTCTTCATCCACAAATGGAGATAAAGACGGTCTCCAGGAGAAGGAGACCTCTCCTTCCTTTGTCAAAGACGAGGAGGGTTGCAACGCGGAGACAATGACCTCCTCGCCACTTTCCAGTCACGTTTTACCAATCATACCTTTCTCTCTTCCGTTCCTCATTGAGGAAGATCCGGAGATGAGCTCAGACACGCTCATCATGCAGCCTGAGGGGGAGACGATGGGCGAGACGAGCTTAATGAAGGGGGATTCGCAGGATATGGATGACACGGATAGTTTGGAGACCACCACTACGCCCAGGCTGTTTCGGGACCCCCTGCAGGACGACACGGGGATGTTTGTGGCCGAGCAGGTGGCGTCTACAGATGACCGTCTGAAGTCCATCTCTGCCGTCTTCAAGCAGGAGCTGAAGGACATCATCCTGTGCATTTCCCCCTTCATTACATTCAAAGAGCCCTTTCTTCTGATGTCTGCAGGCATGCACTGCCCCAGCAGGGATTACTTCCCCGAACAGGTACTGAGCTTTACTGTTGTTATTTATATTTGTTGTTTTCTACTCCAGGGGTCCGCGGGGTCTTAAGAAGTATTATAAGTTGATAAATCAATTTAGCGAAAATTAAGGCTATTAAAAAGTATTAAAGGGCATTTTCCAAGGTATTACATGTTGTAGCTTGTTTCCAATAAGTATGTAAATGGTCCAGAGAGGTTGTGTTCTGCAGTCTGCCTGAATGTAGTCATGGCGACGGCGTAGGTGTGTAGTGTGATTCTGTGTAGTTTATTGATGGCATCCCGTTGGGTTTGTCGTCATCTGAACAGGACATCGCGCGCTCACTGCTTGATAGGGCGAAGGTCCGTTTACGCCGGTTGCTAAGCAACATCGTTATGGGGAAATGCAAGTCTGCGTCCAAATGGTTGGAAGATAAGGAGGAAGGACACTCAATACTGTATATAGTCAATGTGAGGTGAAGTGTGTCGCCAAGGTAACCGGTTAGAACTCAAAGTGACTTCAGGATTCCTGCAGACACCCTGTACTCAGTTTACATGTTTTGAATGGAAGCTGCAACTAAAGATACATTACAATAACTTATACAATGTTGTTATCCTGGTAGATGTGAGTCCAATTTGATACTTTCAGAATCAGAATTATGTATTTATTGTTATTTACACTTACTGAATGAGAGATGCCACTTAAGATACAGTTCTGGAAATATTGAATGACTTATTAAACATGTTTGCCCTGGTCTCTGAGTCCTCAAGATATCTTCAGAATCAGAAGACTTTATTTATCCTAGAGTTTTGGTGGCAGTTGCTCAATTTTAGAATTCAAATAAAATATGTAAAGTAAGAATGTACAATAAAGGATAGAATCACAAAAGGATAAAGATATTTAAACATAAGAGGTATGTTTTGAATAAAAGCTCAAATTAAATTAAATTGATTTAAAATATTTATATAAGCAATTGAATTAAAATAAAATGTGCATGTTGTACTACACCTCCAGACCAAAGTGCTGTACAGGCAAATAAACACAACAAAACAAAGTACAAGTACAAACAATTGACAATTTAAAAGCAATAAAAGCAACGCTCTAAAAGATGTTAATACGCTAAGGAGAAGAGGTGGGTTTTAAGAAGCGATTTAAAAGCAGGCAGTGTGGCGGCCGGTCTGATGTGCAGGGGCAGATCGTTCCACAGTGTGGGAGCCGCAGTGGCGAACTGCCAGGGAACACTCAGATAAAACAAACAAACAATTATATAATTATTTAATTATAATTATTAATTATTATTTAATTATATAAATACAATTTAATAAAATGTATATAAAATGAATAAATGAGAATGGTATCCGTGTTGTTGATCTGTAATATTACAGTGTTACGTTGATTTGTTTGTCCTTCTCGGACCATGCACTACGCATTTCAGTGGTGTTGTGTTAGAAAAGAAAGCAACCAATCAGATCTCGTTCTGGGTCTCTGGGTAGAATCTCCTTCAACCAGGTATTCTACATCCTTGATCGAAGGCCCTGGCCGTCGCTCTGAATGAGAGCGCACGTTTGGACTGACGGTTTGATCAACCAATCATATATTGATTTGTAGCCAATGGGCGTATTCTTTCAGAGTTCCCCTCGGTTCCAGGGTGTTCTAGAAGGCCCGCTAGTTCACTGGAGAGAGACAGAGGATCTAGACGAATGCGACGAACCATTTAAGGCCTTTTAATGTTGTTAACGTTGTTGTGAGTACCCTTTTCAAGTCGACACAATTCAGTGAGAAGATGCCGCGAAGCAGCGGCCCCTCTCCGCTTTGACTTGGTTCTTCTGGGCACATTCAGGAGCAGCTGATCTGCTGACCTGAGAGGGCGGGTGGGCGTGTAAGGGTGCAGCAGCTCAGAAAGATATGGTGGGGTCATGCCATTTAGGGATTTACAAGTAAACAAAAAGATTTTGAAATGAATCCTAAAATGTTTTGGCAGCCAGTGGAGCAAAGCCAACATGGGGGAAATGTGGTCATATTTCCGTGTGCCAGTTAAAAGCCTTGCTGCGGCATTTTGCACCCGCTGCAGACGAGCGAGGGAGGACCCACTGACACCCATGTAGAGAGAGTTACAGTAATCCACCGAGTGGGGACAAAGGCGTGGATTACTGTCTCAAACGGCTGTCTGGAGAGAAAAGGTTTTACTTCGGCTAGCTGCCTCAGGAGATAAAAGCTTGTTTTTACCACAGATTTAATCTGACTTTTCAGTTTACTACAATTAATAACACGTATATTACAATATATACAGTGGTGGTTTGCAATATAGAGTATGGTGAGATATGGAGGGTAGCGAGAAAAACTAGATAATTACAATGTTCTTCAACGGCATCTCTAACTGGGCCCTTGGGACAAAGAGGTGCAGAGTGCAGCACCTCTTAACATGTTAGAAGCTGGACAAATCTACAAAATAAAACATGAATAACAAAGGTACAGCAAGGCAAGGCACGTTTATTTATATAGCACCTTTCAACACAAGGCAATTCCAAGTGCTTTACAAAGAAAGAAAATGGCATTTAAAATCAGTCATTAAAAAGAAAAAATACATGGGTAAAAGTTACAGTGCAGTCTAAGATGTGAATAGTTCAATTAAAAGCAGCGACAAAAAGTAGTAAGAGTTGCAGCGGACCTGCAGGTTGTTCCGGATGTTTGGAGCATAATAACTGACTGGGGACAGAAAGCTGACCAGAAGACCTGAGGGATCTGGATGGTTCGCAGTTGTCTCATCTCGTCATGTGTTGTCCCTCTCCTCCAGGTGTTCCTCTCTCCTCTCCTCGACAAGGACTTCAAGGAGCTGGACGGGCGCAGGAAGCGGCAGCTCCTCAAAGACTCCGCCCCCTCCTCTCTGTTGAACGGACAGATGAACGGCGCCCCCCCGATGAAGCCCGTGGATGTCTTGCCACCCCACAGCCTCACCAGCACGTGTATCATCGAGCAGCTGAGCGGCAGTAACGATCTGGCCAAGATGCTGGCGGACTACAGAGCGAAGGGGGGGCGAATCCGACAGAGAGAAGCCCCAGATCCCTTCAGCAGCTCCAGCCTCGTGGCTCCGGTCAGCGCCTCGACGGGGGGGGAGAACCCTCCTGAAGACCGACAGCGAGGACGAGAAGACGGGGAAACTCAACGATGTGAACTGGGCCCCCAAGGTGAGCAGTGTTGACACTATTACTCATTAGAAGGCAAGTTTTCTATTTCTATAGCATTTATATAGCACCTTTCAACACAAGGTGCTTTACAAAAATGAAAGACATTATAATAAACAAGAAATATAACATGAACATTTTTCTCATTAAGAAAAGTCTTCAGTCTGGATCTAAAAGTAGTAAGAGTTGCAGCGGACCTGCATGTTTCTGGTAGTTTGGTGCTCACAACTCTGCACTTTGTTGCAATCAAAACAACGTAACTTTTGGGTGATTTATCTTAAAAATAAGATCTTTAAATATAAAAAATACCAAGAAGACGCCGGGGAAACTGAACGATGTGAACTGGGCCCCCAAGGTGAGCACCAGGGCCGTTTCTAGCTTTTTGGGGGCCCTATGCAAGATGCTGTTTTGGGGGGGGCCCTAGTTTTTACAGTTTTTTAACTACAATGGGGGGATTCCGAAGCTTTAAAGATGATCTGTGGAGACGCATCAATCTGTTACACTTTAAGAGGAAAACCTTTTTAATATAATAATTATATTAAAAAGGTAAGCAATACGGCTTCTCTACGTCAATACATGCAAGAGATGCAGCATTTTCTCAACAATGTGCCCAACGATGATTTGGACGTTATTACCTCACAAACCCAAGCCACATCTTTGCTATCATTGCAGTTTAGTTGTGTTTATATCCTACATTTGATTTGTAAGCATATAATGCTTCACCGAACACAGGAGGGGGCTTGGCTGCCTACAAATAAAGACAGCTCATTTGAATTCTCCACAAATATATTGAGGCTGAACCTGAACTTTCAGCTTGGGGGCCCCCTAGTGGCCGCGGGGGCCCTGTCTGCATAGTCCGCCTATAGGAAGAGACGGCCCTGGTGAGCACTGTTTCAGATTTGAGTCAAAGTCAACTTTATTGTCAATCTTTCAGTGTGTGTGTGTGTAGAGACGGAGAGAGCGAAATGCCGTTTCCCACAATTCCGAATACAAAAATACAAATATACAAATATACATAAAAATATGTATAACCTATATATACAATCAACAAACACATGTATACATATGCACACATTGCCATACATAAAAGCACAACAATCAATCAATCAATACAAAATATCAGTCACTTCTTTTGGAGACATTTTGAAACCTGTTTTCATCGATGTTTACTTGGTAGCAATCCTCATTGTTGGCACATTACCTGCACATAAAATGTGGTGTTCACAACACTGCACTTTGTTGCAATACAAATAACTTCACTTTTGGGTCATTTATCTTAAAATACTGTCTAGGGTTTTAAATGAAACGTTGTAGTTTGGATTGATTGTCAGACAATACAAGCAACTTGAAGAAGTTACCACCTTTTGCGATCTGCGAAGACATTTTAAATTCTTAAAAATGTTTTTGTCACATTAAACAATCTGCATTCCTAAACAAGGTACAACATTTCCATTTTCCAGCTTCACTCCTTCTGCTGAGTATTTAGAGGTTATTTCTTGAGCCGGGACTCGATTAAAAAAATTAATCTAATTAATTAGAGGCTTTGTAATTAATTAATCGAAATTAATCGCATTTTTAATCAAATATACATATCTGACCTGAGAACAGTGAGAAGCAATTTCCACATGGATGTGACTCCAAGTGGTCTACAGTCGAGTGCAGTCCAGTGAGCTGGTTATTTTCTCAGACGTGGACTGACTGATCCTGGCCCTGAAACCAGTCATCTAGTTGAGTGTGGGTTGGGTCAGGGTGTGGTTCCTTGCACTCGTGGTCGGGCTAACGTCCACGCTAGCTGCTACATGCTAGCTGCTACATGCTAGCTGCTACACGCTAGCTGCTACATGCTTTGCATTTAGGTGATACTTTAGGCTTGATGTGCTGCGGCTCTTGTCGACGCTTCCACCCGTCCGTTTTTTAAAACAAAATGGCCCATCCACGGGGCCGACCAAAGCGGTCTCTCAACTTGTTCGTTCATGTTTGACTATTGTTCACCGTGGTTTGTTGTTGTTTGAAGTCCCATGCTGAAGTCATGAACGTTAGTTGGTGCTCCAGTATAATCGGTACGCCTGAAACTCATCCAGTGAGAAACGTTCCGCTGTGCAAAAATAAGTGCGATTAAAGTGAGATTAAAATGCGTTAATTTTTGTGTAATTAATTAATCTTAATTAACGCGTTAAAGTCCCGGCCCTAGTTATTTCATAAATCTATTTGAAACGTTATTGTTTGTGTTTGTCCTCAGCTGGACTGTCTGAACCCCGTCAACCATCAGAGGCTGTGTGTTCTCTTCAGCAGCTCGTCAGCGCAGTCCAACAACGCTCCCAACCCCTGCGTCAGCCCCTGGTAAACATGTCCATCCGGAGTGTGGGTTATCAAAGAATATCAGACGGTGTTTTTACTGTATTTGTACTCAGTGCTTTGGTTGTCAACAGGATTGTCACAATGGAGTTCTACGGCAAGAATGACCTCTCTCTGGGCGTGTTCTTGGAGCGATACTGTTTTAGGTAAGACAACATGGAAGGAAGAAGTTTACACTTATTTAATCCCACTCTTTCTCCCAAAAACTAAATTATTAACATATATATATATAACACTGCTTTAATGAGAGATTCATTATCAGAGAGAAACTTTGGAAAGCTAAGGCGTTAAGCGCTTAATCATTTTCATATAAGTAAGAAAACAAGGAAATGTCAAGTCAGTTTTAATGGTGTGTGTGTGTGTGTGTGTGTGTGTGTGTGTGTGTGTGTGTGTGTGTGTGTGTGTGTGTGTGTGTGTGTGTGTGTGTGTGTGTGTGTGTGTGTGTGTGTGTGTGTGTGTGTGTGTGTGTGTGTGTGTGTGTGTGTGTGTGTGTGTGTGTGTGTGTGTGTGTGTGTGTGTGTGTGTGTGTTTTTTTCATTATCCAGGCCTTCCTACCAGTGCCCCAGCATGTACTGTGAGACTCCCATGGTGCACCACATCCGGCGCTTCGTGCACGGCAGCGGCTGCGTGCAGATTGTTCTGAAGGAGCTGGACTCCCCGGTGCCGGGCTATCAGCACACCATCCTCAACTACTCCTGGTGCCGCGTCTGCAAACAGGTCGGCAACAACATCACATAACAGATAGCTAAACATACCATAATATAACATCATCTGGACTGACATTGTATCTCAATGGGACCTGACAGATATGAAAGAAATAATAATAACATAAAGTATTTGTACCAATACTAAATAAAGTAATGTAGTTTTGATAATTTACTTTAAGATCTGCAAACAACTCGGTAAGAACTAAACGTAACCTGAGCTCCCTGAAGGAGAGATGTTGGATTAAAGGGTTCATAAAACTGAATTCAAACTGAATACTGAACCAAATGTTACGTTTTTATTTTCCTTACCAAATTGGAAAAAATGTAATGTGTATTTATTTTATATTATTATTTTATAAATCAAGAAACATCTGTTCTATGTTTAGGTGTTAAAGGGCCCTTATACTCAATCATAGTTATCATTCAAACTGGCAAGGGGGACATATATACTAACAACTAAAATCCCCACAATGCTTTGCGCACGGACCAATTTCCAAATCTTTGGCGGAAATCGCGCTCCATTTAAGGCGGGACTTGGCATATGACGCACACCTGTTAGCCTGTTCCACCATTCTTCGTTTTCCGAGGCTAGGAAGGATTCTTGCCTCGCTTCTGAAGCACCTGACTCGAAGGTACATGTGCTACCAAGCAAGCCTGCTCGACATTGAGAAACACCCACCATCTCTGCCTTTTCTTTTCTCAGGTGACTCCAGTGGTGCCGCTCTCCAACGACTCTTGGTCCATGTCCTTCGCTAAATACCTGGAGCTGCGTTTCTACGGACACCAGTACACCAGGAGAGCCAACGCTGAGCCCTGCGGACACTCCATCCACAAAGACTACCACCAGTACTTCTCCTACAACCAGATGGTGGCCTCCTTCAGGTCAGTCACTGTCTTTTATTCAGAGAACATTGCAACAACTGGCATCACACACACGCCAAGCCCCCAGGAAGTGCGCCGGACTCTGCGGAAAATATTCGTTGTGGCCAAACTGCGGTACTGCACTTCCGTATCAGTCGCTGGGCCCAGAAACACTTTTTCCCATTGACTAACATTGGGAAAGTACGGAGCCCCCTAGGGGACATGGAGAAGAAATCGAACTGTTCTGATAAAAAGGACTCTGTAGCTCGTTGTCTTCCTTGCTATGATTGTAAAGTCATGTCTGTATTTTTACAACGTTATGTTCATGAGTTATTGATCCGCGAAATTCGAATCTGTCAATAACTCAGCTCAGAGGAACGTGCACGTCCCCTCGCTCCGAGTGTTCTCTTGAGGTGTCTTCACTTATGTGAAACCATTTATATATACAGTCTGTGTGAAACCCGTGCCTATTGCCAAGCACTGATGTTATATCTTTATATTTAAGGCCAAGCTCAAAGTAAAATCGATGAACCACTCCATTGTTGTGGTTTCTGTGTTGCCGTAGCAGCCGAACTGACCAGGAAGTACTAAATGAAAAGTATTGCGAGATCTCGCAAAGGGGTTTTGCGATATTTCGCAAAACATTTATTTTTATTTTTTGTTCAAATTATTATTATTTTTTTTTCTCCATGTCCCCTAGGGGGCTCTGTAAATCGGTGGATATATTTTTTAACTAAATAAACTACCCAGTGTGAACGCTTGTCTAGCCCTTATCAAAAACACTCGGTCTTCAAGTTGTAAAATGTGCTAATAACGTTATTCTGAGTTATTTTCCTCGGCATTGTGAACGCGCACCAAACCCACGGGACCGCGCCGCCCGGCACGTTCATGTGACGTGTTCAGTACTACATGAGTTTGACCTTTACCCATGGATGCTCAATAAGAACGGATTATATGATTATATGAATACTTTCGTGACGTTTCGCTCTCAAAAGTTGGGCCATTTTGTCTTCATGCGCCAATGAGCAACTCTCATAGGAATGAACGAGGCCCCGCCTCCCACGCTGTACCCAGTTCTTATTATACATCCATGACACACACACACACACACACACACACACACACACACACACACGCACACAACTCCACCCCTCAAAGACTGCAACCACTACTATTTTAGAAAAACGTATTTTACTAATTAATATATGTTTAGACTGGAAGTGTAAAATGCACATTGACATTGAATGTTATCTCGTTGCGCTGTCATCGCTACTACCTCTGCTTTTACCACTCTTATTTATTTATTGTGTCTATTTGTTACTGCAGGGAGAGTTGCCGAAGAAATGTCGTTGTCCTTTGTATGATGATGACAATAAAGATATATTCTATTATTCCACACATGGCAGTTATTTTAAGACAAAACATGTACACTTATACTGGTTGTTGTTTTTATTTTATTTTGTATAGCGCATGGTAGAAAGGAGCAGGGAGAAGAAAATCGTTTTCTACCTGCTCATTCTCAAAAAAGAAAATAAATGAAATCACCATATAAAAGTCAAATAAAAGCAATATTCTTTCAGCCACAGTTGCTTACGAAACATAAAACCAGAGCCCAATCAAAAGTCAACTTCGTCATACTGTCGAATTACGGAGACACACATCTGCTTTAGTACGTGCAAACTGATGCTTGATCGTGGTGTATACTGAGACAAGTCTTCTACTAGATGTTTTTTGTTCTGTCCACAAATATCCCTCTCTCTCTCTTCCTCAGCTACACTTCTGTCCGGCTGCTGGAGATTTGTCTTCCTCGTCCCAAGATCTTCATCAGGAACCTGGGACCCTCTAAAGCCAACATGCAGCAGGACCTGAAGGACTTCTCTCTGAAGTAAAGAGTCTTCAGTCTGCGTTCATTTCTACATGTCAAACACACAGCAAGCAGCAGATAATCATGGCCTTTCATCAGGATTTTTGAAACCATTATTAGAGCCAGGGTGTCACTGTAGTCACGGCGTAGGTGTGTAGTGAGATTCTGTAGTTTATTGATGGCATCCCGTTGGGTTTGACGTCATCTGAACAGGACGTCGCGCGCTCACTGCTTGATAGCGCGAAGGTCCGTTTACGCCGGTTGCTAAGCAACATCGTTATGGGGAAATGCAAGTCTGCGTCCAAATGGTTGGAAGAGAAGGAGGAAGGACAATCAATACTGTATATAGTCAATGTGAGGTGAAGTGTGTCGCCAAGGTAACCGGTTAGAACTCAAAGTGGCGATGAGTAGTCAATGTGAGGTGAAGTGTGTCGCCAAGGTAACCGGTTAGAACTCAAAGTGGCGATGAGTAGTCAATGTGAGGTGAAGTGTGTCGCCAAGGTAACCGGTTAGAACTCAAAGTGGCGATGAGTAGTCAATGTGAGGTGAAGTGTGTCGCCAAGGTAACCGGTTAGAACTCCAAGTGGCGATGAGTAGTCAATGTGAGGTGAAGTGTGTCGCCAAGGTAACCGGTTAGAACTCAAAGTGGCGATGAGGTCTTAAAATGTGTGGAAAGGGTCTTAAAAAAGGTCTTGAAAGGTCTTGCATCTGACTTCAGGACTCCTGCATACGTAGAGCAGATAATGATGACCTTTGATCAGACAACACACTGTTTTTCAAACTCTGGTCTTTAGTTGTTTTTATGTTGATATTATTTTCTTATTCTCTTGATTAATCGTTTAGTCTGACAGAAAATGTCCCCTTTTTCTCAAACGTCTTCAAATGTAATGACGCAAAGTTACACATTTAAATACAGTAATTAATGCAATTTTGCAGTTATTACAGTTGATTGCGTCGACCTGTGTTGTACAAAGAAAATTAATAATAATTGTTAGTTAGTTTCATAACGGACGTAATGTAACAGTTGCAACGGTTGTAGCTTTTCTCAGACGCGGCGGAGGCATACATGACTTGTGAAAAGTAACTACAATTCTACCCGTGATATATGCTCATTATATCACGGCTAAGAACCAATCAGATTGCTTGATTTGACTTGTCCGTTTTATAAAATAAAGTAAACAATACATGTCCTTCAACCTCAGCAGCACCTTCCTTTAGTGATTTGTTTCTTTGCATGTTTACATCAACAACTTCCTCCCCTTGTTTTCCTCAGAGTGACTCAGGTGTATCTGGCCATAGACGACCGCCTCACCTCCCTGAAGACCGACACCTTCAGTAAGACTCGAGAGGAGAAGATGGAGGACCTTTTCGCTCAGAAAGACGTAGGTTTCTCCCTGCAGTGTGTCTCACCTCTGGGTTCTGTTGGGGAAATAGCACCTGCGACCTTGGGCTGCTGTGCTCCGTGTTTTGTCTCCCTATCTCTGCCTGTTGGTGTCAGCTGATAGAGGAGATATTATAGATATTATAATGTTGATTATTCTCTCAGAACTAGCTAAGTACACGGGTCTGAGGTAGAGATCTTCAGAACTGGTTTGGCATCTTCTGTGTCACCTCGTGGCTGCAGAACATGTCTTGTGAATTCTCCGGCCGAAGCTCCAAATACACCATCAGTGTTTACCAAGCCCCCAGGAAGTGCGCCGGACTCTGAGGAAAATATTCGTCGTGTCCAAACGGCGGTACTACAACTTCCCTATCAGTCCGTGACGTCACCCGGCCCAGAAAGACGTTTCCCCAATGACTAACATGGGAAAGAGGCGTCTGTAAACTAAATAAACTACCCTGTAGGAACTAGGTTACAGCCCTTATTCGAATCATTCGGTCCTTAAAGTTGTAAAATGCACTAAAAGTCAAATCTAGGTTTATTTTCTCTCTCCGTTCATTCTACTGAGCCGAGAGTGGGAGCTCGGGGGGCGGGGCTTGCGGGGGGCGGGGCTTGCGGGGCGCATGCTCTGTGAGCGCACATACGGGTTCTTCTGCTCTGACAGCCAGGCATGCTGGGTAATCTGTGACGTTTCGCTCTCTCTCAAAAGTTGGGCCATTTTGTCCTCGTGTGTGTGTGTGTGTGTGTGTGTGTGTGTGTGTGTGTGTGTGTGTGTGTGTGTGTGTGTGTGTGTGTGTGTGTGTGTGTGTGTGTGTGTGTGTGTGTGTGTGTGTGTGTGTGTGTGTGTGTGTGTGTGTGTGTGTGTGTGTGTGTGTGTGCGACTGTGTGTGTGTGTGTGTGTGTGCGACTGTGTGTGTGTGTGTGTAGATGGAGGAGGCGGAGCTGCGCAGCTGCATGGAGAAGCTCCAGGCTCGACTGCAGGCCTGCGGGGTGGACTCTCCTCAGCAGGTGCAGGCGGTGCTGGAGTCTCTGGTGATGAAGAAGCAGAGTCTGTGTGAGATGCTGCAGTCCTGGAACGGCAGGTCAGACTCACCGAACACTCCTTTTCATATGTTGTATTTGATATTATTTACTTATGGATAAGATTGGGTCTAAAACCACCAGACTCAGAGACAGTTTCATCCCACAGGCCATAAGACACCTGAGCTTTTGAAAGAACATCCATAACATTCATCGACTATTCTGCACAATTTCTATTATATTCAATTTTATGTGTATTTACTTTCACTATTATCTGTTTTATTGTGTTGCCTGTGACCAGTTCAATCAGGAGAGACTTCACAAGAACATTTATTACCACATGTCATATATGATAAATGTTAAGTCTTTTGCGATTAGACCCCGATCCTGAAATCGTATATCTAAAGGGGGAAATGCAGCCGTGAGCATAGAGGGAACCCTTTGCATTTATTTGGTGGAAAGTCAAACAAAATCAAACTTCTGAGGAAAAGGAAATGACAAAAACTAGCAAAGATTGAGAAACTGCCACAGAGTCGTCCTACATTTAATCTGTGTTTTTTATATATTAAAGGTCGCCTATCATGCTATTTTTAGGCAATAGCATAGGTAAAAAATATATAAAAATATATATCCTGTTTCAAAAGAGCTGATTTGGGGATAAAGCTTTAAAGAGGAGGGGTCTGAGCTCATGCGGGACCCGGCAGCTACCGTCTAAACTAAATGCTGCCGTGATGAAACGCCATATCATGGATTATCAAGGCTCTGAAACAGTCTGGAGCTCAAAGGCTTTCTCTCTTGCCGGTTACACCACAAGGTGAGTTCCTTTCTACTTCCTGCTTCTTCACACACATGCTCTCCAGCACAGGTTAGCTCTGAGTGTTAGCATGCTAATGTAAACACCGACCATATTACGCCCAGAACAGTCGGGCATTGTTTCTGAGAGCAGCTTTCTGATTGGGACGTGGGTCCACATTTCAGATGTTACGTCATATCGGACGCAAATCTGGATCAGCTCCGTTGTTCCCCGTTTTTAGAGATGTGGGTACGGAGGAAAAGAGAGAGGGGTTTATTTTCTGACGCTGCGTGAGTTCCCCGACACACCGGGGACACATGTTGATGTAGAGAAGACATCACAAAGTGCATTTTGCATGATAGGTCCCCTTTAAAAGAAGCTCCCAGGCTCTCTTTCTCCTCGTCTTCCTCACTGCGTTTCCTCCTCTCCTCTCTTCAGGCTGCAGGACTTGTTCCAGCAGGAGAAAGGCAGGAAGCGTCTCTCCGTCCCCCCGAGCCCCGGCAGACACAGACAGACCACCGAGGAGAGCAAGGTCTGTCGTGTCATCCATTTACTTTACATGTATGCCCTTATGCCCCCAAAAATGATTCCTACTAAGCAGTTTACATGGATAAAGTGATGTTTGCCAAAACTTTAATGTCTTCTTAAGTGTGAGGATTTATGTTTATCTTATCTAACTTTTGGTTCAAATGTAATATTTCTGGTGTTTTTCACTGTTGGTTGGAAGAAAACAACACATTTGATTTGTCGTTTTGGGCTAGTATCAAGCAGTATTAACTTGTTCATTTGTTCGACAGAGTGCCGTGGAGTCCTCCCCTCGTAACCCCTCACCTGTGGTCCAGAACGGAGACAAAGGTGAGATATCTGCAGCAGCATAAAGGACAACGCATTGTACAATACAAATGACTAGGAATAAACAAGAAAGTAGAAAATGTACATGTTGAATTTACAAATTGACAACAACAAAAACAAAATATAAAGCAAGTTATTATATATGCAAGTATGTGAGGGATGGAATATGAAATGAAATGTAATACATGTTGATTCTGACAGAGGACCGTCACCTCTGCACACTGCCCTCCACCTCCTCCTTCCTGCTGCCGTCCCCAGGAGACCCCGCGGCTGATCCCTTCACACCTGGACCCTCCTTCACTGAGCAGGACTCTCTCAGCCTCCCAGAGGGTAACAACACACACACACACACGTATAAATAATCTCTCATATTTTACACGATCTGTCTAATCTGTTTGTTAGAAAAATCTCCCTCATCCCCGGCTTGAGCTTCAATCTCAAGAATGGAAGTAGTCCTCACATACAGAGCATCAAGTAGTTCCTGAACAGCGTCCTTCACATGCTGATATCCAAGAGAGGAAGTCACAAGATGCAGGAATACCGATTGTCATGTACAAAATACTGAGTTTTTTCTTAACATCTCAAAATTCTCACTTTTTTCTCAAAATCTCAAATTTCTCACTTTTTTCTCAAAATCTAAAATGTCTCACTTTTTCTCAAAATTCTCACTTTTTCTCAAATGTCTCACTTTTTCTCAAAATTCTCACTTTTTCTCAAATTTCTTACTTTTTCTCAAAATTCTCACTTTTTCTTGTGAAGACAAGATGCAGGAATACCGATTGTCATGTACAAAATACTGAGTTTTTTCTTAACATCTCAAAATTCTCACTTTTTTCTCAAAATCTCAAATTTCTCACTTTTTTCTCAAAATCTAAAATGTCTCACTTTTTCTCAAAATTCTCACTTTTTCTCAAATTTCTCACTTTTTCTCAAAATTCTCACTTTTTCTCAAATTTCTCACTTTTTCTCAAATTTCTCACTTTTTCTCAAGTTTCTTACTTTTTCTCAAAATTCTCACTTTTTCTCAAAATTCTCACTTTTTCTAAATACTTAAACACAATAATAATTACTCGTCTCCGGCTTGAGCTTCAACCTCAGGATCCATGTTTCTGATCCTCTCCAGAATGGAAGTAGTCCTCACACACAGAGCATCAACTAGTTCCTGAACAGTGTCCTTCACATGCTGATATCAAGAGAGGGAGTCACACAGTCACAAGATGGAGGAACAGAAAGCAGTATCAATGTTTACTTCAGATTAGCTCCACGTCAGAAATGAGCATGCTTGATGTCTCTCTCCATAGAGGCTGAGTCATCATGTTAATCACATAGCTATCATCTGCCTCAAACAGTCCTGATGCTCTTCTAGGTCAGTGCTTCTCAAAGTGTGGTCCGCGGACCACTGGTGGTCCGTGAGCGCCCCCTAGTGGTCCGTTAGTGTATTGTTAACATTTCACATTTGAAATAAATACATTTATTTAAGTTTTTCGCACTCTCGCGGGAATATCTCCGCAATGGAACGAGCTTAAGTTTCACTTTCGATTGCATGATATAGCCCAGATAAGCACCTTCATCACACATGGTGCCACTTGTTTGTACAATTTTCAGGCGATTTGTAAAAAACGATGTGTTTTTGGATATTTGTGGAGTTAGGTGGTCCGCGGGTGTTTTTTTTATTGGTTAAGTGGTCCTTGGTATGACAAAGTTTGAGAAACACTGCTCTAGGTAATCATACATCCTGTCATGCACACAGCTACAGTTGTTATACCTTTGTTATCATGTTACTCTCAGATTCAGTATTTTCACAACACTGTTTAATTCTTGTCTGCTTGTGTTCAGATGTGTTCGACGGACACCTGCTGGGCTCCACTGACAGTCAGGTGAAGGAGAAATCCACCATGAAGGCCATCCTCGCCAACTTCCTGCCCGGCAACAGCTACAACCCCATCCCCTTCCCGTTGTAAGTGATTCACTCTGAGGGGTGTAGTGTATTTCTGAGTGCTGAGAACATGTGTGAAGACTAAAATACAGTTAAAATCTATTTAACTTGATTTGGTTTTTTAATAGTTGTTACGTCAGAGCGTGTATCGAAAGTGGGGAAGCAACTATTCACTTCACAAGACTAAATAAAAAGTAAAATGTTGCTAAACTGCCCATTTAATCTTTGATCAGATAGAGTGTAATAGAGTATTACAGCAACAACGAATGCTGATATTCCTGTTGTCATCACCAGACATGTACGTAGTAGCACCGATAGCTCCAGCTGTAGCGACAGCAGGATGATCAAGTTTATTATAACTTCCACGAATATATTTTTCTTCGTGATCCTTTGTTGCGGTCAACAAAAAGTACAGCGACCCTCTCACCCTCTCTTCCACACACAGGTGAACAGCTGATTTTATTAACAAGGAGTGTCGCTTATACCCACGTGGCCCAACTGATCCCGCACATTATTGATGCAGAAATAATAAGTTATAATATTATAAACAAAGAACAATCAAAAACCCCAGAAATCCCAACTCTGACATTCCTGGCTCCCACACCAGCAATACAACTATGTTGGGAAGAAAAGATCTGTACAGGCAGTTTCCACAGGCTTTAAAGGTCCCATGGCCATTTCTACTGATCATAATTCCATTGTTGAGGTCTACTAAAACAGATTTACATTCTTCAATGTTCCAAACTCACATTGGTTTCTCCATCAGCATCTCTGTAAACTATGTGTATTCACTCTCTGTCCTACACGGCTTGTTGGATCTCTATGAGCCCAGTGGCCGTCTGCGAGACAGCGAGACCCAGCCCGAACACACACACACACACGCAGCCTGGCTGGGAGTTTGTGTGCTGTGACACCGACTCACAGCCTCGCCCCGCCCCGTCCCACCGTCTCAGGGAGTAGAAATTGGCGGAGCTGCAGCTGAGAAAAGATTGAGTGTGTGAGGAAGTCTGCGGATTGGTTAATTTGGACCAATCCACGGACTTAACGTAACGGCTCCACGGATTGGTCCATTTGGACCTGGGCACGTCACTCTACCCAGGAAGAACAAGAGACATCCCCAACGAGGTGTTCTGGGGCAGCACAGACGGGTCTTCTCTGTGTTCTCTGTACAGGGTGCACTTTGAGGGTTTGTGACTCTGCAGACCGTTTACATGCAGAAAAAGCTACATAACAACAAGGGGACGGGTAATAACCGGAACAGCATGACATGTGACCTTTAATATTTATTGATCTGTGTTTTCAGCGACCCGGACAAACACTACCTGATGTACGAACACGAGCGAGTTCCCATCGCCGTCTGCGAGCGAGAGCCCAGCTCCATCATCGCCTTCGCTCTCAGGTGAGGAGTTTTCTGTGTGTCAGCTCAGAGTAATGCTTTTATACATGTCCTAGAGCAGTGGTTCCCAACCTGGGGGGCACGGGGCGCCAAAGATCGCAGGGGGGGCCCCAGGCCTCAGATGATTTGAGGCCACATATCATATTTAGACTTTTTTTTTCATACATATAATTGTAACGCAATACATGATTGTCACTAAAAGCCTCGTCTCCACATTACAATAAAATATAAAAGATAATTGATTAATTAATTTGAATAAAAATTCAAGTTAGTATGAAAGGCATAACAAGACAGAAATGTATAATTCTTTCTTTGATAGAAATGTTTCTTCGGCCCGTAAAGTGTCCAAACCGGGCTTTTCTGGATAAGCGCATTTTTAAAACAGTCATCGTCCGTGCCGGTTTCAGTTTGATTATTTGTCAGTTGCTCCGATCAGATCGGTCTCCTCCATTTTGTCGATTATTTACGACTTTTGAATCCACATAAACACATCGGCGAAATCCAGCTTACTTTGAACATGTGTTTTAAACAGTTTAATCCCTTTGTGAACTGTTTCCACTTCCACGCCGTCCTTTAATTTCTTCATACAGCGGGAATCCAAATGAATTCATCCTGAATCCAATAACCTTCAAAGTCACTCCATAGTGCTCCTTGATTACGCTTTCATCCTCCTTTAACAACACACTTCACATTCATCCAGTTTGTGACGGTAGTTGTAGCTTTTTGAGACTTTTAAACTTTAATTACCGCTGTTGCGCCCCCCCCCCACACACACATGAGGGGGGGGGGAGCAACTTCCAACAGGAGTCATTTGGGGGGGCTCTTGGGAAAAAAGGTTGGGAACCCCTGTCCTAGAAGATGATGTCAAACGTGATTGCTGTGACGCTTTCCATGTAAGAGTCCGAAGTCATGTAGAGTCCACGGTGTTTAATAAAGACGACAAAACAAACAATATACAACTCCAGACCGAAAGTATCCGAGCTATTCACCCTCTTCCTGCGTCATATCCCCCAAAACCAGCATCCAGCAGGTGACCCAAATACCAATAAACCACACGTGACGATTGCCAGAAGTGATAATCTATAAGCATCAAACAAACAGAAGTGATGATAATAATAGAAATAATAAGAAATGGCAAAACAAGCATTTTGGCTCCAACAATGATGATGATGTGTGTGTTGTGTTTCCCTCCAGCTGTAAGGAGTATAAAACGGCGCTGGATGATCTGTCCAAAGCTTCAAACACAGGCGGGGACGAGACTCCAGTGGTCACCAGGTACGGAGGATTCATGCCTCAGGAGCCAGGGGTGGGAAGTCACGAAACATCATTATAATAAAGCACGAGTAGGATATGCAATATACACCAGATATATCAAATGCATAGAACAGATTTCAGAGGTTGTGGCATATCGATGGTGATTTCTTGTTTGTATTTACCTGCAAAAGCACAATCAACAAAGCAAGAAGGAACCCTTTTGTTACCTTGAAACACATAGAGAGGCGAAGTCCCGCCCTTCTACTTCCTAAGAGCTAAGCATTTGAGAAAATAATTTAGAAATGTATTTTGAAATCTTTGCTCTCAGTGCCGGAGAGAGTCGGACTAAGAGCAGCCCAGCCAGGCCCAGCGAGTCGGTGTCATCTCAGCACAGCCGCACCAGCATGGACTCGGATCCTCTCAGTGAGTGATCAACACAAACAACAATAACAACTCGCTAAGACATTTTAAACACTTAACATACTTTTATTTTCTGTGTTGTGCAGAGGATGCAGACTTGGCAGATAAACAGAAAAAGCTAACCATGAATCCACACGTCGAGCTACGTGAGTAACTCTACTATCATCTGTTTCAAGGAGGAGGTATTCTGATCTAGAATTACTACTAACAACCTAAAGACACACCCTGTTAAAAGCAAAATACTGCATTGAAAGTCTTACGCTAAGTATGTGAGTATCATACAGCAAATGTACTGAAATGATTATAAATACTAAGATGTCCCCTGTGACTTTTAAAATATTGATATTAATGTAAAAGCAGGATTTCACCTATGGATGAATCTGCTCATTAATTGATTGTTTTTTAGGTGTGTAAGCATTAAAAAAATTATCTGAAATGCTGTCACTATTAAACTAAGTCCAACATTTACAGTATTATGTCCTGATCTCAAAACTTTAGGAAAATGCTTGTTTACTTTTTGAGAAAAAGCAGGAAATGACAATCCCGTTTGAAATCATATTTAAATAAACTGTCATATACATTAGGTGGAGAGAAAAGTAAAATGTCCGCTCTAAGATGTAGTTGAGTATAAGCTTAGTTGCATTAAAATAAATACTCAGTAAAGTACTTAAAAATATGTACTTAAGAAAATGTCCTCAGAGCTTTTATGACCTGTAGAAATGTCCACAGTTGTGAATGGATGTAACCCCTAGATTCCACCAGGTCCGTCTGCGCCGCGTTACGGCCGCGTTACGGCCGCGTTACGGCTGCCCTGCGGCGTTCACAGCGATCGCGGCTACTCTAGTCAATGGGTGTTATTCCACCCAAATAACCTAATTTGCAGACCCTATCCCTCCGTAGTCTTTCAAGTAGGAGGAGAAATGCCATCGTTCTCCTCCGGTTTACAGGCACTGTGTACATTTTATATATATAGAATAATTATGATGATTTTTTTTACCACTAAAATACAGCTACACATCTTTGATTCATGTCGTTTATAACTGGACTATTACAATTATTATTAACTTTGTCTGCACAAAGTAGCCTGTCCAGGAAATATGCCCAAATCAACCAAAACTGCGAGCCGGCAGGCAAGACGCTCCGCTTCTGAAATGCTTCTGAAACGCGCCCGGTAGGGTGTGACGCCGGACGAGGCCGGACCAAAACTGCGGCGCAGACGGACCCGGTGGAATCTAGGGGTAACTCTTTTAACGCTTTTCATGTCTTCTAACATTAACCTTCGTCTGTTGTGTGTTTTTGCAGAATTCTCCGATGCCAACGCTAAGTTTTACTGCCGGGTCTACTACGCCGAGGAGTTCCACCAGATGAGAGAGCAGATCATGGAGAGCTCGGAGGAAGACTTCGTCCGCTCGCTATCGCATTGCGTCAACTGGCAGGCCCGCGGGGGGAAGTCTGGGGCCGTCTTCTACGCTACAGAAGGTGAGAGAGAGAGAGAGAGAGAGAGAGAGAGAGAGAGAGAGAGAGAGAGAGAGAGAGAGAGAGAGAGAGGAGAGAGAGAGAGAGAGAGAGAGAGAGAGAGAGAGAGAGAGAGAGAGAGAGAGAGAGAGAGAGAGAGAGAGAGAGAGAGAGAGAGAGAGAGAGAGAGAGAGAGAGAGAGAGAGAGAGAGAGAGAGAGAGAATGGAGCAATTCACAAAGACACAGATTACGGAACGAAACATTTCATATTTCTTTTTTTAAATATTGTAGAAAAGTGTTGCACATATGTATAATTATTTGGATACGCACACAATATGTGTTGATAAGAGAGGTTTATTGTTGGTTAAGGTATTTCCAAGGGATTTGATCATCAAGAAAAACTGAACAGATGTGTCTTTTATGCGAGACACTGAACTTCTAAACATTGTGTACAAAAAAATACAAAGTAGAAAGCTGTCTGAAAACAAGACTTGATTTCTTTGAGGCTTTATTGGATTGAAAGAATAATGCTGTCATTCTACACTTTAATTATCACTAACCAAAAGTGTTAGTGTGTCTTTTTAAAACATTATTGATAACGGGATCATCTCCTCTCCTCAGATGACCGGTTCATCCTGAAGCAGATGCCCCGCCTGGAGGTGCAGTCCTTCCTTGACTTTGCTCCTCACTACTTCACCTACATCACCGGGGCCGTGCAGCAGAAAGTACGCACCCTCTCTGTGTGTTTCTATCGGAGGTGGCAGAGTTTGAATGAATAACAAACCCACCTTTGTGCCACAGAGGCCGACGGCGCTGGCGAAGATCCTGGGAGTTTACCGGATCGGTTACAAGAACTCTCAGAACAACACGGAGAAGAAGCTGGACCTGCTGGTGATGGAGAACCTGTTCTACGGGCGCAAGATGGCTCAGGTGAGAATAACGGGACAATATACCGTGCTTTTCGGACTATAAGCCGCAACTTTTTCCCCCATTTTCTTTGTACAGCTAGCGGCCACTAGGGAACCTCCTAAATCTATGGATTTTACAGGTAAAATTAACCACCTTTAACTCTACGGGCTCTAGGACCGCTCCGTGCCCGCCACCTTTAAGCGGCGGGCTCCAGCAGGAAAAGCTGGAGGCCGGAAAAGAGAGAGACAGGTAGCGCGCCAAAGTAAAAGTGGAACCGAGAGACGGAACGAGAGCGAGACAGACGCACACTTTAGCTGCTGCGGCTTACATGCAGGTGCGCTTTATAGTCCGACAAGTACGGTTTGACAAGTGGTGAAATATCAAAAGTAAATGTTATCAGTTTGCAGTAAATGTTCCAACTTCCCTGTTAGTTGTTACTGATATACGGTTGCAAGAAAAAGTGAATCCTTTGGAACGACCTGGATTTCTGCATAAGTTGGTCATAAACTGTGTTCTGATCTTCGCCTGAGTCACAACAACAGACACACACAGTCTGCTTAAACTAATACCACACAAACAATGATATGTGTTCATGTTTGTATTGAACACACCATGTAAACATTCGCAGTGCAGGGTGAACCCCGAGGCTAAAGACTTCTCCAAGAGCTAATTGGAGTCAGGAGTCGGCCGACCTGGAGTCCATCAAGGAGACGAGATCGGAGGTGTTGGTTGAAGCTGTCCTGCCCTATAAAAAAATACACACCAGTTTTGAGTGTGCTATTCTTAAGAAGCATTGCCAGATGTGAACCATGCCTCGCTCAGAAGAGCTCTCAGAAGACCTACGATTCAGAATGGTTGACTTGCATGAAGCTGGAAAGGGTTCCAGAAGTATCTCTGAAAGCCTTGATGCTCATCAGTCCACGGTGAGACAAGGTGTCTATACATGGAGAAAGGTCAGCACTGTTGCTGCTCTCCCTAGGAGAGGCCGTCCTGTGAAGAGGACTGCAAGAGCACAGCGCAGCATGCTCAATGAGGTGAAGAAGAGTCCTTAGTGTCAGCGAGAGACTTAAAGAAATCTCTGGCACATGCTGACATCTCTGTGGACGAATCTACGACACGTAAAACACTGAACACGAATGGAGTTCATGGAGGACACCATGGAGGAAGCCACTGCTGTCCAGAGAAAACATGGCTGCACGTTTGAAGTTTGCAAAAGAGCACCTGGACGTTCCACCGCACGACTGCAACATGTTCTGTGGACAGATGAAACCAAAGCTGAGTTGTTTGGAAGGAACACACGACGCTATGTGTGGAGAATCCAAAGGGTTTTCTTGCCACTGTATCTGATGTTCTTGGTTTCATATTACAGTTGCTTTAATGTCGATGTTGCATTTTACAGCTGTAGACGTTTCCAAGTGCTTTTTATCCTGTTGGCAAGTTTAATCTGCAGCAATGCATCATATTCTATAAGATCCAAATGTGTGTAGCGTTGTCCTGTGAGATCCCTGTTTCTCTAAAAAGCCAACTTTGCATGAGTTTCCCGTTTTCAGCTTTGTGACGAGGCACTTTCCATCTGAGCCAGGAGGCTTTCAACGAGTTTAAAGAGCTCAAAGGTGGGGTAGGTAAGTTTCAGAAACCGGCTCGAGTGCACTAAAGTTTGAAAGTACACAGGCGAAAAGAATCTGTCCCTTCTTTCAGACTTCCTTACAGAGCACCTCCTCCAACACACAGGAATGTGACGTCAGCAGACTGGTGGAAGGGGCCGCCTGTTGCTGGCGAGTCATTGAAGTACTGCTGCAATGAGGGCACGCCCAATGACGGCACGAGATGGAAGGCTGACAGACAGGGCGGCAATCCAATCCGTTTAGCCGGGCCGGCTTTATGGATTTTTTGTCATTGCTATCGGGATGTTAAGAGTATTCCATGGAATATAACGAAAAGCGTATCTCGAGCCGGTTTCTGAAACTTACCTACCCCACCTTTAACGGAGCGTCCACACTACAGCTCCAAAAATAGCTTGGAGCTGGGCGTGTCTGGAGCTTGGGGATTTTATTCAAGCAACACGACCAACAACCAATCACATGAATCTCCCGCCCCCGACATACAAAGCAAAAACCCCGGGGATTTTATGGGAGCAATATATATATATATATAAACTCCCCAAACAGGCGAAAACCTACCAGTTTCCCCCACTGCCTCTGCCCCCTCCCTCCATGCTGGTTCCTCCGGTTTGTATCCCGGGAGGTGAAGAGGGTCTGGTCATACAAAACCGGGTGATTCGCTACGGCGATAGTTAGTTTCTCCTCCGACTTTCTTTGAAATATAGAAATGAACGGCGCCTGAGACGCCTCGCTCGCCTACCCACAATTCAGTTCGGCGAAAAAGCGCGGCTACGTGACGTCACCCCATTGAAAGTGAATGGGCAGCTTGGAGCTGCTTGGAGCTTTTGACGCTCTCGGCGCTGTAGTGTAGACGGGCCGTAAGTAGGAGAATTGTTTCTAGTACTTTATCCCCAACTGTGTATTGTAGCATAAAATGGAAATACTGAAATGAATTACTAAGCCCTCAATCAACAACATAAGCCCACATTTTAAAGAGCTACATGTTGTCCAAACGCAAAATGCTAAACACCAACAAAAAAGCTTAAGACTTTATCCGCTAGTACAAAGTAAAACGCGGTGGTATGTGTTTTGAAGCGAACGAAGCAGCAGCAAAATAGGTCTGTCGAGTGTCTTCAAAGTTACATCTGAGTAGAAGCAGAGCGCTGAACACACACAGGAAATACGGCCCTTATTAAAACAATGTCATTCTTAACGTACCAATACTAATGAAGTGGAGGAATCGTAACGTTTTTAACGGCATCGCGATATCTAGTATCGGTGCAACGGAAAGAAAGAAAACATCACAACACTTCCTCTCCGTCTTTAGGTGTTCGATCTGAAAGGTTCTCTGAGGAACAGGAACGTGAAGACGGACTCGGGGAAGGAGAGCTGCGAGGTGGTTCTTCTGGACGAGAACCTGCTGAAGCTGATCCACGACAACCCGCTGTACATCCGCTCGCACTGCAAGGCCATCCTGAGAGCCGCCATCCACAGCGACGCCTACTTCCTGTCCAGCCACCTCATCATCGACTACTCGCTGCTGGTTGGTCGAGACGACGCCACCGATCAGCTGGTGGTCGGGATCATAGGTGAGGAGAGAGATTGTTGAAATAATCTATATGATATGATCATGTGTTGTAAGTCATGCTCGTGAGTTTCATCATTTAGTTTATCTAGAGCAGTGTTTCTCAAACTTTGTCATACCAAGGACCACTTAAACAATAAAAAAAACACTCGCGGACCACCTAACTCCACAAATATCGCAAAACACAATCGCCTGAAAATGGTACAAACAAGCGGCAACATGTGTGATGAAGGTGTTTATCTGGGCTATATCACGCAATGAAAAGTGAAACTTAAGCTCGTTCCATTGCGGAGATATTCCTGCGAGAGTGCGGAAAACTTTAATTCATTCATTAATTTCAAATGTGAAATGTTACCAATATACTCACGGACCACTAGGGGGAGCTCACGGACCACCAGTGGTCCGCGGACCACACTTTGAGAAGCACTGAGACCTTGAATGTGCACATGTCTGTCTGCAGCGTGTTATTGAGCATAGGGTCTTGTAACATGTGATCGTAAAAGGTCCAAAAGGTAAACTCAAAAGAAGTGCATAAAACCTGTGAGATTCTGTTATGCTTTAGACAGACACACAGACTCTTGGCGGACTTGACGGAAGTATTCTGGCTCTCATACTGCTGGACAACAATATAATAGTTCCTTCAATCAGCTGTGGTTCTATGTTGTTATTTCTTGTTATGTCTTGAGTGTCTAAAGTTTCGGATCCACGACAAGATAAGTGACATGTGGTTTTGATGTATTCTTCTGGTTCTCCCCAAGCCCCCAGGAAGTGCGCCGGACTCTGAAGAAAATATTCGTTGTGGCCAAACGGCGGTACTGCACTTCCGTATCAGTCGCCGGGCCCGGAATTACTTTTTCCCATTGACTAACATCGGGAAAGAAACGTCTGTAAATCGGTGGATATATTTTTTAACTAAATAAACTACCCAGTGTGAACGCTTGTCTAGCCCTTATCAAAAACACTCGGTCTTCAAGTTGTAAAATGTGCTAATAACGTTATTCTGAGTTATTTTCCTCGGCATTATGAACGCGCATCTAACCCACGGGACCGCACCGCCCGGCACGTTCATGTGACGTGTTCAGTACTACATGAGTTTGACCTTTACCCATGGATGCTCAATAAGAACGGATTATATGATTATATGAATACTTTCGTGACGTTTCGCTCTCAAAAGTTGGGCCATTTTGTCTTCATGCGCCAATGAGCAGCTCTCATAGGAATGAACGAGGCCCCGCCTCCCACGCTGTATCCAGTTCTTATTATACATCCATGGTTTTCCCTCTGCTCTTTCCTGCAGATTACATCCGGACCTTCACCTGGGACAAGAGGCTGGAGATGGTCGTCAAATCCACAGGAATCCTGGGGGGTCAAGGTGAGTTTCATTCCTGCAGGCGCTGTGCTCCACATCCTGTTTAAAACACAGGTTTTTAACACACTGAAGGGCATCAGTTAATCCCATTTTTATGAATTTATTTGTGAAATTGAGTGGTTAAATTATAAAAGTAGAGCCTTACCAGTTTGGGAATGTTGAAGTTTGTATTTAAGAGTTTGAAAGTCAAACCATACCTTTACCAGTGCAACCTTTTTCCCCCATAAACAACATTTTTGTCAATCGATTTCTAAAATATGTGGATACTCTCACACACGCACACACACACACACACACACAGACGCTTCCAACGCTTCTCTGCCCATTGACTTTGAATAGGGGTGACGTCACTTTGCCTCGCTTTTCGCCGAACTGCATTGTGGGGGAGCGAAGATTTCCAGGATTTCCAGGATTCCAAAGTTGAGCAATGTTCAACTGTTGAAGCTGAGCTGGAAGCGCCAGCCAATCAAACACTTTTATGCAAATCTGACAGTAGAAGCGCTAGCCAATCAAACCGCGTGTAAGCAGGGAGAGCCAGACCGCAGTTCATTTCCTCATATTCCAAACGAGAAGTTACGGGAGCAAATCACCCGGTTCTTTACGACCAGAACTATTAACGGGATACAAACCGGAGGAACCAGGCATGGAGGGAGGTGGCAGAGACAGTGGGGAAACTGGTAGGGTTTCGCCTGTTTGGGGAGTTTATATATATATATATATTCTTTCACACACAGTGACGTCACGAGCTACCCACAATGCAACGCGCGCCATATATATATATATATAAATACGCCATTTTCCTGGAGGTGCAAATATCCTGGAGGTGCAAATATAAACAGCTTGCTAACGTAGCCAGGCAGAGCGCACTAGTTTTTTTTTCTGAATTAACGACCGAAGAAATCGCTGCATGTCTTCGGATTACATCTCTGGACTGGAGGGGTGTGCTCTCGGTCGTTACCAGCGTGAACTAGAGCTGTGTGGGTTGTCGGGTCGCCCTTACAGACTGCCTGCAGATGTATGGGAAAACGACAGTGGTCTTCGTCGATTTTGGCTGCATCTACGTCTAATTTCTGGAAGCACCAGGTGAATACCCCACTTGTCACAATAATATTATCATGCCGTTGCATACATGTGGTATTTTAGAGTTCACTAGATATTGATTAAGGCAATAGACTATGATATTCTGCTTGCACCTCGCGTGAAATGGCGGATACCGGAAGTACGGTGTCGCGTACGGTTTTTTGCTTTGTATGTCGGGGGCGGGATATTCATGTGATTGGTTGTTGGTCGCGTTGCTCGCAAAAAATCCCCAAACTCAAGGACACGCCCAGCTCCAAGATTTTTTCAAAGCTGCTGTGTGGAAGGGGCGTTGCAAACAGAAACACACTTTTAACACACACACACACACACACAACTCAAAGGAAAGTCTGGAGACATTGTATCACTGTCTGCATCCAGGTGATCTTCCAGTAAAGCTCGCTGTCTGTAAAAGTTGTTCCCCGTCTCTAATGTCGTTGTGTGTTTGTCTCTCAGGGAAGATGCCCACTGTGGTTTCTCCGGAGCTGTACAGAGCCCGCTTCTGCGAGGCCATGGATAAATACTTCCTGATGGTCCCGGACCACTGGACCAGCCTGGGCATCAACTGCTGAGCGGAGTGTGTGTCTGCGCAGAAACACACAGGAAGTCCCTCTCCTCGGGTCCAACACAAGCACACTGGACTGTAAATGTTTGTCAGCAAAGTGACGCCTGTATATAAAGCAGCTCGGCATCATTCCACATGAAGATGTTTCCCCGTCAGTATTACAGATTATAATGTCTCCGCTGTGATGTGCGTCAGGGAGGGTCTGTTGTTTTATTAGTGCCTAGCCAATTCAAGAGGACCCGCTGAAAACATCGTCTGGATCATAGTTTGGTTAACTCATTTCCTGTAATTTAAAGCTTGTAAGTGTACAGAGATTATGGAACTATTGAAAGGTTATTAAGACTGATTTGTTGATAGGTGATTTCACATTTTCAATAAAGGTGATGTTGTTTACACTGAATGATTGAGCTCTGGCTAAAAGGCATCAACCATCACTTGTTGTTTACAGCGTCTCAAGTTTGTATAACCGGTTTTCTGTCTTAATTGAATATCTTTTAGCATTTTTTCATAAATTGGTCGGAGAAAAAGCTAAATCATGAACAGATTAATGTAACAAAAAATGTGTTTATGAAAGCCGCAAAAAAGGTCCATAAATTGTAGATTTATCGACGAAATAATTACAAATTCATAGATTTCAAATCATCACTTTTTGCCATAGTTTGATTTTTAAAACACAATTATGAGACTTTGTATACTTTGACTTTATGTTAACCGCAAGTTCCCTCCTTTTAGGATGTTGTATACTTGTTAGTTTTTAATAATAAGTATTACTAGTATTCATATTATAACGTCAACCAAGAAAATCCTCCTAAATTTGCGTAACATTTTCAAAACACTATCATTTCATTTCCATAAGTGACCGTTTTAACAATGTGGGGAATGGTTGGAACACCGTATGAACGAATAAATCAGCACAACAACAACAACTTCAAACAGATTTTTATAATTGTACATTTTCTATAAAACAGCGTGTGGTACTGCATCAGGAACTGTATGAAAGTCATCAGACACTCGACCAACGATTGTCCGGACCGGTGAAGCTCATCTATCTGGTGAAATAAAATTAATAATTATTATAATACTGGCAGACAGATTTATTGTATGTGTGCTCATCGTCTCCGTTAAAATCCAATTGCAGCTAACGGATCAATTACAAATAATGATAATTGACAGTCTGGGAAATATAACAAAAATGTCCTCTGTGATGGAGATGTTTTCACAAAAAGATTTACGTCAACATTATTTACAAAAGCAGTTCAATTTCATATCAGTACCTAAAGCTAACACCCTTACACACACACAACTCAAAGGAAGGTCTGGAGATATTGTATTACCCTCTGCAAAGCCCTCGAAAAGATCAAGTAATACATTCCAGATATATTCTCCCTTTGTGCTATAGAGCTCCATTTTCGTCCAAAAACTATTAAAAACTCAAATAAAACCACACTTTTGCACACGGTGACATGTTTGCTTCATTAGAACAGTGTGGATTAATCCGCCGCTAAGTAGTCCCAAATAAATGAACAATTAAATTGTGTTTAACTTTGTGAGTGACCAGATGTTCTAGGAAGTAATTTAATCTTATTTTGAAAGGTCCCATGTCATGCTTTTCCGGTTCCCGTCCCCTTGTGTGTTATGTAGTTTTGTCTGCATGTAAACGGTCTGCAGTCACAAACCCTCAAAGTGCACCCTGTAGCGAGTAACACTCTAACACAGAGAAGACCCGTCTGCTGCCCCAGAACGCCTCGTTGGAGATTTCTCTCACAGCCAGGCTGCGGGTCTGTGTGTGTGCTCGGGCTGGTTTCTGGCTGTGTCTCGTCGACCAGGAAACCACACCAGTAAGCCAGCTCACACTGTCCGCTCCTCGAGCCTCAAAGGGCGGAGCAGCGAGCCCCGCAACGTCCCGCCAACACGGCACCCAGACCCCACGCAGTATTCTCATCTGCTTGTCCTTACTGGTGTCCTTTCCTGGTTGCTAACAAACGCCATTGTAACACATAATCACTGATGTTCCGCTGTAACGGTGGTGGACTCATCAGAACAGAGTGCGCGAGCTGACCAATCAGAGCACAGTGGGCTCATAGGGAGGGGGGGGGGCGGGAGCTCCAACAAGCCGTTAGGAGTGAATACACAGAGATGCTGTGAGAAACCAATGTGATTTTGGAACATTGATCAATATCTATTCTAGTCGACCTCAACAATGGAATTATGATCAGTAGAAAAGGCCATGACATGGGAGCTTTAAAATCAAGTATTTGGGACATTTTTAAAGGATTTATTGTGATTTTAAGTATGAATTATTGGCTTTTCGAGGGATTTGTTGACAGTAAAAATATCAGAGCCTAGAGACGAGAAGCAGTGGAGTGAGACATCATTCACAAAAAATAATAACCATCTGCCTATTGGTCGCTCACGCAGAGCAAACCCTTCATAAACGTGTATTTGAATACTAACCGTCCACATTATGATGCACATAATTAAGGATCAGTTCACCCTAAATTGCATAAAAACAACATTTGGCGTCTGGTGGTCGAATTAGTATACTTTTTATTTTAAAGTATCTGACGTTTATCCTGTTGATTGACTCATCGTTTCTGCTCCACAAATAAAGCCAACCCACGAAAAGGTACATACAAAAAATACGTTTTTAATTTCATAAATCTGACACATCTCAAAACCTGGACAACGTGCACGGCTCGATACCACCAGACATTTGGGTGAACTGATCCTTTAATCACCAGTTTTATAATCTACTAACAGGATTTGATGTGAAATAAAAACAAAATTAAATTGACATCAAGGCACTGGACACATTTCAGACAATGGCACACAGCTGGTAGACAAACAGAGCAGTGCTGGCAGTATTTGTACCATCATGTAAGAGATAATAAATACCACAGGGAAATACAATGGAGAAAAACAACCGAAATCTGGAGGATGTGGACATTAACGGCCCCCTATATTGCAGGTCTCAGATATATCCAGAGCCTGTCTCTGATTGGCTGAAACACCAAACAGATCATTGCAGCATTACCCATAATCCCCTCTGTTTCCAAAGTGCTGATTCTCTGTCTGCTACTTCAGATGAAAATAAGAAGCCCCCCCCCACGCCCCTCTGAGAGAGACTTGGTTACAAAGAACTCAATGGAGATTCAGGTGATAAGGGGGGGGGGTTACCTTGGTTGCTGATTGGCTAATCATCGTTATGGACACATGTTGATGTAGAAGAGACATGGAGAAGAGGGGACACATGTTGATGTAGAAGAGACATGAAGAAGAGGGGACACGTGTTGATGTAGAAGAGACATGAAGAAGAGGGGACACGTGTTGATGTAGAAGAGACATGAAGAAGAGGGGACACGTGTTGATGTAGAAGAGACATGAAGAAGAGGGGACACGTGTTGATGTAGAAGAGACATGAGGAAGAGGGGACACATGTTGATGTAGAAGAGACATGGAGAAGAGGGGACACATGTTGATGTAGAAGAGACATGAAGAAGAGGGGACACATGTTGATCTAGAAGAGACATGGAGAAGAGGGGACACGTGTTGATGTAGAAGAGACATGGAGAAGAGGGGACACGTGTTGATGTAGAAGAGACATGAAGAAGAGGGGACACGTGTTGATGTAGAAGAGACATGAAGAAGAGGGGACACATGTTGATGTAGAAGAGACATGAAGAAGAGGGGACACATGTTGATCTAGAAGAGACATGGAGAAGAGGGGACACGTGTTGATGTAGAAGAGACATGAAGAAGAGGGGACACGTGTTGATGTAGAAGAGACATGAAGAAGAGGGGACACGTGTTGATGTAGAAGAGACATGAAGAAGAGGGGACACGTGTTGATGTAGAAGAGACATGAAGAAGAGGGGACACGTGTTGATGTAGAAGAGACATGAAGAAGAGGGGACACATGTTGATGTAGAAGAGACATGAAGAAGAGGGGACACATGTTGATGTAGAAGAGACATGAAGAAGAGGGGACACATGTTGATGTAGAAGAGACATGAAGAAGAGGGGACACATGTTGATGTAGAAGAGACATGAAGAAGAGGGGACACATGTTGATGTAGAAGAGACATGGAGAAGAGGGGACACATGTTGATGTAGAAGAGACATGAAGAAGAGGGGACACATGTTGATGTAGAAGAGACATGGAGAAGAGGGGACACATGTTGATGTAGAAGAGACGTGGAGAAGTGGATTTTGCATAATAGGTGACCTTTAAGACCTTTGGGGGGGTTAGGGGTCTCCTTGTTGACTGCTGGGGGGACAGAGTGAACGGGCGCAGGAAAAATGCATCTGATTCACGTCCGACAGCTCAAACCCTGCGTTCAGTCAGCGGGTGCATCTCAATTCTCTTATTTGTTATTTGTTAAAAATCAGTCAGATTTTGCATCTGAGTGATGTTCCCCGTTTCAGTAACTTAGATGCTCTAAATTAAGGGTTAGCTGATCATTAGATTTGAATAAAATGTCTCTTATATAACTTCCTTTTAATCTCATGCCTGTCTTAGTGGAGAAACAGGCAGTAGGAGGAAAACATAAGATTGAAAATAAGTTGAAATGTCGGGAATAAAATCTAACTTTAAGTATGTTTTTACATTTCATAAAACGCTATTAACCTCTGGATTCGTGATTAACAAAGAAACCTGTCGGACAACTTGCTTTTAATGATCGGTCGTTTCCTCTCAACGCGTACGGCAGTCTTTCAGCTTAAAAAACACATGATAATTGTCTGTAATAATTGCACGTATAAAGACGATTCTGTCCTGATTTGAAATGTATTTACAACTTTCCAAAAGCTACTTTAAATTGTCAGAAAATTACGAGACGTTGTGCTTATTATCTGCATTATTTTTAATATAGAAAGAATATCAATACATAGGGAAACAAATCAAGTATTTCACTTAAGGATTTCAAGTATTACCGATAAAAATAGTGTGCATACATTTCATCTCATTTCTCTAAGACGTCGCCTCGTCTCCTGGATCTCTCCTCGCACACATTAGGGATGCATTAAGGGAATTGAGATGGACCCGCTGTGTCATCTTGTGGATATTAAAACGACTAAAACATCTTATTCACATTCCCGCTACAGATCGCCAAAAAACGTAAAAGCAAAAATCCAAATGTGTGCTTCAGTTGCGTTACGAAAGAATCTCTCTGTAGCTGTTCACCAGTGGAAGTCAGATATTTGGTACAACGACAAGCCGAGAACTAAAATCATAAAAAAAGGTTAAAACGACTACTTTTGTACAAACACTTAAAAATGGCTTCTATTTTGTTACATTTTTTTTTAAGACAAAATAAGTCCCGGAGGCGACGCCGTGCAGAGACCAAAGTACCGAGGTCGGTTTGGATTGAAGCACCCGTGAGTCAAAGAACAAACCGTGGTGTGAGTTAATCATGCAGACCCTTCCTCTTCATCTTCATCTTCATCATCATCTCCTCCTCTTCCTCTTCCTCTTCGTGGAGAAACGTCCTGCAGGTCATTGTTCTTGGAAAAAAGGGGCACTGAGAAAAAAGCGCCTTGTGTCACACGGCCCTGTCTCTGCCCTCCTCCCTCTGGAGAGAAAACACTGCATGGTCCCTGGGATGGGGGAGGGGGGGGGAGGTAAAGAGGTGCATTGTGGGTCCGATCCCAGCCCAGTAAAGTCAACATGTCGATGTGTCCTTGGGCAAGAACCCCAACCCCTGGTTGCTCCCGATGGCCGACGGTGTGTGTGTGTGTGTGTGTGTGTGTGTGTGTGTGTGTGTGTGTGTGTGTGTGTGTGTGTGTGTGTCCTGTATCTGTATGAAGGAAGTATCATGACATGTTGAATGTAAAGCGCTTTGAGGGGTCGTAACCACGGGACGAAGCGCTGTCCTGTTTGGGTTGAGGTTGGGTGTTATTGCCGTGTGTGCCACAGGGTGGCGCTGTCATACTACCAGGTAGTTAAGGAGTGTGTGTCACAGGGTTGGGTTTGTTTGACCCCGGAAGAGCATATGGTTTTCGACCGCTGTGGCGCGAGTGTGTGTGCTATTGATGGGTTTGGACAATGAAAGGATTTAATATGTTGCCCCTGACAACGAGCCGACCGAGTCTTCATTGGAGCGACGAACAAACACGCAGTATGTCCGCCAAGTCTTGGGAGTGAAACCACGGAGAAGCTTTCGAGTCAGGCTGAAGCTCCGACGGTCCTTCATCCTCTCCGGTCCGAGGGAGGAGGGCAGAGCGTCGGTCAGAAGGTCTCCGAGTCCTCCGAGTCGTTCTCCGTTGTTCCCTCGCTGGAAGGTCTGGAGTTGGGGTTCTTGGGGCTCCGTGGCCCTCGGGGGCCGACGCCCGGACCCTTGACCCCCTGCTGGGGGGGCAGCTGCCTCAGCAGGGAGCCTGGGGACGGAGCCCCGGAGCTGCAAGGGGAGCAGAAAGGCATCATGGTAGCCAGAATGAGAGCCAGACAGTCAGCCACCTCTCTGCTAGGAGCACAAGCTAGAGCAGGCGTCAGACCTGAGAGAGGGAGAGAGAGAGGGGGGGGAGGGGGAGGGGGGGGAGAGGGGAGGAAGAGGAAGAGGAAGAGGAGCGAGAGACGAAGACATGGAGGAAGCGAGGGGAAGCGAAGCAGAGACAAAGGAGGGACGGAGCAGCATCCAATTAGTGTTCAGCCAGCGGACAGTACATAGACATGATGGGGAACACACACACACACACACACACACACACACACACACACACACACACACACACACACACACACACACACACACACACACACACACACACACACACACACACACACACACACACACACACACACACACACACACACACACACACACACACACACACACACACACACACACACACACACACACACACACACACACACACACACACACACACACACACACACACACACACACACTAAGAGCTGCTCGAAGCACGTGTTAGTCCGGCTCCCACCGACAGCGAGACGTGAATCTGAAGACTTTCATAACAAAGCTAAACATTCAAAATGGTGGCCTCTCCCAATTGCAGTTGAAGTTGTTTCTAAGAACTACGATTGACAGCAAACAGCACCAGATGTCTGAGCTGCCCACTCTCCCGTCTCCGCTGCATGGAGAGCGGGGAGCCTGCAAAGCGTTCACTCGCCGCGCACATGGAAACAAAGCCATTTAACACCAGTCACATACAGCTGGAACTCAGGGGACCGTGCCGCTCAGAGGGGGGGGGGTCAGGTCACCTACCGTTCTCGTCCACCGTCTGAACGTTGGCTCCTCGACTCAGCAGCTCCTGCACCGCCTTCTTCAGCCCGCTGCGAGCCGCCAGGTGGAGAGGACTGAGGGACGAGAGGGACGTGTCCCAGAGAGGGAACAAAGATGGTGAGCCTGCATTTATCATCAAACGTGTCGATATGATGATTTGATTTCTAGCCGTTTCGTTTTTCATATTCTCATGTTAATTTTTTGGGATTCGAGACCTTACACATGTTGGGACCCCTTGTTAAAGAAACGGTTCATCTACATTAGAATACTAATGGATGTAATGTGAGAGAATAATTCAAATAATACGTTTTTTATTAAATTAAATCAAAATGATCATCATAAAGTAACGAGCAAACGATCATATATACATACATTGTATTTAAACATGCCTCCACACCCAGCTCCACCCCAGCTTCCACCCCCCACCACCACCCCAGCCTCCACCCCCCACCCATCCACCCCAGCCTCCACCCCAGCTTCCACCCCCCACCACCACCCCAGCTCCACCCCAGCTTCCACCCCAGCTTCCACCCCAGCTTCGACCCCAGCTTCACCCCAGCTTCACCCCAGCTCCACCCCAGCTTCCACCCCAGCTTCACCCCAGCTCCACCCCAGCTTCCACCCCAGCTTCCACCCCAGCTTCCACCCCAGCTTCGCACCCCAGCTTCCACCCCAGCTCCACCCCAGCTTCCACCCCAGCTTCCACCCCAGCTTCCACCCCAGCTTCGACCCCAGCTCCACCCCAGCTTCCACCCCAGCTTCCACCCCAGCTTCCACCCCAGCTCCACCCCAGCTTCCACCCCCAGCTTCCACCCCCCAACCACCACCCCAGCTCCACCCCAGCTCCACCCCAGCTCCACCCCAGCTTCCACCCCAGCTTCCACCCCAGCTTCGACCCCAGCTTCCACCCCAGCTTCCACCCCAGCTCCACCCCAGCTTCCACCCCCCACCACCACCCCAGCTCCACCCCAGCTCCACCCCAGCTTCCACCCCAGCTTCCACCCCAGCTTCCACCCCAGCTTCCACCCCAGCTTCGACCCCAGCTATCTAATCCTCACTCAATGTTCTTTGTAAATCTGTGGAGTGATGAGGCCCGAGCCTAGACGCCAAACTCAAACTCCATGCTGCTCTAATAAACATATTAAGAACACGTGAGTTGTCTGACTGAAGCAGCATAGTGGCTCGTGTTTCAAAATTCACGAGTGGGTTATTTGACGGCACGAGATGGAAATGTCCAAAATAGGAAACAAAAATGTGAGCCTGAGTTTATTATCATCATGATTAATTCATGAGCAAACGGTCATATATACATCGCCCTGGTTCCTGCTACGGAAAGCCAGTGGGACCTTTTTGTAATATTTTGAAAACATAATCTCCTGGAATGGATTTGAAACATCACACAATGAGCTTAGTGTTTCAAAATGGGGTATTTAATGTCATAAAACAAAACATGAACATCTCTTCCACTTGTGTTAACCACAGACCTTATTTCAGGCAAATAAAAACTTCCCAACGAGGGAACCGGACGTTCCGACATGCGGACACATTTCAGATTTTAGGACTATTTCCTGCGGCGCTCTATATCGAATAATGTCCAGAGGTTAGATACTCACGTCTGCAGCGCTGCATTTGTTGCGTTAATGAGAGCCGTGTCCGACAGCTTCTCCAGAATCATCATCACGCAGTCCTCCTTTCCCTGCGAAGAGGAGGCGTCTCGTTACAGAGGCTCGTGCTAACATGAAGCGCCTGTATCCAAAGAGATGAGTCAAGTGTTCTGGTTCTGGTTCTGGGCTCACTCACGTTACTGCAGGCCAGATGCAGAGCGGTGTTCCCATCTCTGTCCGTCTGACTGAGGGTGGCGCTGCTCAACAGCACCTCTGGAGTCATGTACACACACACACACACACACACACACACACACACACAAATTACATTTAAAATAATCATCACATGACTACAGCTAAATCCTCTGCAGGACTCAAAAGGCAAAGTGAATCGTTTGTGTACCGAGCGCTCCAACTCTGCCTTTCTCCGCCGCCATCATCAGCGCACTGCGACCTGATTGGTCCACAGTATCCACAGGTGCATCATGGGAAAGGATCAGCTGCACGCAGTCGACGTGACCCGAGAACGCTGCGGCGTGAAGAGGAGTCCTGCAGGAGAGGGAGAGACTTCAGTGAAAGCACAGCAAGTAGGAGTCCTCCAGCCAAAACCTTAAAGTAAACGTATTTTCAGCATAATGTACTTAAAGTATGACACACACACACACACACACACCTGTCTTTAGCATCTTTGCAGCCGGCGATGTCCGACCCCATGGCCTCCAGCAGCATAGCAGCACACGGCTCGTGATCATTCACTCTGTGAACACACACACACACACACACACACACACACACACACACACAGTGTTAATGCAAAAGGTATTTAATGATCTGAAGAAATAAAAAAGTGTTATCCCACCAAACAAATGGGCATGATTTAACATTTTGTTTCCAAATCATTCAGTAATTCAGTCAAAAGACGATAGTTATTGATTTGATGAGGCGTGTGTATTACTGAATACTCACACGGCACAGTGCAGAGGTGTGAACGGGTTTCCTTCAATACAGCGGCAACCTTTCTGCTCCAGAAGAACCTCCACACACCCCTCATGACCTGGAGACACACACACACACACACACACACACACACACACACACACACACACACACACACACACACACACACACACACACACACACACACACACACACACCACACACACACACACACACCACACACACACACACACACACACACACACACACACACCACACACACACACACACACACACACACACACACACACACCACACACACACACACACACACACACACACACACACACGAGTAGTCATATCAATACCACAGTGTAAAAATACTCTGATACAAAAGTAGCAAGTAGATAGTTAATAAAATAAAAACAATGTATTTGTATTAATAATTATAATCTGCAAGTGTAGTAAGAAAATACTTATTATTCATTTATATTGAAAACACCAAAAATCAGTTTGCAAAGAATCAACGAAATTCATTCACGAAGTAGAAAAGCATAAAAGTACATTAAAGTTGGATACAGACATAACATTATTTTTTCATATACATATATATTTGTATATAAAGGCTGACCGTAGTAGCAGGCCCAGTGCAGGGGGGTGTACCCCCGTCCGTCCCTCAGCGGGGGGGGGCACGGGGGGCTCGGAGCAGGCGATGCTCAGCAGCTCGCTCAGCCAGGAGGCGTGGCCTCGAGCGGCCGCCAGGTGGATGGGGGTCCGCCCCCGAGAGTCTCCAATCAGAACAGAGGCTTCCTGCTCCAGGAGACACTGGATACACTCCTCCTGCCCACACAGCAGCTGGGGTATTAGATCAGGCTGTGAGAGTAAACAGGCTGCGGGGTGGAAGTATGCAAGTACTACTACACAGTATGATACAAAGAAACATGGACGCAGACATTTAACATATCATCAGAACATCTTTTCAAGAACCTTCTCATGTACACTGAAGCTGATTCTCTGGTTTCATGCTTACCTAGTTTACGGGTAAGGACATTATTTCAGTACACGCACAGATCCAACAGATACAATCCCATTAAAATGATAAAGACTGAGACATTTTGAGTACATTGAGATTTGTAAGGAGAACAACAATCCACAGCCCACCCATCAGAGAACATCCACCCTCACGGCCCGTCCAGAAGCTTCCAACGCCGCGTTCCAGAGCAAAAGTTGAGCAATGTTCAACTTTTGAAGCTTCGGTGGAAGCGTCAGCCAATCAAATCATATGCCAGTACAAGCTCTAGCCAATCAAACCGCTGCTTGTGAGTCCGGGGCGGGAGATTCGTGTGATTGGTTGTTGGTCGAGCTTCAGACACGCCCAGCTCCAAGCTTGAAGCCGCCGTGCGGACGGGCCGTTAGGGTTGATATTGAAACTCGGATAAAGTCTATTTTTGTTCTGATGTCAAACTCTAGTATGTTCCGTTTCTTTATTTATAAGGTTACATTAGTAAAACAAATTGTATATATTGATAAATATATAAACAAAGGTGGTAATATATATTTTTTAAAGGGTGCAGGAGAACAGAGATGCTCACCCCGAGGTGCAGAGCGGTGAGTCCGTGTTTGCTCGCTGCGTTCACGTTGGCCTCTCTCTCCAGCAGCAGAGACACGGCGTCCACGTGACCGCCGGACACCGCCAGCATCAGAGGGGTCCTAAAGGAGGAGGGGGGGGGTAATTAAAAACTATGCCTTCCTGCTGGTCCTCCTCAGACTTAACATCTCAAGGACTTTTCAGCTCAACATAAAGAAAGGATGTATTGAGAGGTGATCCACTCACTGTCCCTGAGCGTCAGCAGAGTCCACCAGGTCTGCACCGTCCACTTCATCCAGCAGGAGGCGCACACACGTGGTGTGGCCGTTCATCACTGCAGGGGGAGAGGAAGGAGAGACAAGTTCAATTAAGATTAGTACAGGAAGTAGATAATAGCCGTTAGAATATTCACAATAACTCCATCGACACACACACCTCCAAACATTATGCTATGTTCTTGCATTGATAGGCAGTCATTGATCTGTTTGAATGGATTACAGTTGACGTTGAGGTGCCAGAAAACAAACAGAAGCGTGTATTCAAGTCTCAAGGCGTCATTTGCATATTAGCGACAGTACGGTGTAGATATGGAAACAAGAAGGTCCCAGGCTCCTCCTCCGACAGAGCGACATGAATACATATAGGACAGAAAACTAATTATCAAATAGTGCATATTAGAGTAGAAGTGTATTCCGTGTTTAACTCCGCTCTCACCTGCCAGATGCACAGCGCTGCGTCCGTATTGGCTGTCTGTGAGGCGCGGCGACGCCCCCTGGCTGAGGAGTGTGTGAACACACTCTGCGTGGCCCCTCAGGGCGGCGAGGGCCAGGGGGGTCCGCCCCCCCTCGTCTCCCTGGTCCACCTCCCTCTCCCCCTGCAGCAGCACCTCCAGAGCCTGGGCGTGCCCGTGGTACGCCTGCAGAGAGGGGTTCATGAACGCTTTAAACACTCAGACCTTAAAGTCAAATATATGCTATCATAGCTTTGATTACCATGGTGACATGTTAGAGTCACAACTTATTGAAATGATCATTAATTAATGCACAACCTGTAACAGGAAGTCAATAATAATGCAATAATTCAACACACAGTTGCTAATGAATATATATCACCTACGTCACTTTCATGTTCAATATATGTGTGGGGCATTTGATCAGTAATGTAATCAAAACATACATACGTAATAGATTATAGTGTGTGTGTGTGTGTGTGTGTGTGTGTGTGTGTGTGTGTGTGTGTGTGTGTGTGTGTGTGTGTGTGTGTGTGTGTGTCTCACAGCGAGGTGCAGAGGGCTCTTAGCGTTCAGAGACTCTGGGTCGTCTTGGTGACTGTCGTCTCTGTCCAGCAGCTGCAGGTCACACACACACACATCAACATCAAACATACTGTACACTCAAATAACACACACTTTATTCTGTATAACACACTCAACTGGTACTTCTGTGTCTCGTGGATTATGTACGTTTATAAGTTCACGCTCGTGTGTGCGAGAGAGAGAGAGAGAGTGCGAGTGAGTGAGTATATGTGTGCGAGCGAAAGAGTGTGTGTGTGTGTGTGTGTGTATGTGTATGTGTATGTGTGTATGTGTGTGTGTGCGTGCGTGCGAGTGTGTGTGTGTGTGTGTGTGTGTGTGTGTGTGTGTGTGTGTGTGTGTGTACTGACCAGCTCCAGACAGTGCCTGTGACCGTATGCAGCAGCGTAGTGCACGGAGCTGTATCCCTGCTTGTCTCGGAGAGAGGCCGTCGCTCCGCTCTGAAGCAGGAACTCCAAACATCTGGAGACATGAACACACCTCTGTTATTATTCAGGACACAACACAGACGCACATCTGGGGGACAAATACAAACTGCTGCGGGTAATGCTGCCATTTCGTTTCATCTCAACCGGTGTTCTTAGACAATTCTTTAGTCTTGTTTCAAACTAATATTTGTATATTGTATTTACAAAAGCGCTGTTCAAGGCACTCAAATGTACTTAAAATTAAGATTTATTTAAGTTAAAAAATGCATAAAAAACACACTTAAAATATAAAAACCCAATGTAGTGCTTTTCACGCTGACAGCTCTTTAAACTATACTTAGCTTGATCACATGTTTGAGTTTCTCCGTACAGAAAGCTGCTTCTCATTAGCATGTATGTCATATGTCACATATTTGTCAGCGTCGACTCACAGCGCGGCCTCTTTCTCTCTCTCCGCCTGGACGCCCTCACTCTCCGGCTCCAGATTCACACGCCGCCTGACGAGGAGGACACAACAGGATGAGATCAAAACATCAACAGACATTATCAAATATGTTTTCTAACCTCCTCTGCACGGTGCTTAGCTTTGTCCTCAGTACATGTTTGTATTAGTGATGTGTCGGTCGCGCACGAGCCGATTCTTTTGAACCAACGAGGGGAACCGAACCGTACTTGGTGAGAGCCGTTCTTGTTATCGGTCAATCGTTGGTCCGTAAACTCACTGCCTGCCAGAATCCACTCGCCTGTTAAAAAGCTTGATTTTCTGAAGACCCGCCCCCTATTCTGATTGGTAGGTTTCAGCACGAGGCGTGAGGTGGGGTGGGTCTTAAGGGAAGACGCCAGAGAAGCCAAGTGGGACAGGACAGACAGACCACGTGTTTCTCGGATGGAACGCGAAAACGCAGCTGCACTTGGATGCACTTCAACCAAAACCCAGGCGGTGATAAAGGCACCATTTGTAAAGGCAAAGTATCCTTCAAAGCAGGGTCAACTAATAATCTCCATCGCCACTTGAAAACACAGAATCTAATATTAATGAATTCCATTAAAGGCAAGGCAACTATTTACTGAACACATACAGAGGGTCAATTCAAAGTGCATTCACTGACATGAATGACATGGATATGGCGCCACCTTGTGTCATGTTTACAATGCAGATTATTGACATTAGGTCTGACAACACAGTCCATCTTTATCCTGGTGATTATTTCGCAGATAACCCCAGTAACCCCGCCCGGCTCTTTTGAACGGCTCTTTTGAACGGCTCTTTGAAAGGAACCGGCTCCCAAATAAGAGCCATAATTCCCATCACTATTTATACATATACTTGTGCACATTTGCATGAAGTAAATATAGAGTATCTGGTCTCACCTGCGGTCCAGGTCTGATGCAGCAGCGTAGTGCAGGGCGGAGCGCCCCCATTGGTCCGTGGCGTTGACCGCGGTGCCGCAGGCCGCCAGTGTCTCTAGACACTGATAGTGACGACTCGCCGCCGCGTAGTGCAGGGGGGTTCTGGGTAATAGATAAATGGATAGATGGATGGATAGATGGATAGATGGATAGATGGATAGATGGATAGATGGATAGATGGATAGATGGATAGATGGATAGATGGATAGATGGATAGATAGATAGGTAGGTGGATGGATGGATGGATGGATAGATAGATGGATAGATAGATAGATGGATAGATAGATAGATAGATAGATAGATAGATAGATAGATGGATAGATAGATGGATAGATAGATAGATGGATAGATGGATAGATAGATAGATAGGTGGATGGATGGATGGATGGATAGATAGATGATAGATAGATAGATAGGTGGATGGATGGATGGATGGATAGATAGATGGATAGATAGATAGATAGATAGATAGATAGATAGATGGATAGACGGATAGATAGATAGATAGGTGGATGGATGGATGGATGGATAGATAGATGGATAGATAGATAGGTGGATGGATGGATGGATGGATAGATAGATGGATAGATGGATAGATGGATAGATAGATAGATAGGTGGATGGATGGATGGATGGATAGATAGATGGATAGATAGATAGATAGATGGATGGATGGATGGATAGATAGATAGATGGATGGATGGATAGATGGATAGATGGATAGATAGATAGATAGATGGATAGATAGATAGATAGATAGATGGATAGATAGATAGATAGATAAATAGATAGATGGATAGATAGATAGATAGATAGATAAGTACTTTATTGGTCCCAATTTGGGAAATGTTTGCGTTGCAGCATGAAAAACAAGGCAATTAAGAGAAATGAAGACACTAGAAATAAACAATCCAAAATATTTCTGAAATAGAAATAAAATAGCATTAAAAAAGTAAAAAATATACATGTAGAAAATATGCATAATAGCAGAAAGGCTACTATAAAATACTGCTGGCATCTTTATCATATTGCTAAACACAGACATTTTCTAGAACAGATACTCCTGACACACTGGGAGATAAACCATTTAGCCATTAAGACAGATTTTATAATTACTGTATGTGTCAGGTGCAAGATTTATTTGAGGACACTTAATTTATATGCATAAAAAAGCACTAACCATCGTCAGTTAACTGTTCTGTTTAATTTATCAATCTGGTCGTAAGTGATCAGTGTTTACTCTCTCACCTGCCACACTTATCCCTCTTGTTGTGATCTCCCCCGCTGCTCAGCAGCAGTTTCACACACTCCACATTACTGCGGAAACAGGTTATACCATTAGAAATACTGCAGGAATAACATTGACTGTATAACATTACATACATGTACTCTTTTTATGGGTTAAACAACTCTCATAAGCCAAAGTGACTACCGTACTTGTCGGACTATAAAGCGCACCTGCAGGGCCGGCCCTGACCAATTTGCCGCCCTAGGCAAGATTTTAGCTGGCGCCGCCCCAAATCCAGACACTCACTATGATTCGCACGTGCATGGTTGTGGCATGACCACAAAAACAAAGATATGGACACAAGATGTGTGCAACTGTATTTAGTTTCCTATCCATTTGAACATGATTTAAGTGGGGGCTCCTCTAGGGGGGTCCGGGGGCATGCACCCCCGGGAAGACTTTTGTTTTATATTGAAGTTAAAAGCATCAATCTCATCATATAAAGGTGTGCCTTTACCTCACTGAGCTGAGGTTATCAGAGCCTCTCAGTCTTTCAGGAGAGAGCTCTCACAGTAAATTCCAATGTTAATAAAAGCACACAGAAGCTGTGTACGTTTTTTGGGAGTTTGATTTATTTTAAATGAACACAAATACAAAATGAAAACCTATAATTGCACACTAAAACTATTATTTCAAAAAAAGAACAATTTCACATAAACCTTTGGTTTTTACTGGGGCTGGGGCGGTTCAACTTGATTTTGGGGGGGGGGTGTGCCATAGTTTATGGGTGCTGTACGCAATATAGGCGTAGTTCTGTTAGTATAATATAATAAGATGTACTTTGTTGATCCAAAATCGGGAAATTGTGTTGTTATGAAATAAAAAATATATTTTTTTTTATTATTTCTAATCGGGGCCCCCTATGGGTTGATGCGCCCTTAGCATTCGCCTATACTGCCTATGCCGAGGGCCGGCCCTGCGCACCTGCATATAAGCCGCAGCAGCTAAACTGTGCGTCTGTCTCGCTCTCGTTCTGTCTCTCGGTTCCACTTTCACTTTGGCGCGCTACCTGTCTCACTCTTTTCCGGCCTCCAGCTTTTCCTGCTGGAGCCCGCCGCTTAAAGGTGGCGGGCGCGGAGCGGTCCTAGAGCCCGTAGAGTTAAAGGTGGTTAATTTTACCTGTAAAATCCATAGATTTAGGAGGTTCCCTAGTGGCCGTTAGCTGTACAACAAAAATGGGGGGAAAAAGTCGCGGCTTATTGTCCGAAAAGTACGGGAATCAAATGCTGCTTAAACTTTTCTATAAACTGCAAATTGAAGGATTTAGCAGAACTAGTTTTAATTGTTGTTTTTATAAGTCAGACGAGCAACAGACAATCAGACTAATAAATACAATTGGAATAGAATAAAAATGGCAAAAAGTGAATTCACTGTCCAGACTGAAAAGTTCATCACAAATAAGACTCAAATGTTCTCCGCCTTGGATAAACATGTATTGTGAGCTCGCTCTCTGTTTCACCTCTAAATAAAGTGGGTTTTTAGGTCAGAGTAAACTTTCTAGGTTAAGCAGTATTTTCATTGATACTCCACCCATGTGAATATTTGTTTACCTACTTTTGATACATGCTCCGATAGAATAACTGTATGCTGTCGAAAAAAACCCAATAAAAAACGACTTTCTACGAGGATTACAATTTTAGTTTAGACTTTACTTCTAATACTTCAAGGCCTTTTTAACCTTCCTTTTATCAACCCGAAAGTACACTTATATGTTGTTATAAAGTGCAGGCGGTGTCTCACCCCCCGGCGGCGGCGGCGTGCAGGCAGCTCCTCCCCAGGCTGTCAGGAGTGTCGATCTGGAAGCCTGCACACAGGACCGAGTCGTTACACATTAAGCTAAACTTCCGGCCTGAAGGGGGCAGCGCAGGGAGACGAGGAGGACACACACAGCAGCAGCAGGAGAGAGAGAGAGACAGGAGGAGAGAGAGAGACAGGTGTCAGTGAGACAGGTGGGGGGGAGTTCGGTGAGGCTGGACGTGCAAACAGGGAAACGGGAAAACGTCTACAAGTGTTAAACAGAGAGAGGGGTTATCCTAAATTAAAATATACAAGAGGAAGGAAGGAATCACAGAAACAAAGACAGCTCCGACCTAATATATAAAACAATATTTTAAATGATCACAAGGACTTCTCAAAGAGCCCTTGACTGTTGTGTTTTTATTTCTTCTCGTCATGTCAGGTTGTTTAAGCTATTTGCAATAATACGTTCCAGATCATCAAATAAGTAATCAAGTACACAAGTAAGTATGTATGTGTGCAAGTAAGTAAATAGGTAGGCAAGTGAGTAAGTAACTAAGTAAGTAGATAAGTCAGAAAGTAAGTATGTAAGATATGTAAGAAAGCCAGTAAGGGGTAAGGATAAGTAAATAGGAAATGAGGAAGTAAGAAAGGAAGGAAGGAAGTACAGAATGTAGGTACATTTAAAAAGTATGTAAGTAAGTAAGAAGTAAGAAAGGAAGTAAGTTAGTAGTTAGTTAGTAGGTGAGTAAGAGGGTTACCAAGTAGGAAAGTAGATGATAAGCTAGTAAGGAAGTAAGTTAGTTAGTAGTTAGTTAGTAGTTGAGTAAGACGGTTACCAAGAAGGAAAGTAGATGATAAGCTAGTAAGGAAGTAAGTTAGTTAGTACTTAGTTAGTAGGTGAGTAAGAGGGTTACCAAGAAGGAAAGTAGATGATAAGCTAGTAAGGAAGTAAGTTAGTTAGTAGTTAGTTAGTAGGTGAGTAAGATGGTTACCAAGAAGGAAAGTAGATGATAAGCTAGTAAGGAAGTAAGTTAGTTAGTAGGTGAGTAAGAGGGTTACCAAGAAGGAAAGTAGATGATAAGCTAGTAAGGAAGTAAGTTAGTTAGTAGGTGAGTAAGAGGGTTACTAAGTAGGAAAGTAGATGATAAGCTAGTAAGGAAGTAAGTTAGTTAGTTAGTAGTTAGTTAGTAGGTGAGTAAGAGGGTTACCAAGAAGGAAAGTAGATGATAAGCTAGTAAGGAAGTAAGTTAGTTAGTAGGTGAGTAAGACGGTTACCAAGAAGGAAAGTAGATGATAAGCTAGTAAGGAAGTAAGTTAGTTAGTAGGTGAGTAAGAGGGTTACTAAGTAGGAAAGTAGATGATAAGCTAGTAAGGAAGTAAGTTAGTTAGTAGGTGAGTAAGACGGTTACCAAGTAGGAAAGTAGATGATAAGCTAGTAAGGAAGTAAGTAAGCGAGTGTATAAATATGTATCTATAATAAAGAACACTGTTTGTGTGGGTTTTCTGAAGGTTGAATTCAGTTGTTCCAAGTTGCTTTTTGGTTGAAAGTATCCACCACATGAGTGAATTGTAGCATCACTGTTGCACAACATCAAATCAGTGTGTTGTCGTCTCATGTCTTGGCTTCTTAAACTCTTTCTCGTTAAAAATGTGCCTAATTTTCACGCTTTCTGCAGATGTAAAAGAGACGTTTGGCATCTGATTTATCTCTGGGTTTAACAAAGACAAAAGCTCAGCAGCACTTCTGCACACACACACACACACACACACACACACACACACACACACACACACACACACACACACACACACACATCACACACACACACACACACACACACACACACACACACACACACACACACACACACACACACACACACACACACACACACACATGTAAATGACTTCTTTGTTGAAACAGAAAGCAGCGACTCAGCAGAGACTCGTGAGGAGTTTCCTGCTGCTCGCCTGCAGACTCAAGACTTGAATTATCAAGAAGAGGATTGTTGCTTTTCCCAGAGGAGGAAGAGTACTCAGACCCTCTCCATTTTGAATTCACATACACTGCAATATATCCAATTCTTGCATATTGTTATTATTGAATTCCCCTTACACTGTTTTTTGCATGCACTAATACACTCAAAACGCCTGGTATGGGTAAAACTACTTGGAATAAAAAAATATAAGTTGAATATGGTCTTAAAATGCTTGTTTACAAACAAATCCTGAATTCAGATTGTTAATAGTAGAAGTACAGACGTATATGTACTTAAAGTATACAAATGTAAAGTATGCAGAATGGCTCTTTCACAGTATTTTATTATTATATTATCCTATTTTGATCACTAACTTGGAGCATTTTACGCGATATGTTGTCAACGGGGAGCCAATTTTCAATACTTACAAAAGTACTGTTTACATTAGTAGTACAGTAGTGCATTCATTATATAGAATATCATGTTTTTTATATGTAAAAAGCTACTATGACTTTTCTTTAAAGGGGACCTATCATGCAAAATGCACTTGTGTACGTCTTTTATACATGAATATGCGTCCCCGGTGTGTCAGGGAACTCACCAAGTGTCAGAAAACACAACCCTCTCTCTTTTCCTCCGTACCCAAATCTCTAAAAACGGGGCTGCAGCGGATCTGATCCAGACTGATCCAGATTTGAAATATCTTTGACTTCAGAAGCGAGGAGCTCCGCCTATATGGGCAACTCTCCACCGATAAGGAGGAGACAGCCACGGCCATTGCCGTTCGAAAGTGCTGGAGACGCTGTAGTACATATGCCAGGCCTGTAGGTGGCGCTGTAGTCTGCCACAAAAGCAGCGAAGAAGACTTCTCTCAGAATCAGCCCTTGCAAAAACAGGGCTAAAAGCAAATGGAGCGAAATGAGGCATGATCTGTTTGGTATTTTGAAAAGAAAACTTCGCAGACATGTTTTATATCGGTATGGCTCTACAATATATGTTTCGAATATAGCATGATAGGTCCACTTTAAATGTATTGGAGTAAACAGTCTAATACGTATCCAACGAATCTTACCTAAAATAAGGTAAAGTAGAAAAAGATCAAGCATAACATTAGAAATACTGTCTCACTGCCTCTAGTTCTCTCCGTTGATCTTATATCTCCTCAGAAAACAACACTGAGTCCACTTCAATCAGAGAGCATGCGTCGGTGTGATGCTGAGGACGATTCAGCCGGACAGAGAGGAGCCATCGGTGAGTCGTTAAACTCTGAGGTCTGGTTGAGTTTCTGGAACATTATGACTTGAATTTGGCCCGAGTTGAATATGTGTGTGTGTGTGTGTGCAGGAATTCACCACTCGGCGTAAAAAACAAAACAAAAACCAGAACCAAACTCCATTGAAAGTTACACCGAGAGATAAAACAGGCTCTGAATCAGAACACAACCAGGAGACATTAAGATATCAGTGTTACGTTATTTTACAAAAAGTCACTGTAAAATAAGTTAAGAATATAGATGTGTGTGTGTGTCCTAGTATTACTATCATTGTGGGGACCATCTGTTTACACAGTCACGTGTGGGGACTCGCCTCCCTTATGGGGGCACATTGGAGGTCCCCATAAGGGGAAATCATTAATTTTAGGGTGAAGACTTGGTTAGGGTTAGGCATGTGTTGGTTATGGTTAAGGTTAGGATAAGTCTCCAGGAAATGCATGTAAGTCAATGTCATGTCCCCTGAAGTGATGTATACATGGTGTGTGTGTGTGTGTGTGTGTGTGTGTGTGTGTGTGTGTGTGTGTGTGTGTGTGTGTGCGTGCGTGCGTGCGTGCGTGCGTGCGTGCGTGAATAATTAACCGTCAATTACAATTAGGGCAGTCAAGGTTTAAATAACAATTCAAAATTAAAAAAAGCTAGGTTGACGCCTAAGAAAACAACTACTACTTTACCATCATTTTAAAATGTACCAGAACATTTTAATAAATAAACTTTTGTCATATTATCTTTATATTTTACTATTATAGAATACATTTTTTAATCTCATGGCATGTTTTCTCTTTTAATAGTTATTATTTATTTATTCTACAAAGTGTAATCCATCTTAATGTGTTTCTTTGTTGTGTGGTAATCACTTTAAGTGTTCTCTCCTTTTTCAAAGCTGAACGTAGTCTATCGGGTAATTAGGGGGGGGAACTGGTAGACAGAGCGCATGACGCTGACGTGACTCTTTGGGGGTCGTAACTCGGGGGTCAGTCACTCCATGTTTCCTCGTGGTTCACCTGAGGAGAGCAGCTTCCTGCAGCAGTCGGAGTGAGCGTTCAGAGCCGCCAGGTGCAGAGGGAACATGTCGTGGACTCCTCGCCTAGAGAGAGATGCAGAACGTGAACAACTTATACCGGCTTTCACTCATTGTAATAATTAACAAACATCTGTGAACCGTCAGACCTGGTGCAGTCTGCTCCGCTGGTGATGAGCGTGTTGATGAGGAGTTCATGACCGTATCGCGCGGCGATGTGCAAAGGAGTGTTTCCATCTTTGTCCACACAGTCGATCTCCCCACCTGACGCACAATTTTTAAAAGGGAGAAAGTTGGGAAGATAGTGAATGTTCTCTTCCAATATGAGAGTAACATGATAACAAAGGTATCCCAACTGTAGCTGTGTCCATGACAGGATGTCTGATTACATGGAAGATAGGGCTGCTCAATTAATCGTATTTTAATCGCAATTACGAAAACAACGTAATCGTAATTTTTATTTATTTTTTGGTTTTTCAGTTGAGTTATATTTAAAGTTCAAGGTAATCAACTGTTAAAAACATTCTGTTCAAACTAAATTTCTCCAATAAATTGATGTTTTCAAAGTAAATGGGTAATTGTTTTTAATAATCGTGATATCAATTATTGACCCAAATAATAGAGATTATGATTTTTGCCGTAATCGAGCAGCCCTAGTTTCTAGCAAAACATCTCTAAGAGATGACGTGAGCAGCCCTGCCAGCATTTTCCATGGTGGCCAAAACATTTGTATTTGTTCTTAAATTGTAGTTCAACATTTATTTCCTGTTACCATGACGGTGGGCCAGCCTTCAACGTTTAACTGAGTGGAATGTGTTGAACATGTAAGGAGTGTTCAGGTTGTGACCGTGCACTGCAATGTGTGTTGATCTTGTTTATTGGTATTTATTATTTTGATATTATTTATTTAAATGTATCATTTATTTTATATTGTTTTTTCAGTTGATTACCCTGAACGTATAATTCAACAGTTAAAAAGTTAAAATTATTATTTCTATTTGTTTTAAAGTACAATAAATGGATGTTTTCAAAGTCAATGAATAATCGCATTTAATAATCGCAATTACAATTATTGACCCAAATAATCGAGATTATGATTGTTGCCATAATCGAGCAGCCCTACTGGAAGAGCATCAGGACTGTTTGAGGCAGGTGATAGCTATGTGATTAACATGATGGTTCAGCCTCTATGGAGAGAGACATCAAGCATGCTCATTTCTGACGTGGAGCTCATCGAAAGTAAACGTTGATACTGCTTTCTATTCCTCCATCTTGTGACTGTGTAACTCCCTCTCTTGATATCAGCATGTGAAGGACGCTGCTCAGGAACTACTTGATGCTCTGTATGTGAGGACTACTTCCATTCTGGAGAGGATCACAAACACATGGATCCTGAGGCTGAAGCTCAAGCCGGAGACGAGTGATATTTTCCGAACAGAGAACATGCAACAGGTGTAAGCTTGAGATACTAAAACGATCATATGGAGGTCTAACCGTTTTGGATGAGGGTCTGTGAGCGAGTGAAGCGTCCGTGAACCGCCGTCATGTGAAGAGGACTCTTCCCGTCACGACTCTGAAGAAAGAGCAGGAGAAATAAAACGACAGGTTTATGGTTTAATTTGCCAAATAAATGTCGTTTTCAGAAACAAGTAGAGTATACAATAATGGACAGCGAAATGGAAAGGGTGGGCTTGTCTCACAACAGTAACGTTTAAAATATTGTCTCTGGCTAATGCAAATCAGAAATCCTTTTCAGTTTTGTTTTGTACCAAAGTACCAAGCTTATAATTGAGTATTTAGCAGATAAAAGGCCAGATATTTCCCTCAGGAGCTGGTAGAAACTGAGCCAAACGAGGGAGAATATTGGACTAACTTTCATCAGGTGAATCAGGGGTGTCAAACTAAATGTATTCGCGGGCCACATCACAATTATGGTTGCACTCAAAGGGCCGGTTGTGACTTTAGGACTATATAAATATAATATATATATAAAATCATGTATTATAATACATCATTTCCTGTGCATTGAATTATTATCGGATAGGGTTAATAACTTCATAATTAACTACGTCTGAAAGCAGAAGTCTAGGGCAAATAATTGTAAGCCTCTTCAGTGAGCATGTCACAAAACAGGATGCATTGTGGGACATGTAGGCTACTTTATGGGCACGTAAAGTGGCATGTAACCGTGGCATGTAACCGTATAATAAACTTATGTTATTATATTCTTTGTATGCGGGCCACATTAAATGAAGTCGCGGGCCGGATTTGGCCCCCGGGCCTTGAGTTTGACACCCCTGATCTACATGAAAGATATCGTCGTTCCATAACTCCTGGGTGTTTTGGCTTGTTATGCGAGACGATCGGTGTACCTGTACGTTGACGTCGGCCCCGTTGTTGACCAGGAACTCCAGACACAGCGCTCCGTGAGTGGACGCAGCGGCGAAGTGCAGCGGCGTGAAGCCCTTGTTGTTGGCCTGACTCACGTTCGCTCCGTAATCGATGAGCTCACTGACAACAGCATCCTGTCCGTTAAAACACGCCACGTGCAGCGCCGTGTTCCCAAACGCATTCGACTCGTCGATCTGTCGTCACAGAAAATAAGACTTGTTATACTGGGCCGAGGATGTGTGCGTGTGCGTGTGTGCGTGTGTGTGTGTGTGTGTGTGTGTGTGTCAATGTGTCTACGTGTATGGAGCTTGTCCCAATGGAATCCATAAAACACCCTAGCACCTGTGTGTATGTGTGTGTGTGTGTGTGTGTGTGTGTGCGCGCGCACGCGTGTGTGTGTGTGTGTGCGTGCGTGTGTCTACGTGTCTACGTGTGTGTGTGTGTGTGCGGAGCTTGTCCCAATGGAATCCATAAAACACCCGAGCACCTGTGTGTGTGTGTGTGTGTGTGTGTGTGTGTGTGTGTGTGTGTGTGCGTGCGTCGATGTGTCTACGTGTGTGTGTGTGTGTGTGTGTGCGGAGCTTGTCCCAATGGAATCCATAAAACACCCTAGCACCTGTGTGTGTGTGTGTGTGTGTGTGTGTGTGTGTGTGTGTGTGTGTGTGCGTGCGCACGCGTGTGTGTGCGTGCGTGTGTCTACGTGTGTGTGTGTGTGTGTGTGTGTGTGCGGAGCTTGTCCCAATGGAATCCATAAAACACCCTAGCACCTGTGTGTGTGTGTGTGTGTGTGTGTCTGTGTCTGTGTGTGTGTGTGTGTGTGTGTGTGTGTGTGTGTGTTACCTCCACAGAGAGGTTGAGCAGGTGCTTGACGACAGCGATCTGCCCGCTGGAGGCGGCTGTGTGGAGCGGGGTGTATCCTCGTTTGTCTTTACAGCTGATCTCCGCCCCCTGACTCACCAGCAGACACGCCACGTCCAGGTGACCTGCAGGGGGCGCCGCAGAGAGGAGAAACAGTCATTGGTTCATTGTTTACGCTTCCTAACGTCCAGAACCCAAGGTGAGATCTTCGGGTCAGCTGATTTAATCAAAACTACTTTTTATTAACCGTTTTTTTTTAGGTAAAATTGTGATAAGTTACACCTTTATTATCTTAATTGTTTAAATATTACATATCCATCACATGTCCACTTACATTATTGTTAATCATCTATGTTGTCTGTATATATAGATTTCCTTTTTTTCTTACTTTCTTTCTTGTATTTTCTTTGATCGTGTTTTTGCTTCTTCTCCGTGGGGATATATACTTCTGCAATGTCTAAAACGTATTTATATTGTTGTTGTGATGACTTTTAGAATGTTGTGTCTTGTTGTGCTCGTCTCCAGCTGTCATGAAAATCTCCTTTATTTATTAGATGACTCATTCCGACACTAAGCTACTTCGAGGAAATGAGAGTCTTTGAGTCTCACCCATGAACGCCGCCCAGTGCAGCGCCCGGCCGTCCTTCTTATCGAAGGCGTTGATGTTCGCTCCTTTAGCCAGGAGCAGGTTCACCATCTGGCAACCAGAGGAAAACTAGGTTCAAGGCTTCGTCATGTGTGCATAGCTACGGTGTGGTTATGACACACAGGCTCCTCCAACAGTGCAACACAATAACACAGATAAGTAAATACAATACAATTGAATACAACCCAAAGTGTGCAGAATAGTCTATATACAAGTCATTGGAATATTGATTATTGATATATATAAGTTGCAAACAGATTAATGTTGTGGGTGTGGGTGTATATATATATATATACCCCCCCATACACACTCACACACCGTTTTAGTGTGTGTGTGTGTGTGTGTGTGTGTGTGTGTGTGTGTGTGTGTGTGTGTGTGTGTGTGTGTGTGTGTGTGTGTTGGTTTTTATGTGTGTGTGTATGTGTGTGTGTGTGTGTGTGTGTTGGTCTTTATGTGTGTGTGTGTTGGTCTTTATGTGTGTGTGTGTGTGTGTGTGTGTGTGTGTGTGTGTGTGTGTGTGTGTGTGTGTGTGTGTGTGTGCCCTAGCATTACTATACTTGTGGGGACCTAAATCTGTTTACATAGTCACGTGTGGGGACTCGCCTCCCTTATGGGGACACATTGGAGGCCCCCATAAGGGGAAGTCATTCATTTTAGGGTGAAGACTTGGTTAGGGTTAGACATGTGTTGGTTATGGTTAAGGTTCGGATAAGTCTCCAGGAGATGCATGCAAGTCAATGTAATGTCTCCTGAAGTGATGTATACATGGTGTGTGTGTGTGTGTATGTGTGTGTGTGTGTGTGTGTGTGTGTGTGTGTGTGTGTGTGTCTTTATATATATATGTATGTATGTGTATGTGTGTGTGTGTGTGTGTGTGTCTTTATATATGTATGTATGTGTGTGTGCGTGTGTTGGTCTCTATGTGTGTGTGTGTGTGTGTGTGTATGTGTGTGTGTGTGTGTGTGTCTCTTTATATAACAGCACTGTAATCACATCACTGGGCAGTTCGTTGCATAAACACTGTTCAGAGACAGAAACCGAAGGAGCCGTTCAGAAAGCTGCCGCCTCTCCTCGGTTATTTCAGACTCAACATATTTGTGAATGATTCCCTGAAACAAAAGGAGCGTTTCAAAGTGAACAGCCCACTTAATAACCTCGATGACACAGCTGCAGCCGCCCACCTGTTTGCTCGAACCAGAAGTAACCAGAATAGCACAAAGGCCGGTTACATCACTGCCTGTTTATTGGAGGATATGCTGCTGCAGGAAAGTGGATTTTGGTTGTCATTGTACTGATAAAACACATGAGTATGTGAGTGTCTCTGTTTCATTACATTTAGCTGAGGCGTTTATCCGCAGCGCAAGAAACCATGGAGATACAAACTCAGAACAAGAAGGAAAATGCAGATGTATACGCTGCAAATAAGACAAATCATTAGAATTGCTGTTGCATTAGCTTCAAATGTGCTAATCCCAGTAAGTGCAAAAACGGTGTGTGTGTGTGTGTGTGTGTGTGTGTGTGTGTGTGTGTGCTAGCATTACTATACTTGTGAGGACCTACATCTGTTTACACAGTCAGGTGTGGGGACTCGCCTCCCTTATGAGGACAAAATGGAGGTCCCCATAAGGGGGATCATTCATTAGGGTTAGGCATGTGTTGGTTATAGTTAAGGTTAGGATAAGTCTCTACAGTTAGCTGGCGCTCCAACACATTGTACGTGATAGGCTAAGGGGCGGGACATCTCTAAGCGGTTGACCAATCACAACAGAGCCGGCCAGCTGACCAATCAGAGCAGACTGGGCTCTGGTTTCAGACAGAGGGTGAAAAGAGTAGTATGAGACAGTATGAGAAAAATAAAGAGCTTTTTGAACATTAAAGCATGGAGACATGTAGAGACACTACATACTGATATACACCTGAACATCAGCAGGAGAGGACTCTTTAAAGTAGAGACACTACATACTGATATACACCTGAACATCAGCAGGAGAGGACTCTTTAAAGTAGAGACACTACATACTGATATACACCTGAACATCAGCAGGAGAGGACTCTTTAAAGTAGAGACACGACATACTGATATACACCTGAACATCAGCAGGAGAGGACTCTTTAAAGTAGAGACACTACATACTGATATACACCTGAACATCAGCAGGAGAGGACTCTTTAAAGTAGAGACACTACATACTGATATACACCTGAACATCAGCAGGAGAGGACTCTTTAAAGTAGAGACACTACATACTGATATACACCTGAACATCAGCAGGAGAGGACTCTTTAAAGTAGAGACACTACATACTGATATACACCTGAACATCAGCAGGAGAGGACTCTTTAAAGTAGAGACACTACATACTGATATACACCTGAACATCAGCAGGAGAGCACTCTTTAAAGTAGATACACTACACACTGATATACACCTGAACATCAGCAGGAGAGGACTCTTTAAAGTAGAGACACGACATACTGATATACACCTGAACATCAGCAGGAGAGGACTCTTTAAAGTAGAGACACTACATACTGATATACACCTGAACATCAGCAGGAGAGGACTCTTTAAAGTAGAGACACTACATACTGATATACACCTGAACATCAGCAGGAGAGGACTCTTTAAAGTAGAGACACTACATACTGATATACACCTGAACATCAGCAGGAGAGGACTCTTTAAAGTAGAGACACTACATACTGATATACACCTGAACATCAGCAGGAGAGGACTCTTTAAAGTAGAGACACGACATACTGATATACACCTGAACATCAGCAGGAGAGGACTCTTTAAAGTAGAGACACTACATACTGATATACACCTGAACATCAGCAGGAGAGGACTCTTTAAAGTAGAGACACTACATACTGATATACACCTGAACATCAGCAGGAGAGGACTCTTTAAAGTAGAGACACTACATACTGATATACACCTGAACATCAGCAGGAGAGGACTCTTTAAAGTAGAGACACTACATACTGATATACACCTGAACATCAGCAGGAGAGGACTCTTTAAAGTAGAGACACTACATACTGATATACACCTGAACATCAGCAGGAGAGCACTCTTTAAAGTAGATACACTACACACTGATATACACCTGAACATCAGCAGGAGAGGACTCTTTAAAGTAGAGACACTAAATACTGATATACACCTGAACATCAGCAGGAGAGCACTCTTTAAAGTAGAGACACTACATACTGATATACACCTGAACATCAGCAGGAGAGGACTCTTTAAAGTAGAGACACGACATACTGATATACACCTGAACATCAGCAGGAGAGGACTCTTTAAAGCAGAGACACTACATACTGATATACACCTGAACATCAGCAGGAGAGGACTCTTTAAAGCAGAGACACTACATACTGATATACACCTGAACATCAGCAGGAGAGGACTCTTTAAAGTAGAGACACTACATACTGATATACACCTGAACATCAGCAGGAGAGGACTCTTTAAAGTAGAGACACTACATACTGATATACACCTGAACATCAGCAGGAGAGGACTCTTTAAAGTAGAGACACTACATACTGATATACACCTGAACATCAGCAGGAGAGCACTCTTTAAAGTAGATACACTACACACTGATATACACCTGAACATCAGCAGGAGAGGACTCTTTAAAGTAGAGACACTAAATACTGATATACACCTGAACATCAGCAGGAGAGCACTCTTTAAAGTAGAGACACTACATACTGATATACACCTGAACATCAGCAGAAGAGGACTCTTTAAAGTAGAGACACTACATACTGATATACACCTGAACATCAGCAGGAGAGGACTCTTTAAAGCAGAGACACTACATACTGATATACACCTGAACATCAGCAGGAGAGGACTCTTTAAAGCAGAGACACTACATACTGATATACACCTGAACATCAGCAGGAGAGGACTCTTTAAAGTAGAGACACTACATACTGATATACACCTGAACATCAGCAGGAGAGGACTCTTTAAAGCAGAGACACTACATACTGATATACACCTGAACATCAGCAGGAGAGGACTCTTTAAAGTAGAGACACTACATACTGATATACACCTGAACATCAGCAGGAGAGGACTCTTTAAAGTAGAGACACTACATACTGATATACACCTGAAGATCAGCAGGAGAGGACTCTTTAAAGTAGAGACACTACATACTGATATACACCTGAACATCAGCAGGAGAGGACTCTTTAAAGTAGAGACACTACATACTGATATACACCTGAACATCAGCAGGAGAGGACTCTTTAAAGTACAGACACTACATGCTGATATACACCTGAACATCAGCAGGAGAAGACTCTTTAAAGTAGAGACACTACATACTGATATACATCTGAACATCAGCAGGAGAGCACTCTTTAAAGTAGAGACACTACATACTGATATACACCTGAACATCAGCAGGAGAGGACTCTTTAAATCTAACTGATAAAAAAACACATAAGTGATTGTCTGCATTACCTCCGTGTGTCCGTTTAGCGCAGCGTGATGCAGCGCGGTGCGTCCTCCGCGGTCCGACACGTTGACGCTGCTCAGCAGGGGGATGATGACCTCGGCGCATCTCAGAGCGTTATTTGCTGCAGCGACGTGAAGTGGCGTCTGCCAGTTCTTATCCCGAGCGTTCACATCGGCCGAGTGACGGATCAGAACCCTCACCGACTCCTGAGGAGGAACAGAGAGTTTATTTTAAGAGATTAATAACTCCCCAGAGAGGGCAAAAGTACTCACATCCTTTACTCAAGTAGAAGTACAGATACTCGTGTTTAAAAATACTCTGGTGAAAGTAGAAGTACTGACTAAACTTCTTTACTCAAGTCAAAGTAAAGAGGCTTTGAAGTGTCCTTCAGTAGAAAGTACCCATAGCTAGCAGCTGCTTTAAAGAGTACCTGACCTCCCTTTATATCAATAGAACAATAATGTCATTGTTAGCTAATGAATGTTTCCATGGTGACCAACGGCAACATGACAACGTTTCCATTGGTCCCTCTTCTTTAGAGAAGACCAGAGGCCTGTACTACGAAGCAGGATGTTCTCTTAGCGGCTAACTTCAGGGGAAACTCGGGCTTTCCGGTCCTACGAAGCTGGTTCTCTTTTTAGCGGTTAGATCTCCATGGTAACTTGTGCTGAGCGGCTAACCCGCCCCGGAGCAGGTTAGGTTGCAGGCTAAGAGCTCAACTCAGTGAAAGCACCGCCTGCTGACCAATCAGAGCTCAGTGTGCGGAGTTTAAAGCGATCAAGTCATATCACAGGAGAAAGGAAATACAGAAAAGCTGTCGTCGCAGGAAAGACGGCCGGAAAAAAATCACCGTCTGTGTGAACGTGAACATGAATAGAATATCACCTCCATCTTCAGAGCAATCTGACTGTTAGAACATTAGCGCTAAGAAAGCTTACTTAAATATCTGTCACAACATCAGTAACCAGATCAGAGTACATTAAGTACAGTCCTCGGCATATCACTTCATAATGTATCACATATCTCCTGATCTGAGTCAGCTGAGCCGGATCTGGCCGTGCAACACTCACAGCGTCACAGACTGGATGAGAAGGATTATTTTAAGCAACACGTGAAGTTGACGAAACACTCGAGACAAATGTAATTGAAAGTCAGATCGTGTGTTAGACGGGCCGTGATATCATAAACCTGTTAATGTACGCATTCAAACACTTGTTCTGTCCCAGCTGTGTTCACCTTGCAGCTGCAGCTCTGAGGCTTTCATCCTGATCAAGTGTTTAAGTCATGGATGTTTGAAGTTTAACTTCTTCATATGTCTAATATTATAGACTTTTCATTCAGGAAGTATGACGCTGCGCTGTCAGTGCGCTTCTCCATGTTTGTGATTGGTCGAATGCTCCAGATACCAATAAAATAAGTAGTAGAGTAAAGTACTGATACCAGAAACATGTACTTAAGTACAGTAACAAAGTATTTGTACTCTATTACTTCACACCTCTGTGCCTCACTTGTGTGCTACGAATCTATCAGTTCTTTGAATGAACAGTATGTCTTATTTATCTTCACACCGCGACCACCAGAGATAATTATTTAGGGATGTTTTAAAAGGTTATCTTTAGATCCTGAAATGAGACGTACAGCATAAGTTATAAGAGAGATTTAAATGGAAGAAAGGACAAACTGACACATGAAGCACAACTAGAAGTAATATGTGAAAATGAACCTGATGCTGCAAATAAGTCCATCAACATGACCTTAGAAATTATGTTAAAGTGAATTAATTTCTGAAACAGCCATTTATTTTGTCATTATTTGATGTGGCATATATTCATTGTGGTAGAAGACGTGACCACACATCAGCAAACAAACAACGCCTATTATCAAATACCCTAATGAGCAGGCTAAACAAAACCAGAATATCAAGCTATTTATTTACTATAAGGATTCGTTTCCGGGTTATTCGGAATGAATTAAAGGACAAAACAAGGTCAAAATAAAACAAATGAATAAGGTAAGCTAACATAACTGTGTTTCTGGAAAGGCATATGAATATATATTTAAAAAATCACATTTCTCTTAGGTATTGTAGCATTCATTATAATCGACTTAATTCAATTTCAATACACTGTAAGATCTTGTTATTTCAATGTTGTAAATAAAGCTACAGGCTGTTATGGCGCGTTTCCACTGCAGGCCTCGCTCGGCCTCGCTCGGTTTGGTTAGGCCCGGCTCACTTTAATGCTGCGCTTCCATTACAGTTTAGGAACTGGGGCAGTAACTATAGTAACGCAGTGTAGGCGGAGCCGTGACGTCATCTTCAATGAGCGCCCCAAAAAACAACACAGCCGTTAGCTGTTAGCACTCAGAGCTCACAGCTCCTCATATCTGTTCAGAAACTAGACAACAGTGAAACAAGTCCAAACCACAAACGGTCTGTGTCATGGAGGATACAGTCGCTGGTTTATTTATATCTGTATACGCCGTTGTTGTGAGTGTGGACGGTCGGAGCATATACAACGTTAGCTTAGCCGATCTCCATTCAGAAAACACGCATTTTTAAGGGTTCTTCGCCTGCCGTCTGTCTGCAGACTTGTCAAAGCATTAATTCATGGTTTTTACTAACCGGTATCAGTATGTTGTTACTTCGGCATCATTTTGAAACGTGTATTACAATTAAATCACGGTCAAATATGTTCATCTTGTTGTAGTTGTCGCCCCCTTGCCAGCGAGTCTCTCTCTAGTTTAGCATGCTCAGCCCGACTCAGCCTGGTTGTTCCTGACCCTAGAACCACGATTTAGTCGGGCCAGAAAAACTGTGACTTCGGACCTAGCCGGTACTAGGCCAAGTGGAAACGCAACCAAAAACGGGCCCCGCACGGCTCGGCACGCTTAAAGCGAGCTACCCGCTGCAGTGGAAACGCGCCATAAATGTCCTCACTTTTAATACCTTGTGTTGAGTGATTTTATCCAAAGCATGTGTACAGCTGCTTTGCGTAAACCTGTGACATACCGTTGTGTGAATGAATAAAGACTCGTGACTTCAGACGGATTCTTTAACTCGTTGGTATTTAACCTCGTAGAGTCTCAATGGAGGGCAGAGCGCTGCAGTTATTCCAGCCATGTTGAATATCCAGTTTGTGATGGGAGTGATGGTGACAGACTAACTGGTCCAACCCACATTCTCTGAGGTAAAGCTCCGAGTGTGAGATGTGTCGAGAGGACAAGAAAAGATGTGTTCAGGTAAATATCACGAGGTACCTGAGTCATGGTGGCAAAGCAAGAGTGTAACAAAACCTCTTCATTAGCTTCCTCTATAGATACGCTTTAGATATCCTTCTTGTGTTGCTATGTATGCATTTACTGTTTAATTTGATTTAGTTTTTCATTTGTTCAACACCTTCTTGCTTACATGGTGCTGTAGCAAAAACCTAATCTAATTCAGTGTTCATTTCACTTTGACTGTTCTCAAGCACATACGATAAATGGCCGCTGTCTTTCTAGTTAATAATCCCATCGTTACATTAAGTATCTGATTGGTGGTTAATCAAAGATAATTATTAGCAAGATCCGTTATAATGGAAGCCACATAAATCCTTGAAGAAATACGCATTATTCCCAAAAGGATGTACCACTTTACTGTGGTGTGTGTGTGTGTGTGTGTGTGTGTGTGTGTGTGTGTGTGTGTGTGTGTGTGAGAGAAGTACCTAAAGAGTGATTGTTGTTGTAGTTCATAACAATAAACTAACTTAAGTTTTAGTGTGTAAGTTGGCCTCTTCTCATCCGTGAGTGTGTGTTAGTCATGGTGGTGTGTGTGTGTGTGTGTGTGTGTGTGTGTGTGTGTGTGTGTGTTCACCTCGCTCCGGGATGCCACCGCCCGATGGAGGGGGGTGAGCCACATGTTATCTTTGGCATTGACCCGAGCCCCTGCAGAAAAAAAGATGAAGCAGAAAAATTCCAGTTTACAAAACCAACACATTCACATTTTTCATTCTTATTGCAAATAAACACATTGCGAAAGACTGCTATGTTGAACTTTGAAAGATACTTTTTATTATTAAGTATTTTATTTGTTTATTTTTGTTTATTTGTGCCTATTGTTGTAAGTTCAAGTAATTGCGTGCCTATAGCAGTTTGCAGAAAGGCAGACGCTTTCTGTCTCATTATCCCCATATTCAAACATGTTTCCCATAACTCCCTAATATCACGCCGCCCTAATGCAGAGCGTAATGAGGCGTTCTCCTCTGAGCCCTGCGCTCCATTGTTGTGCAGAAAATAAATGTTAATCAAATAGATATATTAACACATCAATGACACACAGGTGCTACTGGAGGCCAATCCACCGTCCTGCTGCCAAAACAACTCTATTACACCGAGTGTGTATTCATCCGCCGCTGAAAATAGTCCTAAACATATGCACAATGTATTCCTGTTTAGATCATGTCTGATAGGAACTACAGTGCCCAGCTTTTTGAGAACTATTTTAAATATATGTCTAAATATGTTAATGAGTTTTTATAAATATGTACTTCCTCTGTAGGAAAAATGACCTTGAGGTGTAATCAGAAAAGAAGAGGAAGCGGATTAAGGCATTTAAATAAAGCTTTTTTTATGATCTGGCATTTTATGCCACGTGTTATGCACAGGTCATTGCAGCATTACCCATAATCCCCTCTGTTTCAGCCCTGTTTCCAAAGTGCTGATTCTCTGTCTGTTACTTTAGATGAAAACAAGGAGCCCCTCCCCACGCCCCTCTGAGAGACATCTGGTTACAAAGAACTCAATGGCCGCGTTCACACCGAGTACTTTTCGCGTTCAGTTCCGTTAGTACCCCTGATGTCGCGTTCGCTCCATAAAAATAACTAAGTGACGGGAACTTTTCACCGCATTTTTAGCGCCTGCTGAGAGCAGGTACTTTCCTGGGGGAAAAGTACCACAGTTCCGATTGGCTGGGCGATTGCAAACCACGGCCCATAAAACTTTGAAATGTTTTGTAGAGCCGCCATTTTATTATCCTCGCATTAGCATTAGCATTAGCATTATTAGATGCATTAGCCCAGCGCAGAAACGCAGAGAGACTAACTTATGGCAACACAAAAGAAAACATGGGAGCGGTGGAGATGAGGAGGTGTCGGCGTTCTGGCGATTTACTCTGAAGGCTTCAGTAGAAGCTGCTGGGAGTCCCAGCAGCTTCTACTGAAGCCTTCCCCAACTCCGGGGACTTCCGGGGGGACTCCGGGGGGACTTCGGGGCAGCAGGCTGGGCGGTAGTATACGCCGTGAAGTGGTTTGCGGCCTGCCAGTAAACCCAAAGCAGAAGAAGAAGAAGTGACGTCAGCGGCTTCATTTGCGTAATCTTCCCTCAGGGACTTATTCCGGTGTGAACTAATGGGTTCTCCACCGCTCCCATGTTTTCTTTTGTGTTGCCATAAGTTAGTCTCTCTGCGTTTGTGCATTGGGCTAATGCTAATGCTAATAATGCTAATGCTAATAATGCTAATGCAAGGATAATAAAATGGCGGCTTCACAAAACTTTTTGGGAGTTTTACGGGGCGTGGTTTGCAATCCGCCCAGCCAATCAGACATAGGAGCCTTTTTCTCCCACGAGAGAACCTTTTTTTTTGTATAAGTTACCTTGGTTGCTGATTGGCTAATGGTTACACAAGACAAAACATCGTTATGACATCATAAAGTAGCCAAATCTGATCAGCTCATTTTCAGACAGGTTTTTATAGAAATGGATCAACAAGAGAGAGAATCTTTGTTCCTGTTGATGTAGAAAGGACGTGAAGAAGTGGATTTTGCACAACAGGTGGCCTTTAACAGAAAGATGGAAGATAAACCTCAGAGAAGGTGAAATGATTTTACCAGAGAGGATGAGGAGCTCGGTGATCTCTGCATCTCCCAGGAAGGCGGCAGCGTGCAGCGGGGTGCGCTTCTCTGAATCCTGAGGAGGAGGAGGAGGAGGAGGAGGAGGAGGAGGAGGAGGAGGAGGAGGAGGAGGAGGAGGAGGAGGAGGAGGAGGAGATATTGTAAAAGTATGAGAGTCTAACCTTCATTCATAAGCTGCACCTATTCTAAGGTGCTGCGGTCTAAGAGAGTGGAGGTGCCCATCATGACGACAGATGGATTTCTATACATGGTTCTTGTTTTAAAAAGACATAATAATAATAAAGAAATGTTTACAGGTACCAATAGGATACGCCACCAAAGCCACCGTTTAGATATCTCAATATCCAAAGAGCTGGAGTAAAGCCAGGTGTAGGGTGTCTTAGGAGAAATAAAAAGGGTACCGACACTTTAGGAATCTAGAGAGCAATTTAAAATGAAAAATAAATGTAAATTGCAATTTCACAGTTTTCTGTTTTAATTATTATTATTATTATCAGTCAGCCATCACACACACACACACACACACACACACACACACACACACACACACACACCACACACACACACACACCACACACAACACACACACACACACACACACACACACACACACACACACACACACACACACCACACACACACACACACACACACACACACCACACACACACACACACACACACACACACACTAAGTCCCTTATAATAATCTGTGACTCCTCCATGACGGTCCACAGAGGAGTGATATCAGTTCACAGTTGATGAGCTCAGGGCTTTCAGTGTCAAATCCCTCCATTGTTCCTCCACACTCCACCACAGAAGAAGGCCCAATCCCAAACTGCGCCTTACTCACTACCCCTACACACTACACACTACCCCTACTCACTACCCCTACTCATTACCCCTACACACTACCCCTACACACTACCCCTACACACTACCCCTACACACTACCCCTACACCTACACACTACCCCTACTCACTACCCCTACATACTACCCCTACACACTACACACTACCCCTACACCTACACACTACCCCTACTCACTACCCCTACACACTACCCCTACACTACACACTACCCCTACTCACTACCCTACACACTACCCCTACACACTACACACTACACACTACCCCTACACACTACACACTACCCCTACCCCTACTCACTACCCCTATACACTACCCCTATACACTACACACTACCCCTACCCCTACACACTACCCCTACACACTACACTACCCCTACACACTACCCCTACACACTACCCCTACACACTACCCCTACACCCTACCCCTACACACTACACACTACCCCTACTCACTACCCCTATACACTACCCCTATACACTACCCCTACCCCTACACACTACCCTACACACTACCCTACACACTACCCCTACACACTACCCTCACCCTACCCTACACACTACACACTACCCCTACACACTACCCCTACACACTACCCACTACACACTACCCCTACACCCTACACACTACCCCTCCGTTCGCGCGGCGGGTCCGCTACATCAAGGGCTGTTCCAAAGCAGCGAGTGTGGAGGGGGAGTGGGCTATCGAGCCCTCAAACAGCGAGTCTGCAGCGGTGCTGACTGGAGACCGGTCTCTCCCTGACCGGAGTCGCGCTGTGTGTGTCCTCAGGAAACAAGCTGTGTACAAGTAGTTCCAGCAAACACCCTCTGATAAACTGCGGTGTTAACGACCTCCTGATGACCTCATATGTTTTTAACTTAGGATCATCTGTGTTTAGTCTAGAAAAAGGTAAATGTGTGCATTTTATTATAAAGTTGTGTATATTTACAGACCGCTGCAAAAACTAAGAAGCTTATAAACATCAGGTTTAAAACTAAAGAGCTTTGAAACACAATGAAAGATGTTTGGAGTTTTATTTGAGTTATTCATTTAAATTTCTCGAACTTTGAATCAGGGGGCAGCAGGTTCGAGTCCCACTGCAGTCAGCCTGTCGTGGTGTCCCTGAGACCCTTCACCCCAAAGTGCTCCTGTGGGGATTGTCCTCAGTGTTGAGCATGTAAGTCGCTTTGGATAAAATAATGTAATTTAAATGTGTTGTCCAGATGCTGATTTGAAACCGTTGTTACAGACAGTTACGGCATTTCCTGTTTCTACCGGAGAGAGGGGAGGCGTCCCAAAGCTTGCTGCTGTGTTCACTCCCTCCATCACGGTGTGTAGGCGTAGGGCGTGGGATTGGCCCGAAGCGTCCTGTAACCCTCTCTAGAGTCCAGAGACTAAACACTTACTGTGTGTGGATACAGACATGTGTTGTGCATATATGCAACATGATGGAGATAAACACACACACACACACACACACTTTGAACTCTGACCTCCTCCACTCACTGCTGAGCGCAACAGGAAGTGACGCCTGAAGACATCTGAGGATTTTATTTCCCCAAAAGCTGATTTGAAGCTAAGATGCGTAAAGGAAAGGGATTTTTGGTAGATTAGCATACAATTACATATTGGGATGGATAAGTACTTTTAGACCCTGTGTATAGCATTAGGGCGTAGTACAAAGAGAAATGATAACATCCAGCTATCAGTAAAATCCTTAATAAATATATGCAATATCTCTGTGTGGACTCTTGCACATGTTGACCAATGCATTGGCTGCTGACTGAACACAATTGCTCTCATAAATATGAATTAAAATATCTCATATTTTTTTAATTCCGAAAAAACATATCCAGTGACAAAACAGTGATTTGATAGAGATATGTTCTCTTGTAGTGTTAAGGCATACATTTTGAAATTGTGAGAAGGTACACATGTAAATTATGAGGCAAAGATGTCCTAATTATTAGAAAACATTTAAAGGTTGCCTGTGGGGTTGTATTGTATAACTGCAAGAGGATGCAAGTGCGTGTACAGAGCAAAGGAAGTGAAGAATAAGACCTGGAAAACATGGATGTAAACAATGCAAGATTTTAAATGGTTAAAATATCACCTTTGCAGATGTTTTATAAGGAAGGAAGGAATGAAGGAAGAGGAAGAGGAGGAAGGAAGGAGGAAGGAAGGAAGGAAGGAAGGGCACTCAGTATGTTGTTAAGGGCCTGTTAACAAACATTGTGTCTGTTTCCAAGAAATTAAACGGCGACTTTTTAACTGAATGCTCACTTCTGCACGAGATCGAGAACTTTCTTGGGCTCCTTAAAGGTGGGGTAGCTGATTCACTTCAGATACACTTGTTATTATATTCCATGGAATGCTCTTAACGTCCCGATAGCAACGAATATCTGAAGTGCTTTGACAATAAATACATAAAAAATATCATCTGTGGAAGCCGTGGAGCTGTAAAAAGCTCAACCAATCATCTGAGCCGGCTAAAGTAACTGGATGGCCTACCTGCCTGTCAGCCTTCCATCGGGGCACACACTGATCTCGTGCCCTCATTGGTCATGTGCGCGTTCGTGTGTGTTGGGGGAGGGGCTCTGTGAGGAAGTCTGAAGGAAGGGGCAGATTTTTTCCGGCTGCGTACTTTCAAATTCTAGCGCACTCGAGCTGGTTTCTCCACTCTTACCCACCCTACCGTTAATAATAAAATATATATTTCTAACGAGGTTTTAAAAGTAAAAAGACTGGGAGACATGTGTCGGAGGGCTGTGATTAACAAGTGACCTCGCAGTGTTGATGTTTACACTTTGTTTGCGTTTCCTCACCAGAGCGTTGATGTCTTCAGATTTATAGATGAGCATGCGGATCTCCTCAGGGTCTCCGCTGAAGATCGCCTGGATGAGAGGAGGCTGGGGGGAGGGGGGGGGAGGGAGAAGACAAAACGTTAATCACATGACCAGAGGCAACATGGCCGACATGCAGAAACACACACGGAGCATTTTAACAGTGAAGGAATTCATCAGAGAGCAGACGCGACTAAATGAAGTGTTCGTGGGGCGATTTACCGCATGTTAAGAGAGCATGATCCTTCCCACGGGTGTGTGTGTGTGTGTGTGTGTGTGTGTGTGGTGTGTGTGTGACTTAAAGCTGTTTACAGAAGCCACTGTATACAAAATGCATCTTAAAACCAAGAAGGATTATGAAACTCACTTCCTGCATGCAGACAGGAACACAATATGTCCCCCCCCAAAGCAAAGAGAATGTTGTTGGAGAAGATTCTTTGTAGATAGAAATCATAAGAATAAAATGTCTGTGCAGAGAAAAGGTTTTAATGAAGGTCATGTCTCTGAAACCCGTATTTTCTATACCAGATTACAGATAGGAGGTAAATAGAGGCCACACACACACACACACACAACACACACACACACACAACACACACACACACACACACACACACCACACACACACACACAACACACACAACACACACACACACAACACACACACACACACACACACACACACACACACCACACACACACACACACACACACACACACACACACTTTCTCTCTCTCTCTCCCAACCTTCTCTTTCTTTCTCTCCTACCGACTAATCGACCTAATTTTTTACTTATTTACCAACTCGCTAAAGTACTTACTAGCTACCGTACTTTTCGGACTATAAGCCGCGACTTTTTTCCCCATTTTTTGTGTACAGCTAACGGCCACTAGGGAACCTCCTAAATCTATGGGTTTACAGGTAAAATTAACCACCTTTAACTCTACGGGCTCTAGGACCGGTCCGCGCCCGCCACCTTTAAGCGGCGGGCTCCAGCAGGAAAAGCTGGAGGCCGGGAAAGAGTGAGACAGGTAGCGCGCCAAAGTAAAAGTGGAACGAGAGACGGAACGAGAGCAAGACAGACGGACCATTTAGCTGCTGCGGCTCATATGCAGGTGCGCTCTATAGTCCGAAAAGTACGGTAACTTTATGACTTACTTAAGTCTGTACTAACTTCGACTACATTTCAGACGTGAATAGTGCACTTTTTACTCCATTATATTCATGTATCAGCTTTTAACTACCGCTGCAATGGCAGAAATATAGGCAGCACCAATAATAATGAAAATACATAATTATTAAAGTCATTTTTCATGCAAAAGAAAAAGTAAAAAAATGCCGTTTCAGCCTCTCAAATATGAAGACAATTCCTATTATAGGTCATATTTTGAGGTTTGGACTGACAAGCCAAGACATTTAAAGATATCACATGGGAATGTAAGGGATAACTGTCACTATTACCTTTAGTTGCAGCCCCACAATGCAGGACATCTTACATGTCGTGGCGTTCACAGAGCAAATGGGATGGATTTTATTAATTTTTTACACGAAAGTGACACGATGTAAATCCCTGCATGGTCCTTTAACGCCGACCGATAGAGTTCAACAGCTACACTGATTATTTAAAGAGTAGAAGTCGATGTCAGAGCTCTGCAGAAATGTGGGCTGCCGATTCGATGTGCTCCTGATGATGATTCAGATCTAACAGAGAACTCACTTCACTTCCTGTGTGCCGCCTGCCCCACTTCCTGTTGCACAGCCTCTCCTTCTCAGAAACAAGAGAGGAACCACAGAGCAGCGTTTCACTTCTGCTTTAAGGAACACAGCTCACACTTCCTCTGCTCTCTGCTTCTCATTTTTAAATGTTTGCTGCTGTAGTGTCACAACTAGAGCTGCAGGAGTTATATTTAAAGAGTCCTCTCCTGCTGATGTTCAGGTGTATATCAGTATGTAGTGTCTCTACTTTAAAGAGTCCTCTCCTGCTGATGTTCAGGTGTATATCAGTATGTAGTGTCTCTACTTTAAAGAGTCCTCTCCTGCTGATGTTCAGGTGTATATCAGTATGTAGTGTCTCTACTTTAAAGAGTCCTCTCCTGCTGATGTTCAGGTGTATATCAGTATGTAGTGTCTCTACTTTAAAGAGTCCTCTCCGCTGATGTTCAGGTGTATATCAGTATGTAGTGTCTCTACTTTAAAGAGTCCTCTCCTGCTGATGTTCAGGTGTATATCAGTATGTAGTGTCTCTACTTTAAAGAGTCCTCTCCGCTGATGTTCAGGTGTATATCAGTATGTAGTGTCTCTACTTTAAAGAGTCCTCTCCTGCTGATGTTCAGGTGAATATCAGTATGTAGTGTCTCTACTTTAAAGAGTCCTCTCCGCTGATGTTCAGGTGTATATCAGTATGTAGTGTCTCTACTTTAAAGAGTCCTCTCCTGCTGATGTTCAGGTGTATATCAGTATGTAGTGTCTCTACTTTAAAGAGTCCTCTCCTGCTGATGTTCAGGTGTATATCAGTATGTAGTGTCTCTACTTTAAAGAGTCCTCTCCTGCTGATGTTCAGGTGTATATCAGTATGTAGTGTCTCTACTTTAAAGAGTCCTCTCCTGCTGATGTTCAGGTGTATATCAGTATGTAGTGTCTCTACTTTAAAGAGTCCTCTCCTGCTGATGTTCAGGTGTATATCAGTATGTAGTGTCTCTACTTTAAAGAGTCCTCTCCTGCTGATGTTCAGGTGTATATCAGTATGTAGTGTCTCTACTTTAAAGAGTCCTCTCCTGCTGATGTTCAGGTGTATATCAGTATGTAGTGTCTCTACTTTAAAGAGTCCTCTCCTGCTGATGTTCAGGTGTATATCAGTATGTAGTGTCTCTACTTTAAAGAGTCCTCTCCTGCTGATGTTCAGGTGTATATCAGTATGTAGTGTCTCTACTTTAAAGAGTCCTCTCCTGCTGATGTTCAGGTGTATATCAGTATGTAGTGTCTCTACTTTAAAGAGTCCTCTCCTGCTGATGTTCAGGTGTATATCAGTATGTAGTGTCTCTACATGTCTCCATGCTTTAATGTTCAGAAAGCTCCTTATTTTTCTCATCCTGCCTGTGTTGCAGCCCCTCTTTTCACCCTCTGTCTGAAACCAGAACCCAGTCTGCTCTGATTGATCAGCTGGCCGGCTCTGTTGTGATTGGTCAACCGCTTAGAGATGTCCCGCCCCTTAGCCTTTCATGTACAATGTGTTGGAGCGCTAGCCAATAGAAGCGTGAGTGTTACATAGTGATGTCATTATGTCCTGGAGACCTTGCAGACCATTTACATGCACACAAAACCTCTATAACAAACTACAGGGAATGAAAAACCAGAACAAGCACAACATGGCTTCTTTAAGATGAGAAAGGAATCACATTTAGGGTAGAGAGTAGAAACGTGGGGGACTGTGTCTTTAAAGAAGCAGCTGACGCTTGGCAGCATATGTTCTCTTTTAGCTATGCTTTCTCTCTAAGTGCTGCACACACACATTCTCAGACACACACACACACACATTAACACTCAGCTGGCAGCAGAGTGTGTGTGTGAGAGCCGGGGGGGAGACTGGTGCTGGCAAGAGAAAAGGAAAAGAGATTTAGGGAGCATCTATGGGAAGATTTGCTCAAACTCATTCCAGCACTTACAGACCGAACAAGGCCGATAAATATTTAAGAAGACTAGAAATATCAGACAGTATTTGGCTAAACTCCATCAAAGATTTTTAAAACTATAATAAGAATTCCCTCGGGGCTGGTGTAGTTCTCATTTGAGAAATAAACGTTGCAATGACAGAGATTAAAATGAACAGGAATTACTGAGCAACGTTTCATCAAAATGCAAATATATTATCCAACCAATCAAATATATTATCCAACCAATCAAATATATTATCCAACCAATCAAATATATTATCCAACCAATCAAATATATGTCGTAAAGATTCAGCCTGTATGTGTGCAATTCAATAGGCGACCATTTCCTTTTGCATATCTGCCAATATTAGTTGGCCAAATTGTGTCTACAACGGTCTTAAAATCAAAGTTTAATACGTTTCTTTGGATTTCGAGCTTTAAAACGGCCCCTTTGATTATAGCCAACTTCATACGCAACAGTGTGGCTTTCTTTATATCTTTATATCTAGGGACTATATCCACTGTATGTTTTATTGTATTTACTAATAAACACAATTCCCCATAACAAGTCTTAGAAGTTAGCAAGCCAAAAGTTATGATTCGTCAGAAGGACAGAAACTACAGAGAGGCGAAGTCCCTCCCTTTCCTCCATGCGACCTTATTTCTGAATAAGTATGCATTGAAGTCGATGGAGAGAGAAAGATTATATTTCGATCCCGTTTGAATTGTGCCACGAATTACACACATGATGTTTGTCCATTTAAAAGATGATTTTTCAAGTAAAAATATCAAAATGTGTCGTAAAACTGTGAAGTAACACTTTGTTTGTGTGAAACCGCTCAATGAACTACATCTCCCATCATGCACCACACACCCAGACGGCCTCACGTTGGAACATCTCACTTTCTTTCTTCCAGAACGAGGCGGAAAGTATTAAAAGAGGTGGAAATCACTCCGAGTGTGGGCGCGTTGAGAGCTGTGCACACACACAAGGGGAGTGAGTCGGTTCCTGAGAGCCAGCATGCGGGACCGGGACTCTGGGATTTGTAGTCTTTCTAGTTGCGTATTTTTCACAGTCTTATATTTCAACAGTTTTACGACAAACTGTGACTTTTTTGACTTGGAAATAATTTTTTAATTGATATGTGTAATTCGTGGCACAATTCAAACGGGCTCGAAAGATAATTTCTCTCTCCATCGACTTCAATACATACTTTTTCCGAAATAAAGTCCCATGGGGCGGAAGTAGATGGGCGGGACTTCGCCTCTCTATTACAACCAGAAAGAAAGTAGAACAATTCATTCAGAACCGCGATGGAGAGTTTTATGGATGAGGACAAAACCAAGTTACAATCCTGTTCGCATCGACACACTAACTAGTATTCTCTAAAACAAGAAGAGTTCTCGTGCTCAGGTGCTCAGAGGATGGAAAGAAACTACAGGCTTCACTTTTACAGAAAAGACGGATGAGTGAAATGCTGAAGGAGAAGCTGCATTGAGTCACAGCAGCTAGCGGAGCAGCGGCTAACAGGAAGTGACATCATGACCCCAGCTCTGTACACTTCTAATATTAACCCAACACTCCTGCGTGCCATCTAAATGCATCTCAAACATTATCGATCTCACATCCTCATAGAAACTCTGATACATGTGCATCCTGAACGCAACCAGTGTCTCCCAAACCTCATGAGAAACCATTACAGTGAGTAAGAAATAAGAAAACACATAATAAACACAGAATTGTATTTAAAGTTCCTAAAAAAAGAACATCTCCTTCATGCAGGATGTCATCTGCTCATAAATCATTCAAACGGCTTGTTCTACACACGTCCTGCAGTTATTGCCGTTGGGTTGAGTGTATGGTGTATCATTTATTCTGCACTGTTAATGTTATGCATTGAACATGACACGAAATATCAATAACATGTCTCTTAACGTCAGACGGGGTGCGATAGTCTGTGAAGCTTTAAGGAAAAAGGATTGGAAACAGCTCTAAATTATCTTTTTATCCCACACACACACACACACACACACACACACACACACACACACACACACACACACACACGTCCTACTATACCTGTAATCTGGTATGGAAAATACGGGTTTCAGAGACATGACCTTTTCTCTGCACAGACATTTTATTCTTATGATTTCTATCTACAAAGAATCTTCTCCAACAACATTCTCTTTGCTTTGGGGGGGACATATTGTGTTCCTGTCTGCATGCAGGAAGTGAGTTTCATGTAGAGAAAATAAATCCTTCTTGGTTTTAAGATGCATTTTGTATACAGTGTAGCGGCAGACTGCATTCCGGAAGCTGCTGTAAACAGCTTTAAGTTAAGCAGCTGCTCACACACACCACCACACACACACACACACACACACACACACACAACACCACACACCCACACCCACACACACACACATATACCATGCTATACATACATCACTTCAGGGGACATTACATTGACTTACATGCATTTCCTGGAGACTTATCCTAACCTTAACCATAATCAACACATGCCTAGCCCTAATCCTAAACCTAACCAAGTCTTCACCCTAAAATTAATGATTCCCCTTATGGGGACCTCCAATTTGTCCCCATAAGGGAGGCGAGTCCCCACAATGCTAGGACACACACACACACATACCATGTATACATCACTTCAGGGGACATTACATTGACTTGCATGCATTTCCTGGAGACTTATCCGAACCATAACCATAACCAACACATGCCTAACCCTAACCAAGTCTTCACCCTAAAATTAATGATCCCCCTCATGGGGACCTCCAATTTGTCGCCCATAAGGGAGGCGAGTCCCCACACGTGACTGTGTAAACAGATTTAGGTCCCCACAAGTATAGTAATGCTAGCACACACACACACACACACACTCCGAGGCCACGCTCTAACCGGCTCATCTCCTTCCCCTCGGGGTCAGCGACACACCTCCTAACAGTGCAGGGCTTCATAAAGTAAAAAGACTTTCCAGCCCGTGTTTAGCAGACAGGAGACGATCGAGGAAACCATTGAAACAACGGGAGGAAAGAGAGAAAACGATCTGATAAGCGTCGACGGGCTGATCCACTGAGAGACACTCGCGTCCGGAAAGTCAAAAGTCAACAACTTCCTGTGCTTCCTCTGGTTTCTGTGTAGCGCAATATATGAGGTTCCTACCCAGAGACACGTCAGTGTCATGCATGTAAACATCAGGAATCAGGAAGTACTCGGTCCTGAAATCAAACGCTTACTTAAGCAAAAGCTAATCAGACTTTATTTAAAACTAAAAGCAATTCATTCAAGGAGATGTTTTTCTTGTGCTAACAATCTGAAACTGCGTTTAAACTATGCTGTCAAACACATGCAGTGTAGGAAAAGTACAGTGTGTGACTTTTATAAAGTACTAATTAGTGTATAACATGTATACATAAACACATGTCTTCATTTAGGGTAAGCATATTGGAATATATAAATAACTAAAAATCAACAAAAACCTCGTGATTTTTAGATGCACTTTGTTATTATCTGGGGCATTTTTTCCCTTTGCTCTTCTTCACTTCAGACGATACCGTGGATAAGAATCATGAAGTAGCAAAATAAGGAAAATACTAAGTAAAGTATAAATAATTACCCCAGAAAGTGCAAAAGTGCAGTACTTGAGTGAATGCAGGTAAACAAAATCAATCATAAATGTTAGCTTTTTTTAAAAGACTGTCAGAGCTGTGTTTCCAACATGTGTACCATCATGTGACGGGACACTCTCTGAGCATCGTTTAATATCAAAGGTTATAACATGGTAGCAGACTTCCATGTGACCCTCTCTGGACGAGCACATGACGAACGGTGAGCTGAGGCATCCACTTATCATCCTCATCAGCACGTTGTCAGAAAACAACAGGAAGTCCCACATCTCAGTTTCATAAAATAACGTCTGTCCTTCCGTGAAGTTAACGACACATCTGATACGAAGTGAAGAAGCTGCGTCGAATCAGGGCGCAGAGCTCAAGTACTGCACTCAAGTATTTGAAAGGTACTTTCCATTTTGTGCAACGTTATACTTCAACTCCACGACATCTCAGAGAAGTATACTGTAGTTCAGGGGTGTCAAACTAAATGTATTCGCGGGCCACATCACAATTATGGTTGCACTCAAAGGGTTGTGACTTTAGGACTATATAAATATATAATATATATAAAATCATGTATTATAATACATCATTTCCGGTGCATTGTATTATTATCGGATAGGGTTAATAACTTCATAATTAACTACGTCTGAAAGCAGAAGTCTAGGGCAAATAATTGTAAGTCTCTTCAGTGAGCATGTCACAAAACAAGATGCATTGTGGGACATGTAGGCTACTTTATGGGCACGTAAAGTGGCATGTAACCATATCAGAAACTTATGTTATTCTTTGCATGCGGGCCACATTAAAGGAAGTCGCTGGGCCGGATTTGGCCCCCGGGCCTTGAGTTTGACACCCCTGCTGTAGTTTGTGAAGCTTGGTGAATGTCTGAAGTGTTTCTCTGTATGTTTGGTCAATTCTCCTCTTTTAGAAGTTCAGTAAAGTCTTTAAAAGCCTCTTGGATCAGCTGGAGATGCATCGAAGCTGAACACGGGGCTGTTCTTCTGAGAAACTCACGATAAGTGGACTTTTTAGAGAAACGTGGATCTCACAGGACAAAGCTACACAAATATGATGATCCAATAGAATATAATGCACCCAAAACATCATACATGTATTATACAGAAAAACACTGAAAGGGACAAATGCTAAATAAATAATGGCTATGATTACTTTTACTTATCATGGAGCAAGTACATTTTGCTTTTCTAAATACAGTATAGCTGCATTGACAAGTGGACTAATCGATAATCGATATAGACATCACCTTCAAAAGAATTGTTATTGCAGACCTGACATACAGGACTTTGTCTAATAGAGTAGTATTTTACTAGTTATAATTAGTCTAATCCTCGTTTTTTCACATGTTAGAAACAAAGCAATCATTGATTATATAAATACATGATATACTATCTAATCAGGATCTGCTAGATATGCAGTTTTACATTCCCCTTTTGAAATGGATTGAACAAACTGTGCAATGATATTCCTTGAGTAGCGGCTTTGGAGCTTCGCACTGTGTCACACCATCGGTTCAGCTGATTGAGATGTTTCTCGTTGTGCACACTGTGCGGTCTTTCCAGAGCAGAAGGGAGATTGAAACTGCTGAGAAGTATCATGTGACACAAGCCAAAGCTACAGAGCAGATACATAGACCTTGAGGTTCTCAAATATGTCTCCTTGGCATGACATCTTATCAGACATGCATGCGTTTGGAGGTCTGCTGCATGAATGTTTGCACTTTTAAAGATACATCTGCATCCTCATACGTGAGGGTATGTGTGGGGTGCAGCTGTGATGCTTTGCGGAAGCAGACCGAGCAGGAAGTGAAGTGGGCTGTCCTCATTTTAACGGAACACCGAAAAGATATAAGGCAACATAAATCAGATTATTAACGTGCAGTGTGTGGCAGCTGTATTACTGTATGCCAGGCTCAGTCTGCAGTGCATACATATGCTGATTCTTCCAGTGTCCCAGAGTATCCACACACAAAGACATAACAAATACATGTATTTCAAGTGTGATGATGAAGCGTTACATGCAATAATAATCATACCAATGTTTTAAACAACACTTCCCTCCACAGTGCTAGACTTATTTAATTTGAGAAATACTGCTGCTACTGACTATCGACTTGAATGTGTACTTCTAATCATTTTTAAATACTATATGAATGCCTTTTTATATAATACTGTTCTGTGTTCTTCTCGTGCTGTATCTATGCTTTGCTGTAACAACGTACATGTCTCCTTTGTGGGCAGAATAAAGGAATTCTGACTGTGGTTCTGATGCCTGTTTTGATGCTAAGCTAACAGCTCTACCTGCTCGGCCAGTTTGAGGACAGCCATCTCTGGGTCCTCCTCTCCCCGGTGCTCGGAGCACCATGCACAGCTCCTCTCCTCTGCTCTCCCCGGGTCTCCGGTCCTCCCCCCGGGTCTCTCTGCAGCGGGGGTCGGTGCAGCAGACTACCGGTGCTCCTGCAGCCTTTTAGCGGCTTCTCTGTCACACTCAGGCGGAGGGTGATGGTGCTGAAGGCCGAGAACCAGGGCCAGCAACCCGGCTCTTCTCACTCTATCCGCGGGGAAGCTGCTACGCCGAGGCGGGTGAAGCAGGAACGATTTAACCTCAAAATAATCCACATTTACGGGCTGCTGGTGCACGGAGCTCCCCCTTCAGACACCCCCCACAGAAGCCTCCTCCTCCCCGGTCTGCAGAGCCACAAGCCTCCCGGAGAGAGAGGCTGAACTCAGCTGAGACATACAGGAAGTTGGAGCCTCTTCCTCCTCCTCCTCCTCTTCCTCCTCCTCCTCTTCCTCCTCCTCTCAGATGCAGAAGTGAGGAGCAGCTTCCTCAGCATCAACAAGCAGCTCCTCCTGCTGCCCTCCTCCGGACAACCAGGGAGGAAATATATATATATATATAAACAACTGCAGCCTACAGAAGGAATACAACAAAATGCATACAAATGTGTTTTATTTGTTTACACTAAAGCTACATGGTGTAAAAAAAGAAATTGGAAATTGTATTTCCATGTATCATTAAAAAACCCCTTTTGAAACAACCTTTTGTTAATTATTAGATTTTCATTGACGCTATAATAATAATAATAAAACAATTATATTAGGTCAGACCACTTTTTTTTAATTATTTGTGGTTTATTAGGGATTTGGTCAAAGTAGATTTTATGTAAATTAGAGCAAAGAAAACAAACACAATCACAAGAAATGTAAAGACACTGTATTAAATAATGCTTTGTTTGTTGTTTCCTGTCACCAAATGGAAATGATAGTCCACAATCTCCAGCTCGTGTCACTTCAGGTAGCGTCCATAATGATTCACTGTGGAAACAATCTCTTCACAGTCATCTCCCCCCCCCACCCCCCACACACACACACACACACACACCACACACCACACACACACACACACCACACCGTGTATTTTTCATGGAGACGCATTCCAAAAATCCTGCTGAAAAAAACAGCACAGACCAGCTTAAGATGGTTGCTGGTTTTAGCTGGTGTTACGGTTTAGTTGGTTTACCAGGCTGGACAAGCTGGTTCAAGACCAGCTTGACCAGCATAGCCCAGCATGGATGTCATGCTGGGCTATGCTGGTATTTATGCTGGTCTACCTGCAGTCTTGCTGGCGAAACTGAAACAGACACAGACACAGACCATAGACTGGATGCAGACAGGCAGGCAGGCAGAGAGGGCGGGACACGGGGGGACGGCGAGACGGTGGTTGAAACAAATCACATCAAGTTTTATTTATACAGCACATTTAAAAGCGAGTTTTGGGCGAGCTAAAGCGCTGCACATGTAATAAAAACACATTCCTACAATCACAATAATTTACAACAGAAATATAAAAAACAAAAACACAGGGAATAGTCAGCAGCTGATCAGCCGACCTGAAGGCTCTGGCTGGGGTGTAGCGCTGGAGGAGTTCGGCTATATAGGCCGGAGCCAGCCCATTCAGGGCTTTGAAAACAAATACAAGGATTTTAAAATGAATTCTGAACCGAACTGGAAGCCAGTGCAGTGAGGCCAGGGGTGGTGTGTGCACGCTTTTTGTGGCCAGTCATAAGACGTGCAGCTGCGTATTGGACCAGCTGCAGCTGCGTCTGTTGAGGCCTGGTCCACACCCACATACAGAGCGTGGCAGTAGTCCAGTCTCGAGGTCACAAAGGCGTTAAGAACCCTTCCTAGGTCTTTAAAAGATAAATACCACTTGGTCTTGGCCTGCTTGTCGAATTGAAAAGTGCTAGTGAAGGTCACTCCAAGGTTCATGACGGAGAGGAGGATGTTTTCACTGAGAGCGCAGAATATCAACCGGAGAGGCTGGAGGTTGGGGTCCAAAGAAGATGACTTCAGTCTTGCTCTCGTTGAGGTTGAGGACGCTGGTCTGTGCTGTTCTTTGTAGCTGGCCGGTTTAGCTGGTTTAGCTAAAGTGTCCAAAACCCCTCTAAACAGGCTGGTCACCTTAGCTGGTCAGACCAAGCTGTTTTTTTCAGCAGGGATCTCACACACACACACACACACACACACACACACACACACACACACACACACCATGTATATTTCATGGAGACGCATTCCAAAGATCATAAGGGAGGGAAACCGAAGAGGCTCCTCGTTGTGTCTTGGAGATGAAAAGATTAAAATAAACTTCAAGATGCTTTTTATCCACGCGCTCACCACTGTAGGTCAGACTGAAATATCCTAAACAACTATTGGTATGAAATTGAGTCGATATATTAAATATAGGATGAATTCTGCTGACTTTTTTATTCTTATATGGCTCTATCAGCTAATGTGAACATTATTTCTATTACAATGTCACTGTCACAAAGATGACTTTCCCCCAGGATGAATATAGTATAGTGTCCTGAGTTACAGATATTAAACTGAGTTGGTGTATACACAGATAAACATCGGCATGTTAGCTTGTTAGCATGTTAGCCTCTCACAGCTACCATCATCACATGATAAATTGATGCATTCAACAAATCAGCCTCCCAGCAGCAGAACATGTGACCCGGGTCAGAGGAGCTGCGGCTCAACCACATGTGAGTAATGCTGAGCCATAAATACTTTACAGGCTGTAGAGCAAACTATTAAACACACACACACACACACACCACACAACACACACACACACACCATGTATACATCACTTCAGGGGACATTACATTGACACCCTTACCCTAACCCTAACCCTTAACCTTACCAAGTATTCACCCTAAAATGAATGATTCCCCCCGTACACGTGACTGTGTAAACGGATTTAGGTCCCCACAAGTATAGTAATGCTAGGCCACACACACACACACACACACACACACACACACACACACTAAGTATACGAATAAGCTTCTGGTTGTGAAGGCCACACAAGTATATTTGTATACACATTTCAACAACAAGGCAATTGAAAGTGCTTTACAATAAACAATTAAAATCATTAGGACATAGTACAAAATAAACACGTTATAAAATCACATTGAAATACATTAACAAAAATCGAAGTTAATACTCATTAAAACAAGCTAAAGTAGAATAAGCCCAGTGTGAGATATTAATAGTTATGTGATTTATTTAAAAAGGATTCTCCTCTGCTTCAACCACACACACACACACACACACACACACACACACACACACACACACACACACTCTTCCTCCAGTTATGTCAGGGTAATCTGGGTCAAAGCGTGAAGCTGGCTGCAGCAGTGTGTGTGTGAGGTTTTTTCCACTGTGTGTCTGTGGACGCTCATGCATGCTTCTGCCAGTGGCTCCCATTCATTCGTCCTCTGTGTGATGGAGGGGTGACACTGGAGGTGGTGGACAGAAACTAATGTACTCAAGTTCTGAACACATTTAAGGTACTTTAGCTTTGCTTGTGTATACACATGTCTTTGTTCTGAGTGTTTTAACATATATATCTTTATACAACATGTGTTTTTATATCACAAACTTGATTTCGCTCCTTGGAGTTTCTTACATACGGTCATTTTGGTATCATACCATATTTAGTCTTTAGCCGCATGGTAGAAATGTTATTTTTAACACAACGAAATACATTGCTACTTTTTGAAGTCCCATATATTTAAAAAAATACATTTGAATATTCGTAAGAGACTTAAACAGATTCAAGGCTTTGTTTATTTATTAGCCAGTGCTTCTCAAACTTTTTTCAGTAACCCCTTTTGAAACATTTTCTCAGCCAGGTACCCCCTGACGGACCCCGACATGTTTTGATCGAAAAAGCCTATATAAATCATTTAAATATCGTGATGTTCCCTCAGTGTGTGATTTATGAACTCCTTTGTGCACGCATTACAACAAACTAAGGATATGTTCATCTTCATGCGTGAAAGAAAATAACGGCATTTTTTTACGGTGTTTTTCAATATGTTTAACAAACTAATGAATGATATATTGTGAAAAACTATAAAATACAATACACACATTTGACATGTTTATATGAGGACCCCCTAGGTGGTTCTAGGAATATTTTATATACAATTGTGTTTTCTATTTAACTTATTGTACTAAGATTATTTAAGGTATTTTTTTAATTAACCTTTTTATTTTATTTTTTAAACCTCACGTACCACCTGCAGTACCCCGACGTACCCCTAGGGGTCCACGTGGATGAAACTGTCTCCGAGTCAAATGGACAATTTCATATAAGGTGGGCGTGTGTTACTTTTAATATAAGTGGGATTGTTGTCAAAACAGTTGTCAAAATGCCATTGTTATGTTCACCTGTAAGTCTCCTTTTGGTGAGAACCCCTCCTTCTGTTTCTTTCTTTGGTTTCGTTGTTTTAAAAAAATGTAGTTTATTTAAAATGTTAAATTAATTCCGCTTGAAGCACACATCAGTTTCTACAAGCAGTCTGTGGCAGGAAACTGAACTGAACTCGGAGATGTGCCTCCATTATGTCAGACTGAGTTCAGCGCATGATGTGAGGAATGAGTTCATGCTAAAGGAGGCCACACACACACACACACACACACACACACACACACACACACACACCTTACTTTATCGGGTTGTTGTGTCTCTGCAGGAAGATAAGGAGGATCCTGCCTAACAACACAAGTTAACCCTAAAGATTCCTGTTTGTCTGAAGCCGTCTCCAGTTATGAATATTGAATGCTAGCTTGCTCTCCCTGTGTGTTTGTGAAATGACTAATTGAATATGTTTTTTTGTTTACTGCAATACAATTAATTGAACGCTTTAGTTACTTTACAAACTAAGAATTATTGGGAACTTGTTTTAGTATTTTGTATGCCAACACATTTCATGGTTCGACCTTCTCCAATGTTAAGATGTTAGTCTTTTGCTTTTATCGTTTCATATTACATTACATGTTACATGCTAGACGCTTTTATCCAAAGCGACTTATATACTCAACACTGTGGACAATCCCCACAGGAGCAAGCGACACAACGACATGCTGACTGCAGTGGGGTTTGAACCTGTGACCCCTGATCCGAACACCAACGCACAACCCACTGCGCCCCACCTCATATATTCTCTAATTAATGTTGAGGTTTGAAACAATGTGAAGGTGTCACCTTTGATAATTGCGATGGACTTAATCACAGTTTATAGAATGAATACAAACCAAATAAACAATTGATTAAATTAGAAAACTTCCCTCGTGTCTGTGCACGTGTGTAAAAGTAACACGATCTATATGGCCGGCGCTCCCACGTTGGTTCCCAAAGTTAGAACAGAACTAGGGAAACAAGTCTTTAAATATGCTTCCCCTTCTCCTGGAACAATCCGATTGATCACTAACGGAGCGTTAAAGTCAATTTTAAAAGGACAGAGAACAGAATCCATGTGATTGCGTCTTATCCCCTAATTTAAGTCGTTTTAACATTGTGCCACTTTTTATGCTTTATGACTTTAGTATTTCCATTGTACCCTACTTTGTTCTACTCCACTACATGTATTTAATACCTTTAGTTACTTCACAGATGTGGATGAATGATGCAAAATCTAATCAAGTGTTGAATCAGACTTTAGTTCCACCTGGAGTCAAACCACCAGCTACCCTGCAGTCTACAAAGCCATTCAGACTAGCTGCACCTTCACCAGCTTTGAGAACACTTATTATGAAACATATATCATATAGTCATGCAGTGGCGGCTGGTGGAACATATTTTTGGCGGGGCTATTGATAGAGTGAGTAAAACATTTTTTTGGGAGAAATGACCCCTTAGATTAGGACTTCTGGTGATGTAATGGCGCGTTTCCAGTGCAGCGTGGAGCTCGCTTTAATGCTGCGTTCAGACCGGACGCGATGCGAATATTCGCTTCGCTCTAAACGCTCCTATTGCATCGCTCGAGTCGCTCGAGTTTCACCGCAGCTGTCAGCTGTGTTTACTCGCATCATTCAAACAAGAGGCGCTGGCTCGGGAGCTACAGCTACAACAAGATGAACATATTTTACCGTGATTAAATTGTAATACACGTTTCTAAATGATGCCGAAGTAACAACATACTGATACCGGTTAGTAAAAACCATGAATTAATGCTTTGACAAGTCTGCAGACAGACTGCAGGCGAACAACCCTTTAGAATGCTTGTTCCCTGAATGGAGCTTGGCTAAGCTAACGTTGTATATGCTCCGACCGTCCACACTCACAACAACGGCCTATACAGATATACATAAACCAGCGACTGTATTCTCCATGACACAGGCAGTCTGTGGTTTGTACTTGTTTAACTTTTGTCTAGTTTCTGAACAGATCGTATCTGTCCCCGGCTGTTTGAAGAGCAAGCATGTGAAACAAAAGATAGCATTTACCTGTTTGCATCCAGCTAGCCATGTGAGAAGCCTTGTTGATACGTGTTGTCTTTTTCACGAGCTTGCTGTGATATATACAAATCGGGTTGGTCCGGTCCAAGGTCTTTAAGTATCAATTTATCTCCCAAACTTCTCCTTTCAAAAGGATTGGAGAGTAGCTCTTGGGCGGACCGAGGTTCCGGCGACTCCACCTGCACACCATTCTCCTCCAAATACTGCATCACCTTGGTCAATCACGAGTCTAAAAAACAACTCACGTCAACGCACGTACGCAACATGGGCGCCAACGTGAGCGCCCACGTGACCAAAATATTTGACGGCGCTGATTGGCTGAAATTATGTTTCGGCGGCACAGTTTACTATTGAGACTTTTGCAACCTGCTGGTTGCTGCTGTTTGGCTCGGGGGCTCTGCCCCGTAATGATAAACTAATGCCACGGGCAAGGCCAGGCAGGAAACAGGTGACTTATCAGTAACTTTAGACATTGTAACACAATTTTAAACGAGATTGTATATGTTTGTGATACTAATTGTATGATATTTACCTTGTTCATTAAAAATTAAAATATATATTTTTTTAAATATATTTTTATTACATTTTATGTATCTGGCAAGAGGTGGGGCGGCGCCCCTAGCGCCCCTATGGGCCGGCCGCCACTGTAGTCATGACCGAAAGAACGAGATCGCGGATGCAAGCGGCCGAGATGGGTTTCCTCCGCAGGGTGGCTGGCGTCTCCCTTAGGGATAAGGTGAGAAGTTCGGTCATCAGGGAGGGACTCGGAGTTGAGCCGCTCCTCCTTCGCGTGGAAAGGAGCCAGTTGAGGTGGTTCGGGCACCTAGTTAGGATGCCACCTGGGCGCCTCCCTAGGGAGGTGTTCCAGGCACGTCCAGCTGGGAAGAGACCAAGGGGTAGACCTAGGACCAGGTGGAGGGACTATATCTCTTCGCTGGCCTGGGAGCGCCTTGGGACCCCCCAGTCAGAGCTGGTTGATGAGGGGAAAGGAACGTTTGGGGCTCTCTGCTGGAACTGCTACCCCAGAGACCCGACCACGGAGAAGCGGGATAGGATGGATCATATATATTATTCTGAAATGGACCAATGACTACTTTCACTATATTTTGATGATACTTTTACTTGAGGAACATTTTGAATGCAAGACTTTTACTGTGTATTCCTACACTCTGGTACTTTTACTCAAGTACAAGACCTGAGTACTTCTACTTTTACTCAAGGAAAGGACCCGAGTACTTCTACTTTCACTTGAGTAACATTTTGAATGCAGGACTTTTACTGTAACAGAGTATTACTACACTCTGGTACTTCTACCGTCGCTACTTTAACTATATCTTGATAATACTTTGGCACAAAACTGACAGTGATTTTAGTAATTAGTTTCCATTCCCTTTTGTAGAATGTAAATCTAATGTGCAGCTTCAGTTATAAGAAAATAAAAACTCGTAGACACAGAAATTGAAGTTTTATACACAAACATTTTATTCGGTTAAATAAAGCAACAATCTAATAAAGACAGAGTTGTGAAAGGAGGAGAGAGGGCTGTGTGTAAAGAGAGCAGGCGGTACAGAGGCCTTTCATTACACACACAAAAGGAAATATTTAAAACATCGTGATGACTTCCCCAAATCAAGGCTCGTCCGACCTCGGACATTCCTCACAAGGAACACTCAAAAAAACAGAACAATGAAACATACAGACTCTACAATGTTCCTTTTATTTCTCCTAGGTTCATGCTAGCTTTTCAAATCAGACGACGGAGAGTTGCACGAAGCGGCGGCTGAATGTTGGGAAATATGACGGTTGCTAAATTAAAACCGACTCAGTTCTGCACCGAGAGTAGAGACGATATTGGACATTAACAGTGTGGGAGAGGGGGGGGGGATCATGTGATTTTTATTTATTTACAAGGCGTAGTCCAGCTCGTAGCGGACGTACGCGTTCTTCTCGTCGTTGTATACCTGGGGGTAGTGAGCGATCAGGGCGTCCTGCGAGCCGATGTAAATGGAGTTGTAGATCTTCCAGTAGACGTCTCGCACCTTCCTGGCCGGGTGGAACAAACCCTGAAGACAAAACGACGATTATTCAGTTAGTTTTGAAATCATTTCTGTAACAATTATAACTTTGAATTGAAGTGTCAAATCGTACTCCCTGCTGGGACCCAATGATGACAGATTATTATGTGTGGCTTTCTTAGGAGAAGTGAAGAGATAACACGGCGACTTCCTTGCTCGATACTTTCAATGGAACAGAGTTTTTAAATTTGAGTTTAATACATCTGGTTTACTTTTGCTGGCTTCTGCAACCGTAACTTTTTAACAGAGTTATTGTTTGAGTGCAACAATATCTGTGCTTATGCAAGCTCCGGTTATGGCTGCAACTACAATTATTTCTGTTAACAATAAATCCCTTTTTTTCGAAGAGACCAGATCTAAAAGTGACTCAATATAAGGTTATTTTGACCAATCATGTTTATGTTCGATTTAATAATATAAAAATATAGAAATGTTGACAACCCATTACAAGAAAAGGTAGTAGATAATTGATTCGTAGTTACATCTACTAAAAAGGGATGTATTGGACAAATCCATAGACTTTTGTCATTCCGCTTTGAGGCTAATATAGTGATTTAAAAGAATATGTCAGCAGGACAGTATTATTCTAATTATTATTACAAACACAGTTGATAACAATCCAGCAGTGTTAAACATTTCTCCCTTCTCACCTGTAAGCAGTACTGCAGCATGCGGCAGGGCCCGATGGCGACCCGGAGACCCTCGAGGGCCCCCATCACCGCCTGGATGACGTGAGGAGACGTCTCGAACACGTTGGGCCACACGTAGTTCAGGAGGTGGTTCAGAGAATCCTCACACCCGAACCCATAGACCCCCAGAGACATGTGCTGCACCACTGCACTGGCCGTCTGTCGGTGGACCAGATCTCTGCGGGAGGAGGACCAGGAGGACAGGCGTTAGTGTCTTTATAAACCAGGAGTTCCATGTTTAGTTAAGGGAGAGACACGACGGGTACATCTGAATATAGTAATACAGATATCTATTTGTTGACATATTAGTCAAAGGTTTTGTTGAAGAGGAGATTTTGAATATCTCTTTATCCATAATATATATCATAAACATACATTCAGGTCGTGAATGATATGTATGCTAGGGCTGTCCTGAATACCATTTTTCGGGCTCCGGATAATCGGTCGTGGGGGGGTAATCAGCAGTGAACCGCTTCAACGCGTGTATGTCGGTGTATTCACGGCATTCATTTAGTTATTCTACAGTATTGTTGTTTGTTAATGTAACCCAATTTGTGTTCTTTGAAATTGAAAAGGATATCGCATTGCGTTTGTTACTTTCGTTGCTGTTGTAATTTGGCTTGGCTTCCTATTTATGGACATCCTTTTATTTTGAAGGAGAGGTAGCGCTGTTGACAGGAAGTTGTTGTTGCTATGGAAACAACGTGACGGAGATTGGGAGAAAAGTAATATCTACATATAAAGACGGAGAAAGTAAACGATAACGTTTATGGTTAAGTGTTAGCACCCCCCGAAGAGGCACAAGCTCTCACGTTGATATTGGAGATTTCAATAAATTAAATTTGAAGGAAAAAAACGAAAAAACAAATAACGAAAATGAAAGATATTCATTATTAAACTCATTACAGGTAACAGTTAAAACATCTCAACCAATAGATCAACTATTTTTATTGTATTACAAGTGTCCTGAAATGTATTGTCTGAATGTGTTAATTCTGGATGTCTTTCTGGTCTGAAATAAGACACGTTATGAAAAGCAAATAAACCAAGCTCTTAAAATTGAGGAAAAATGTGTTTCGGTATGACCCACCTGTCCATGAGAGCGTCTTCCAGCAGCGGGGTGACGGCGTAGATGTAATCTTTGCCCATCTCTCCGATGTACTCGAACAGGAAGGAGAGGGACTTCAGGACGCCGTTCTGCACGTTCAGCTCCGGCACGCGGTACTCGTTCATGAGCGCCGGCAGCACGGTGAACGGAGAGCAGGTCTCAGCCACGATGGCGATGGCTACCGTCGTACAAACTCTGTTCTGACGCTCCTGCACCTTCAGGTTGTTCAGCAGAGTGGCCAACACATCGTGAGGGCTGAAGGGGAGAGGAGGGGAAGTGTTAGGAGAGATATGTCTGAGAACAGGGAAATAATCAATACTATGGCGAGCCGATTTAGCTTTTATTCATTTCTGAAGGATATCAAAACATTATTTCTTACTAGTAATAATGTTTATTTCTGATATCAAATTCAATTTGAACTACCGTACTTTTTGGACTACAAGCCGCGACTTTTCCCCCCCATGTTTTTTGTACAGCTAACGGCCACTAGGGAACCTCCTAAATCTATGGATTTTACAGGTAAAATTAACCACCTTTAACTCTACGGGCTCTAGGACCGCTCCGCGCCCGCCACCTCTAAGCGGCGGGCTCCAGCAGGAAAAGCTGGAGGCCGAAAAGAGTGAGACGGGTAGCGCGCCAAAGTGAAAGTGGAACGAGAGACAGAACGAGAGCAAGACAGACGGACAGTTTAGCTGCTGCGGCTTATATGCAGGTGCGCTTCATAGTCCAACAGGTACGGTAGTTAGAAAGCAAATTGTTGATATTAGAAATTCAAATTGTAACTAGTTGTAATGTGTATGCTTGATATCAGAAATGCGATTTTAACTAGTGAGATTTGCATCGTCTTTCTCATTAATTTCAATTGGAATTCGAGTTCAAATTCCAATTTCTGATATCAGTAATTCAATTGTTACGAGTTACAATTCAAACTAGTAAAAATACCAATTTCTGATATCAAGAATTACATTTGAACTAGTCGAAATGCCAATTGTTGATATCAGAAATACAACTGTAACTAGTTATAAATAAAAATTGAATTATAACTAGTTACAATTGAATTTCTGATCTCAAGAATTTGCATTCTTACTAGTTAAAATTACATTTTTGATATCAGAAATAAACATTCTTACTAGTAAGAATACATTTTTTATATCCTCCATAAATGAATAAAAGCTAAATCGGCTCGCCATACGATACAGAGCATCATAGGGTTTCTGCAGGTGTCAGAAAGTTCAATTTAAGGCTTTATTGGCACTTAAAATGCAATAATATAATTGATTTACGCTGAAATAAAGTATGAGAATGTAAGGGGATTCTAGTAGGGGAGATCTGACTGTAATTCAAGTTGTATTCTTATTAAATGTTGGTTTTTAGTGGTCAAATATAGGGGTTGCAGTAACAGGAAAAAACAAAAACAAGGGTGGATAGACTCTTTGTTTCTTGTTATATGCATCACTAAGTATAAAGTACATTTCCCTCACTTTAGTTCAATAAATAAAAACATTTGATAGCTAGCATTACTCTCTTGAGCTGGAACAGGGAAACTCAAGACCCCTGATCATGAAAATCAATACGGAGCATCATAGGGTTTCTGCAGGCGTCAGAACGATCAATTTAAGTTTTTATTGGCACTTAAAATGCATTTTATAAACCGTTTAATGATCAAACAAAGTATTGACATGTGAGGGAAGACTAATACTTTACTGTATGCATGCAAACCAAGCACCGTGCACATTTGAGTGTTGATTAATTAATTCAACTAAAGGATATTTGAAAGCTAGAAGGAGACATGAGTTCAGCTTAAGTTTTTGTATACATGTAGACCGTTCTGTCGGTTATGAAAGTCATAAAAAAGGCTCCAGATACATAAACTAATAAATACAAAAAGATAGTGATGAAGTTGAAACTCACCCGATAGCTTTGGCGATGTAACCGAACGTGTTCACAGTCGCTCTGCGGATCGCTTTCTTGTGAGCCTTCAGCAGCTCCAGCAGCTCGAAGCAAATCCTCATCCACTCTCGGGCCGACACGTACTCCGCACCCCTACAATGAACACGACAAGTTAGCAACATATCTTAAAGGTCCCCCATCGTACTGTTCTTCATCAGGATATCACAGGTCTCGGATATATCCAGAGCCTGTCTCCGATTGGCTGAAACACCAAACAGATCATTGCAGCATTACCCATAATCCCCTCTGTTTCAGCCCTGTTTCCAAAGTGCTGATTCTCTGTCTGTTACTTTAGATGAAGATAAGGAGCCCCTCCACACGCCCCTCTGAGAGACATTTGGTTACAAAGAACTCAATGGAGCTCTAGAGGAGGTTCAGGTGATAAGGTACCTTGGTTGCTGATTGGCTAATGGTTACACAAGACAAAACATCGTTATGACATCACCAAGTGGCCAAAATCTGATCAGCTCGTTTTCAGACAGGTTTTTATATAAAATAAAAAAGGGACACAAGAGACGTTCAGAGAAGGAAACTGAGGCCCTTTTCTGCCAGTTCAGAGAACAAGCAGACGACTCGGATGTAACCAACGGGTGCAGGGTGAGAACAGAGAGGCAAGGAGATCCTCTCTGATGATTCTCGTGCTGGTGTTCATCTAGCGACATACTAGCCCTGACGCAGCCATGTGGGGACTGACCAGGCGAGAATGAGTCGCAGGAAGTTAGATACAGGAGGAGGTTCAGAAAGTTATTCATTCCTTTGAGAGTTCATGTATAAAAGACATGAACAAGGGCATTTTGCATGATAGGTCCCCTTTAATAATACACAACAGGTTGTATCCGACTGACCTGTCAGCGATTCTGCCCACCAGGTCGATGCAGTTCTCCTGCACCTTCTCGTGTCTGTTCTTCAGGATGGGAGTCAGACGAGGAAGCAGGTCTTTGATTGGTGGAGTCATCTTGTGCATTCCTGCAACGAGGAGAGGCATTACTTGGCAGCTATCCAGGTGTTTACTATTGGAAACCCTGGCGTTTGATAGAGAGCTTAACAGATCTTCACGTTAAGGAGTTCCTTAGGTTTAATCAAAGTCAGATTTTGTACCACCTTCACGATGGCAACAATGTAAGAAAAAATTATATCAGTTACTTAAGGCGAGACACAAATTACTTACATTAAGACAATTGTTTTTTGTATTACAAGTTTTCTGAAATGGCATGTTTAAATATGCAAATGAGCCATAATCTCATTAAATATGCGCATATATTAATTCAGGAACACAATTCTGAACATTGGATAAAGCCAGGTTCAAAATTCTTGTTTCATTTTGTAGTCATATTAGAATCCAAAGTTTTTACAGAAGGGATTTTGGATATCTCTTTTTATCACTCCATAAATCAGAGAATACTGTCAACAAAATATCAATTTCCCCCATATTTTAAGGTATAAAATGTTGTATAATTCAGGCTATGAATGATATATGAACAAACCCTTCTGTAAAAGCCTTCATAATATTGATAGGAATATAACTGGAAGGTTTGGTGTCTCCACGTGCCACTGAAGTTGACATTTTGAACTCCGAGTAGGAGAAAAAAACCCATTTTGAGAGAACGACCTTTAAAGATTGCAGTGCGGCGCTAGCTGAACCCTCCTGTTCTCTGGATGACAGTTTGCGCATCGACGCACTCCGTGAAGGTATTTCACGTTCGGGGTCATTTGTGTTTTGTATAACCTTGCTTCGTGCAAGTGACAATTGTTGTCGTCTTCTCTGTGAAAGTTCTTTTCCGCCGTTCTTTTGCCATTTTGAGATTTCAATTTCCAGCGACAGCTAACCAGGAAGTGTTTTAGCACACCACGTGACGCATCTGAACGAATCACGTTGTCAGAAATTGACACCAGCCAATGAGATTTCGTTTCTTGGTTCAAGACCCCTTTGTGCTTTCACGATTGGTTGCCGATACGAAGGAAATGACCGTATTTGGATCCGATGAGATTCTGCAGGAGAGACGGAGCTTTCCAGCGATACCTCGGTTGCCATGGTGCACACAGCGGTCGCCGTACTTTATGTTACGTTAGAATGCTAACTTTTGGTGAATTTAGGAGAAATCTACAGACGCAAACTATAGTCAAATAAACACGTAAATGTGGATTTTGTACGTTTTCCTTCCAAAAGCCTGAAAGAAAACATGTTATGGAATCAAAATAGTACAAAATCTCAAAGTACCAGTACTTGAAAAACAATGTTTTTGCCTGCCGTGTCTCGCCCTAATAAAATATGTATTTTTGAATCAAGTATTCATCTTTATTGTCTTCATTGTTAGTTTCCACATGCCTAAAACAACCTCAAGCTACATCTAAAAGTTGATTTAAGAAACAGATTTTGAGAAATTGTGCAAGGCATAATAGTCCGAATAGTCGATAAATCGTTTCATTAATCGACTATCAAAGTCGTTTGTTGCAGCCCTACTGCCGTGTCTCGCCTTTAGAGTTAAAAGTCTTCTATAATGCTATTTTTAGGCAGATATTACAGGTCTCAGAAATATTAAAAACACGTCTATGAAGTGTTTTGCTCAAAATACAAAACAGATGACCCATTCTAGCCTCATACTCCTCTATTTCAGCCCTGTTACTAAAGTGCTGATTCTGGGTATAAAGCTTTAACCGGCAGAAACTCAGCTAAATGCTGCCGTGATGAAACGCCACCCTGTTCTAAACCACATCAAGGATTCTCTCTGAAACAGTCTGGAGCTCAAAGGCTTTCTCTCTTGCCGGTTACACCACAAGGTGAGTTCCTTTCTACTTCCTGCTTCTTCACACACATGCTCTCCAGCACAGGTTAGCTCTGAGTGTTAGCGATGCTAATGTAAACACCGACCATATTACGTCCAAAACAGTCGGGCATTGTTTCTGATAGCAACGTTTCTGATTGGGCCGTGGGTCCACATTTCAGATGTTACGTCATATCGGACGCAAACCTGGATCAACTCCGTAGTTCCCCGTTTTTAGAGATTTGGGTACGGAGGAAAAGAGAGAGGGTTTTATTCTCTGACGCTGCGTGAGTTCCCTGACACACCGGGGACACATTTATGTGTACAAGACATCAAAAAGTGAATTTTGCACGATAGGAGACCTTTAAAATGTGACAATTTTGTAACAAACTGTCCATGTTATTGCCGATTAAAGCAACCTTTGTGTTTTTTTAAGTATACATTGTGTGATGTGGTAATGACTGTTAGTGTCTGTAAACACAAGAGACGTTCAGAGAAGGAAACTGAGGCCCTTTTCTGCCAGTTCAGAGAACAAGCAGACGACTCGGATGTAACCAACGGGTGCAGGGTGAGAACAGAGAGGCGAGGAGATCCTCTCTGATGATTCTCGTGCTGGTGTTCATCTAGCGACATACTAGCCCTGACGCAGCCATGTGGGGACTGACCAGGCGAGAATGAGTCGCAGGAAGTTAGATACAGGAGAAGGTTCAGAAAGTTATTCATCCCTTTGTGAGTTCATCGACACACGGGGACACATTCATGCATAAAAGACGTCAAAAGGGCATTTTGCATGATGGGTCCCCTTTAAAAATGTGGCAATGTTATTCCTGATTGAAGCAACTCTTGTGGTTTTTAAGTATACATTGTGTGATGTAGTAATGACCATTAGTGTCTGTAAAAATCTAGATTCCTGGTGTTTTTCCTTTATCCCTTAATGGTTGCTTTATTTTAGATTTTAAGCAGATTTAGTTTTTACAAACGTGTGAATTGTCACTTTTTATAATGCGTTTGTAAGAAGAAAATATTGTATTTTTACATGTTCGAGATTCACATTTGTGTATTCACGCGAAACCCAAAAAAAAAGGGTGATATTGTGAGGCGACTTACCGATAACGTTAACGATGGCCTTCAGAGCTCCCAGGATGCTACCCAGCACTTCGGGGTATTCTTCTCCCAGATACTCGTACAGCACAACTCCCAAATGACCCATCAGCTTCTCCTGCAGCGACAGAAACACAGAGCATGCATTAGTATCTCAAATAACTTGTATACTATACTATATAAAAAAATGGCAATAGCTGCTTTCACAACAAGTACTTTCCCCCGGAAATCTTTAGTTCCGGGAACTATCTAGCAGATCGCGTTCACACCGGAATAAGTTCCCTGAGGGAGGATTACGCAAATGAAGCCGCTGACGTCACTTCTTCTTCTGCTTTGGGTTTACTGGCAGGCCGCAAACCACTTCACGGCGTATACTGCCGCCCGGAGTCCCCGGCCGGAAGTCCCCGGAGTTGGGGAAGGCTTCAGTAGAAGCTGCAGGGACTCCCAGCAGCTTCTACTGAAGCCTTCCGAGTAAATCGCCAGAACGCCGACACCTCCTCATCTCCACCGCTCCCATGCTTTATTTTGTGTTGCCATAAGTTAGTCTCTCTGCGTTTCTGCGCGGGGCTAATGCTAATAATGCTAACGCCAGCAAATAAAATGGCGACTTCAAAAAACTTTTACGGGCCGTGGTTTGCAATCCTCCCAGCCAATCAGAAATGGGAACCCTTTTCTCCCCTGGAAAGAACCACCTCTCTAGCAGGGACTGAAAAGGGGGGAAATGGTTTGCAAAAAAAAAGTTCTAATTCCAGATCTTTTTGGTGTGAACGCAAAATCCAGGGACTATCGGAGCTATTCCTGGGAAAAGTACTCCGGTGTGAAAGCGCCTAAAACCCAGCTGCTGTTTTTTGTTGTCTTCTAATATTTTTTGTTCTTTTATCTTTATCTGGTCATTGTGTCTTTGGATTAACTTCAAAATAAATTGAAAGTGTATATGATTACATGATAATAATAATTATTAATACTATAACAATTATAATGACCATTATCATAATTATCTTGGTATCAATTTACATAAAAATAGGATGGGAAATGAAACCGTCTGTTATCTGGACATGGACTTGTAGGAATTTATGTTTGACTTTATTATTTTCACCCTGGAATTGGGTGTGTATACGTGTACATATGTATTTGTATGAATATATATCATTTTGTTTATGTGTGAGTATTTAATTATGGAATTATCCAAAGGGCTGCCTCTGTATAAGCTGCGTTCGGCCCTCCCACCTTTACTCGTTTTGCTTGTTTTTCGTCTAAATTGTAGAAAAGGTAGAAAGAATAATAAAAAATAAAAGAAAGTTGTCTCTTAGATCTGTGCGTCTCTTAGCGTACCTCTTGGCAGGTCTTCATGACGACAGCTGTGCGTGAGATCAGATCTGCAGCCTGCTGACGGACTTTAGCCGACTTGTTGTTGAGACGCCACAGCACCGTACCGCAGATCTGAGGCAGGTACGGCTTCACTCGCTTCCCGAGGGCGTTCACCACCGTGCCGAAACCGTTCAGCATCACAGAGTCCTGGAGGAACACGAGAAGGGATGGAGTTAATCAAAACATTCTGGAAAGATAAGACCCTGAGCTGATTATTGGACTGCGGTAAAGTGGGAGAGTCAATTCGCGTCTGTTTGCCATGTTTTCTGATCATTGGCACTTACTACATTCTTCACCAACTTTTGGATTGTCTATCTACTAATCAGTGGAAGAAATATGAATAATGGAGGCCGATATATCTTTCTGCAGCTCTACTTGTTTGACTTTGCAAGCTATTGATAGATGTTTCCGACGCATCATGGCTCTCACCTCGGTGGTCTGTTCCTGGAAGGCGTACAGGATGCCGTCGATCAGCTGCTCCTCCAGCTTGTGGTCGATGTCGGCGGCGCCCAGGTTGCCCATGATCTTCTCGATGGTCTCCATCACCATCTTCCTGTACTGCTCCGCCTCGTCTTTCAGGTCATCAACGATGCGAGAAATTATCTCCGCTGCTCCCACTTTGTTGGCCAGCTCCACTGTGGTGTCCACCAACTGTGCAGAGGGAGAACGACGGTTACAAACAAACGAATTTCAGAAGTTCCCAAAAACGGCAACATCATATCATTGTTACATCTTGACAACCACACCCTTTTACAATTTTCATTTCAAGTATATTGCGTCTGCTTCACCTCGTTCAGACGCATAACTACACCATGACGCTGGGGATTGGAATGTGTCGTTTCACTATGTGTTTTAGAAATGTCCGTGTGTTCATGTTTGAGAAATGTTCGTGTGTTCACGTGTTTTGGAAATGTCCGTGTGTTCATGTGTTCGAGAAATGTTCGTGTGTTCTAGAAATGTCCGTGTGTTCATGTGTTCGAGAAATGTTCGTGTGTTCTAGAAATGTCCGCGTGTTCGAGAAATGTCCGCGTGTTCATGTGTTCGAGAAATGTCCGCGTGTTCATGTGTTCGAGAAATGTCCGCGTGTTCATGTGTTCGAGAAATGTCAGTGTGTTCATGTGTTCGAGAAATGTCCGTGTCGTGTTCGAGAAATGTCCGCGTGTTCACGTGTTCGAGAAATGTCCGTGTGTTCACGTGTTCGAGAAATGTCCGTGTGTTCACGTGTTCGAGAAATGTCCGTGTGTTCGAGAAACGTCCGTGTGTTCGAGAAATGTTCGTGTGTTAAACATTTCCGCGTATGATTGAAATCTAGTGCGTTAGACTCTTCTGTCTGGGGGCCACCACACGATTGACATGCTTGAAGCAAAATATTATATTATTATTGTTTGTTGTGCAGCGAAATAATGAATCAACTATATCTGTGTTGTATTGATCTCTCTCCGTTCTATCCTTTCATGTTGTGTATTGCCACATTGGTATATATTTATGTCCACAAGCGTGCGTTGAAACTGTACATGTGTCATAAAAATGGCAGTGATTAATATAAATCAAAGCGATAAACACAATTCTATACGTGGAATGTTTGTAACCAACGGGTGCAGGTTGAGAACAGACGAGAACTGAACGTCACGTCTGATAGCTCTCGTGTTGGAGTTTCATCTAGCGAACGACTAGCCCTGATCTGACCATGGAAAGGTTGAACAGGCGAGAATAGTTCGCAGCTTACATTTGTATCTTTTGATTACACAGGCTGACATATTGTAAACAAGCAGCTTTCATGTTGGAGAGGGAGATGCAAAATCAGCTTATCTTATCGTATCTTGGATTCCTTGAAAAGACTGAAGACATCTCAGCCTACAGAGTCTTCTGGTACCGACATATTTTGGAGTCGAAGAGGATTTTCTGTGTGTTGACTAACCTGTCTGTAGTTGCGTCTGTCCAGAGCCATCCTGTGCTGCCAGAAGTGTTTGAAGAAGGGCGGCAGGATCTCAGTCTTAATGTAGTTTGCTTCCACACCATCAGTGCCACAACACTGCTTCACCACCTTTAATGAGACGAAAACACAAGAGACGTTCAGAGAAGGAAACGGAGGACCTTTTCTGCCAGTTCAGAGAACAAGCAGACGACTCGGATGTAACCAACGGGTGCAGGGTGAGAACAGAGAGGCAAGGAGATCCTCTCTGATGATTCTCGTGCTGGTGTTCATCTAGCGACATACTAGCCCTGACGCAGCCATGTGGGGACTGACCAGGCGAGAATGAGTCGCAGGAAGTTAGATACAGGAGGAGGTTCAGAAAGTTATTCATCCCTTACCTTGAGTACAATCTTCTTCATCTCCTCGTCAGGGGACTGGAACTCTCTGATGAGGATCAGCATCACCTCTCTGGTGTAGTAGTTGGCGTACTCGGCATCCATCAGTGGGATCAGGTAACCGATAGCTTTGAGGAACGCAGCCAGACCCTGGTGGCAAGGACGGGGAAATAAACTTGTGAATAAAAGCGTGTCTTTCGTGCCTCAATGTATGATGAACAGGGTTCTTATAGCTTTTCCAAAGTCTAGCCCTTAGTTTGAACTAGGGTTGCCAGAAACTGACCATGATCAAAATCGATTATTCGGCAGCCCTGGCGAATAATAATCGATTATTCGACCCCCCCCCCAGCGGGAGAAAAAAAAACTCAGACAAAAGGAATTCCGTTGTTTTCTTTAGTAGAACATGTTTAACAGCACAAACAACAAACAAGCATGTCATCACAACGACGTGGCCTTGAAGTGAAGTTGGTAATGGCCGGCTGTGCTGCGTCTTTCTCTGTAACCTCTTTGGCTTCGCACTCAAATGCGAACGCATTGTTGAGGTTGAGCTGTGATAGACCAACGTCTTTTCGCAGAGCTTGCATTTAACTTCCTTTGGACTTCTAAGTTCGAAGTGGTTCCACGAGGAGGAACTCTTTTTACCTGCCGCTTTGTTCATCTTTAGTCGCACGTGTGAGGGTAGAGGGGGGGCGGGGTCGGTGTGTAGCCGCTGCAGCAGCAGTCTGCTCTGCACGCAGGCTACCTCCAAGTTTACAGTAAAACAAACTGGTGGTGTGACCAATGGCCATTTACAATTATTAATACTATTACTATTACTAGCATATATATATTTATATATATTTTGGTTGAAACTAAGCCCAGAAAAAAAATAAAAACATAAATAATTAAAAAAATATATATATAAATAAAATCGATTTTTAAAAATAATATTCGATTATGGAGACTGTAACGAATATTCGAATAATCGCTGGCATCCCTGGTTTGAACCCACATCGAGTGCCACCGTGACGCGTCCTAAACCCCGGAAGTAAGTAGCATTTTACCACTTCCGGTTCCTTCGACAACAAGCAATGCCATTTGTCCAGGATTTAGGAAAGTATCTGGAATAAGGTCTGCGGTTGAGACACACCGAAGAGGCGGATCACGAGAAATTGCATTGCGATTTTGTCGAAGGAACCGGAAGGAGTTTACTTCCTGGTTTTAGGACGCGTCACGATGCAAACTGCAGCGACATGCGGGCTTAGTGCGCAGTGATTTTATTTTTACAAACGTATGATTTTACTGTGAAGTCCTGACCACTCCCTAATGTTCGTACTTTTTACCGTTTCAATTTATCTTTGTGTAACAAAAAAGAAGGCATTTCGGACAGACAAACTTGAGATGTACAATTCCTACGTCTTGAAAAAACACAAATTGTTTGCCGTGAAAATATAAATTGCGTTGTGGAATCAATTTCGTTTGGTCTTCTCACCTTTCCTCTGTGCTGTCTGATACCCTTCCAGAGGGGCTTGAGGACAGAGTCAAAGGACTCGATACCGTACGGTGTGGCGGCTTCAGCGAGGGCAGCGATAGCCAGAGCGCTGATGGTCCTGACCTTCTGCTGCTCGTCCACAAGACCTTTAGAATCACAGATAGAAACAAAAGTCAGAGAACAGCTTATTCCAGACATGATGACTGTGTGTTGCTCTTTAAGACATCAGCGGGTTTTGTCAAAGTTCAGGCACTTGTAAATCCATTGTATGGTTCAGATTAGAGCGATAATGAAAATAGGTAATATGTATGTAGCAAAATAATACATGGCAATAAGACAAACACATATTTGTACACATTGTGAATTGAGCTGGGTGTGGATCCTGCAGTATATACTGTGTTGTGCTTTGCGTCATAACAAGTGTTCTTGAAAGATTAATGACATGAGGGGCTCAAGGAGAATATGATGTATGCATGCGACATTTAAAAAAAGAAATAAGTTCAGGAGAACATGAGGATAGTTTAAAAAGTAGAAAATTATACAAATGTATAGATGGCAACACAGCACATAAATCTAACAGCAGCCCTCTGGACTTCTGGGGGGGGGAATCAAATTGAAATGTTGCTTCAAAAAACTCCCTAAATGCTTCCTCTTAAAACAATATAACAGAAAAGGCTTTTATAAGTAAGAAAAAGGGTTTAGAAAAGTCTGTTTGATAATAAATAAAAGTGCAATGTCTAAAAGGACCTGGAATCCCATTTATGTGCAAACCATGACTCGAAACCTTTTAATTGTCATGTGCACGAAGCTACCGTGTAGAAATGGCAATTAAATTCTTCTGGCCCGAGCTCCTCCAACAAAGCAACGTATGACTAACACCACGACTCACCGTGTTCGATAATCTCCACCAAACTGCGGAGGTGGGGCAAGATGGCGCAGCCCATGAGGATGGCGATCTGCTGCACGATCTTGATGCCCGTGTGTCTGGCCTGCCACGACTTCTTGCTCTTACACACAGCTTTGAGGAAAGGCAGGAGGGAGGGGATACCGAGAGCCGAGGCCACCACGGCGAAGGCTCGGGCTGTCGTGTTTCTCACGTACTCGTCCATGTTGTCGATATCGGGTCTCATCGTGGAAATCATCGTAGCCAGACCGGCAGCCTGAGAGAGACGGGGAAGGAGAGGAGTGTTAAATATCTCCAGATATTAGGGGTCAGATGTAGTCGGAGACACGCAGCACAAAAAACTGCTTTCTAAATGGAAAGATTTTTACAATAAGATGACTTTATTTCTCCCGAAGGAAATTGTTGCGCCAGAGTTACAAAAATCCAATTAACACAGCAGCAAAATGGTAACACTGTCAATTAAATATCTACAAAAATCCATCTATTTTATGTAATGTCTGTCTGTAACCAACGGGTGCAGGTTGAGAACAGACGAGAACTGAACGTCACGTCTGATAGCTCTCGTGTTGGAGTTTCATCTAGCGAACGACTAGCCCTGATCTGACCATGGAAAGGTTGAACAGGCGAGAATAGTTCGCAGGAGTGTGTGTGACAAAACAATAAATTAAAGGTTTCCATTACCTTTGCCAAGTTGGAGATGATTTCTCTGCCTTCTACTCTGGCATAGTAGTCCTCATCAATCAGCAGCGGCTCAATCACCACCAGGATCTGGACATGAGGAGGACAGTTAGGTTCAGAATCTGGTATATAAACAAGTAGATTTCATTCACAAGGAATTGCTTTGGTGTATTACACTGAACACAGACATTCAAATTTAAAATAACAGCACAAATATAAAGTGGATGAGACGTGCAATTATTTGTTGCCATTCTTAGGGACCCCAGACACCAGTTAGACGACGGGGCTCGTACCCTGGCTTTCATTTGGCCAGATGTTTTGAAACAACAGCTGCATGGCACAAAGCACAGCAGCTGCACTTGTCTGGCAGGAGATGTGCAAAGCTTCACGCTGTGGTGTAAGAGGGAGTAGGGCTGCTCAATTAATCGTAATTATGATTTTGGCTTGCAACGATTATGAAAACATAATCAAAATAAAACGATTATTTAATTTTTGTTTTGGTTTTTCAGTTGATTTATACTTAAAGTTCAGGGTAATCAACTGTTCAAAACATACGGTTCAATTGTTTTTATTCAATAAATGGATGTTTTCAAAGTAAATGGATCATCGTTTTTAATCGTGATATCAATTATTGACCCAAATATGTACCTAATGTTAATGCAAACATTAACGTAACGCTTTGTGTCTATGGGAGGAGTCTGTCATAGATCAAAGTATGCTTCATTGCCAGTCTTTCAGTATGTGTGTAGACAGATCGAAATACCGTTTCCCACAATATCAAGTTGCCCACACACAATGCACTAAATGAAGCACTGATCTTATCTTTACCGAGCCTTACCTTGTGTACATATGGTCGAACCAGGTCGTCCAGTTTGTAGAGGATGCGGTCGATGACTTTGACCAGCAGATGGCGCTCCTGGTCCTCCAGGGTGGGAGACATGAGGAGCGGCAGGATCTGATTGAACAGAGGACCCGCTCCGAACTCACGAGCTTTATCTGTGATCTGACGCAGAGCGGCCTAAAGACAAGCGAGAGGAGACGATCTTTAATCATTCAGGGAGACGGGGAGACAGACAGGCTTCGGTCTCATGATGGTTGCTGTCTGCTACTCCCAGCAGAGTGATGGCCGACACTTCGACCTCCACTGAGAGCAGCAGCCCCTCAGAGAGGAGATGCTTTAGCAAGCAAATATTCACACTGCAGCCACGGAGAGGCTGAGCGCTGGGTGTGGATCTTGCAGTAGGTACCATTGTTGAGTTTTATGACATGAGAACAGATACACAGGATGGCTATAGGAGGACATTTGGTGAGGTTTTAAAAAAGGGATATTGATATCATGTCATAAAATGTGGAAAGAGGTTCATTGTACGGTCTAGGATGGTAACGGTAAACTTTTGACTGAGTCTTTGTTTTAACCGAACTAAACTCTCAGGAAACCGTAATAGTTTTTCAAACATACTTAGACTTCATTCAGATGCTGGTTCCTAAAGTAACAGAACTGGGTAAAACAGCTTTTAAATATGCTGCCCCCACTGCTTGGAATAATGTACAGGAGCTGAAACTATCACGTTTCACCACCTTTGGGAGTTCAGGTCCACCTTAAAGGACAGAACACGACTCCATCGGTAGATGCGAGTGCTCGTATGTACAAACATTGAAATCGTTTTTAATGTGGCCAGTTTGTAATGATTTTTATTTTTTAATATTGACTGGCTAATGTGCAATTCTATTTGTGTTTTACAGCTGCATTTGTGTGTGTTAATATCTTAATCAATTAACTATGAAATTCATAAAATCCTACTAGTTCTGGAGAACATAGAAACACTTTTAAAAGTTATCACATGTCCCTTGAACGGGTGCTTGTCTAATTCAATTTGTATTCCTCTCTTTCAATAGAATGGTTCGGGATGGGGTTTTTCTGCTTTGATTTATTTTCTGTGGTTGACGGTGTGTATGCGTTTATACATTTACAATTGCGTTACAACAGCGACAAACCTTTCTCATGGGCGGTGTTCCATTTTTAATCTTCAGCAGCAGCTTCATGATCTTCCTCTCTTTCTGCTCCTCGGGGCTCAGAGTGGACTCATCGACCTCCACCTAAAACAAAACCCACAATCATCATCTGAACTTCAGACAGGACAAACATTATATGTATATTTATGTGTTGTGCTCACCAGCAGTTTGTCAAAGTACTGGATGTCGTCAGGTTTGAGGAAGGGCAGGTTTCCTGAGGGCTGGTCGTTCATCTGTTTGGTGGTTCGGTCCTCCACCTGCATGTGGAAGCCTGTCATGCCTCCCATGGGGGTCGGTGTGGCGGATAGTTTACGAGCTGGAGTACGGATCGGCACGTAGCCAGCTGGTGGAGGCAAGACCTGGAGAGAAGGAAAAACTGTCAGTACTTTGGCTACCTCTAAAAAAAAGTTGTAGTCAATAAATAAATCGGATGTAACCAACGGGTGCAGGGTGAGAACAGAGAGGCGAGGAGATCCTCTCTGGTGATTCTCGTGCTGGTGTTCATCTAGCGACATACTAGCCCTGACGCAGCCACGTGGGGACTGACCAGGCGAGAATGAGTCGCAGGAAGTTAGCGACAGTTTTTTTAATTTTAATAATAATTATTACAACAGAAAAGAGAAGAAAAACATTCAAGGTACAACAAAATTAAAAATGCTCAAATAGTCTCCGTCATGTTCAACAGGGAAAAGAAGAAGCTTAAAAAGGACATTGTTCTTGAAAATAAAAGATTGTGTCATCAGCGTCATGTTGTAAACAAAGAAATAACTTTTACAGTTAATTCCATTGAACACAACTTGTGATCAGAAACAGCCAAAGGTGAGACATTCCCTCCGTAAAGCTACGTGGTGCCATGTCTGGGTTCGCTTGCCCAGGGTTAGGGTTTTGATCGCTCAGCGAAGATACCTATATTTCAAGAATCTGTGGAATCTCAGCTCGCTAGATATTAGGGCTGCTCGATTACGGCAAAAATCATAATCTCGATTATTTGGGTCAATAATTGAGATCACGATTATTAAAAACGATTATCCATTTACCTTGAAAACATCAATTTATTGGAGGTTTGAATGTTAAAATGTTTTTAACCCAGAACTTTAAGAATAACGTTGTTTTCGTAATCGTTGCAAGCCATAATCGTAATTGCGATTAATCGAGCAGCCCTACTAGACATCTTGTTTGTGCATATCCGATAAGTAATAAACTATTTGTACCGTGAGTTCTGTGCGTTAGCTTTTACAGTTACAAGAAACAACAAGTATGAGTTCACAGGTCCTGCTCATAACCATTCAGGATTTGGTTTCTAAATAATAGTTTTCGATTTAGCCGTTATTCCACAGATCAACACCTTTTGTTGTGATGCAATGAGGTTTTGAATCGGTTGCTATGGAACATTAAATCATGTCGACTTGTACTTTATGTTTTGAGAAATGAGATGCAAGTAGGGGTTATTCACCTTGTATCCCTCTGGGAACATGGCATCGAGCTCATCGTCTGTGAGAGGACGGTTCCTCTCGTCGATCTCACGCTCCCACCTCCACGCCTGCAGCTGCTCTGGAGTCATGCTCATCAGGTGGCCTGAGGGAAACCGAAGAGGGGACTGATTTAACAACCTTCAATCCTCACATCTACACTGTTAGTATAAATGCAATCAGTGCATGATGTCACTTTGTTCGTTTTGCCAGCTGTTCATTTTAACTTTGATTGTATGTTTTGATCATTTTCATTAAACAAGAAGGATAGCTAGATGTACTTATTCATAATGCTTAGCCATCTCACTTTGTTTTATATTGTATATTGTTGCATTGACTCAGTTGTCTCGTCTCTTACAGTATCTGTTGGAGAGAATGAATGTCATATTTTTGCTGCATGAACCGGTCAAGTTTTTAACAAATAATCTGAGGGGATTTTCTCGTTTCTTTTTAACCTGTTGAGCCCTGAGCCTTTTTTTTCAGGTCTCAGGCTGACATTCCCAGAACAAATGACCACATCTTCACTTCTAAAAGGGTTAAATTAATACTCTTTCATCTCAAAGCAAGGTTACACCTGTGAGTTGGATGTAGAAAAGTCAGATTCAATATTTTAAAGTAAATTCAGATTGAACAAACATTACTTATAGTGAAAACTAACCTTAAACGATGGGATGGTAGACTAAAAGCTTTAGGAATCCAAACTACAACATAATAAGTACCCTGTATCAAGATTGATGCAAAACAAGTGAGATGTGAGGTTTACAAATGAATAAAACACTTTTGGGGTCATTTGCCAAATCTCTGGGCCCCCTCGGTCGATTTTGGTGATTGCCACCTCTTTTGAACCGAGCCAATGGAATCGAGGGGCGGTTCCTAAAAATCCTTCTAAACATTACCCATTGGTGAATGAGAGATGCGTAGCCAGAATGCCCAAAACCTGAAGCCGCCATAGACTCTCGTAGCAGCTAATATGAAATCTCCGTTACTGATGGATTATCAGAAATCATTTCAAAGTGACGGACACATTGGCATGAACCCTCAGCAGCGTTTTTATCGTTTTAATGCCATTGAACTTTTGATCAGAACCACAGCATCGGAAAGACATCCCGTTTTTTCCTCCGTAAAGCTACGTGTCGTGATGTCTGGGTTTTCTTCCCCTGGCGCGAGTTACGATACTTATAGAATCTGTGGAATCTCAGCTTGCCACTCGATATCTTGTTTGTGCGGATCCGATAAGTAATAAACTATTTCTACCGTGAGTTCTGACTAAGTGTATTAGACGCTTCTTGTGAGACAGATAGCCGAGTTTCTTCCCGTTCAGTGGGTTTGACACATTCATAGGTTGTTAAATGTTAAGCCCCGAGACAGTGTTGTATGAAAAGTGCTATATAAATAACGTTTTATTATTATCTGCAGTACGCTCCTGGTGTCCGATACATAAAACAAGAACAGACATGAATGCGTATTTACCTGGTGATGGGGTAGCCATGTTCATAGCTGGCGTTCCGATGGGGGTTTTTCCCGGGGTGAATGTTGGTGTCGAGGATCCCATCTGACTGGCGGGGGTTTCGTCCCAGCGAGACTTCCTCTTACTGGCCCCTGGTGTGGGAGTCTCTTCCACCGACTCGTCTCCTCTGTCTGTGCGTGGGGTCTCGGCCCAGCCGCTCCCGTGTCCCGGGGTCTCCCTCTCCGTCTTTGGGGTTTCGTCCCAGCGGTTCTTTCGTACGCTTCCCGTGGCTCCTCCATGTCCGGGTGTGGCGTGGCCCGGTGTGTCGCCCCTGCCTGGGGTGGCAGCACCTGCGGGGGTGTGGCTGGGAGTGGGGTCCCACATGCGGTTACTGGGAGTCGCTCCGGGGGTCTCGCTGCCTTTGGGGCGGCCGGGGGTTTCATCCCATCGGCTGTTTGAAGGTGTGTGTGCAGGGGTGTGTCCTGGTGTGTGTCCTGGAGTCTACAAAATACAAAGACAATATGGGATTTACAAAGTGAGTTAGAGCAAGGCTGTGCTGTTGCAAAACGTCCATGTTTTTTAATCTAACAAAGTCTTCCGTTTCATTCAATGTTTGCCTGCGTTTAGCCCTAAAGGGCACCCATCGTGCTATTGTTAGGCAATAGCATAGGTCTCGGATAAATAAAAAAAACATGTCTATGAAGTGTTTTGCTCAAAATACCAAACAGACCATTCTAGCCACGCCTCATGTCCCTCTATTTCACTTCCTGTTTCAAAAGGGCTGATTTGGGGATAAAGCTTTAAATAAAGAGGAGGGGTCTGAGCTCATGCGGGACCCGGCAGCTACCGTCTAAACTAAACGCTGCCGTGATGAAACTCCATATCATGGATTATCAAGGATCTGAAACCGTCTGGAGCTCAAAGGCTTTCTCTCTTGCCGGTTACACCACAAGGTGAGTTCCGTTTTACTTCCTGCTTCTTCACACACATGCTCTCCAGCACAGGTTAGCTCTGAGTGTTAGCGATGCTAACGTAAACACCGACCATATTACGTCCAAAACAGTCGGGCATTGTTTCTGATAGCAGCGTTTCTGATTGGGCCCGTGGGTCCACATTTCAGATATTACATCATATCGGACGCAAATCTGGATCAGCTCCGTTGTTCCCCGTTTTTAGAGATTTGGGTACGGAGGAAAAGAGAGAGGGTTTGATTTTCTGACGCTGCGCGAGTTCCCCGACGCACCGGGGACACATGGTGATGTAGAGAAGACATCAAAAAGTGAATTTAGCATGATAGGTCCCCTTTAAAATAACATACATTTTAAAATATGTTGAGGGTTAGCTATATCCCTCAATATAAAATATGCCAAAATACAGTTTGCCGTCTTACTTGCAGCACAAAGGAAGGCCCACACCTGGATAAACAGGGAGGTTTAGTAGCAATATAACAGGACCATAAATTACATTTTATAACCACAACATCACAAGTCTATTCTTACACCATTTTAAAGACCACTTGCCTTTATGTCTGGATTTGTACCAAGTACTTAAAGAGGAATCAACCAAAAATAGGCATACCCACAGTAAGGAGACTAAATTATTCATCAAGCAGTAAGAGTCTGAAACATGAAGGACAGCTTACCTCAGCAGAGTTGTCTGCCTGGTCCCAGCTGGACACTTTTTTGGGTGTAGTATTTGTGGGGGTTTGGTCAGCTGTCTGGTCCCAACGACGTTTACGTTTAGCGGCGGCGGCAGCTTGTGAGGCAGCGGACCCGTTGACAACTTTCAGCTCCCCAGCTTTGGCCTTCTCTACCATCTGCTGACGAATCTCTCTCTGCAAGCAAAACAATGATTGTTGATGTAGAAGAGACATGGAGAAGAGGGGACACATGTTGATGTAGAAGAGACATGAAGAAGAGGGGACACATGTTGATGTAGAAGAGACATGGAGAAGAGGGGACACGTGTTGATGTAGAAGAGACATGGAGAAGAGGGGACACATGTTGATGTAGAAGAGACATGGAGAAGAGGGGACACATGTTGATGTAGAAGAGACATGGAGAAGAGGGGACACATGTTGATGTAGAAGAGACATGGAGAAGAGGGGACACATGTTGATGTAGAAGAGACATGGAGAAGAGGGGACACACGTTGATGTAGAAGAGACATGAAGAAGAGGGGACACATGCTGATGTAGAAGAGACATGAAGAAGAGGGGACACATGTTGATGTAGAAGAGACATGGAGAAGTGGACTTTGTATAGTAGTCAAAGAAAACTAGGTAGCCGCTCACCTCTTCTTTGGAGAGGTTCTGCTCCAACATGACGTCCACATACGACCTGACTTGCAGCTTGGGGTCCGGCGTTTTGCCCCCTGCGCGAAAGAGCACGAACAAGAACATAGGACACTCATTAGTAGACGCTCTCGGGACCCGAGTGATTACAAAACACAGCAAGCACAAACACAGCCAGCTAACCTTGACTCTCTTTACCAACAGATTAACTTACGTTCCTGTTCTTAGTAAGAGCTGATTCACAAAACATTCCTACATACAAATATACACAATTGTCTTTCTTCTTACATACAGTCATAGCATTCTATTGAAAAACAAGCAGATACATAGAGAGAGAAGAGCTGAGGTTGTGGTGTGATCTTTTAAGTGGATTCAGACGTTATAGCCATCACTGATGCAGGGGTCCTGGGCTGTGCTCTTCAGAATACGTACACTTTCAATGCCAAGGGTCCTTCTGCAGTCAGACTTCAACCGGCAGAATAGAAGCCTAGAAAATGTCTCTTTACCATTAGTAACACTTTGGAAAAGGGTTTGAACTCACTCACACACAACAGTATACCACCTGTGTTGCATTGATTTATGGCAAAAAAAACAACGTATCTTCTTGGGGGCATAACCACAAAAAAAATTAAAAAGCTGCATCTAGTGGGCCAGGTCCAGAATGTCTATACTAGCATATCAAAATGAAGTCAAGATGCGGAGGCTACGTCTAGGAATAACATTACCACAAATTATGAGAATCTACTCTGACAGTCAAATGTAAAAATGAAGCATTGTACATCTAAATCTTGACTTGCTTTCCAGGACTAGAGTTAAGGCTGTGCGATAATGGCAAAAATCATTTGTCAATAATTGATATCACGATTATTAAAAACGATTCCTTTGAAAACATCCATTTATTTTTAACAGTTACCCTGAACTTCAAGTATAATTCAACTGAAAAACAAACAAATACATACATTTTATTTATTTTTAAATTAATAATAATTGTTTTATTTCGATTACGTTGTTTTCGTAATCGTTGCAAGCCAAAATCGACACGAATATACGATTAATTGCACAGCCCTAACTAGAGTACCTGATAAAATCTGTAGGTAAATATTTGGGCAGTACTTTTCCATCATGAATGCATGGGAAATTATACATTTGTAGAAAAATTATAAGCCAAATAAAAAAAATTAAGTGGCTCTCGGGGGTTGAGGAGTGTTGTAGCATCTGATTCTCCCCAAACAAGTAGCCAGAGGACCCTGACCAAACTGACAAGTGCACATGTCTCTGTGATCCCCATAACCTACACAGGAGGAGTTGCTGCACCCTTAACAGAGTGCAGTACAGGACTGGCATAGCAGTACTGCTGTAGGAGAGAAATTAAGGACAGTTAGTATGGGCCTGTGGTATACAATTTTTCTTGATAACATATTTATATTTTACAGAGAGTAAAATAAAAATATATTTACACAACAACTTTGTACAAAGAGCTATGTCTACATGCAGGCTTCAGATAAGACCTACTGAGACTGAAGCACTCAGGCCATTTTATATAGTCAATGTGAAGATGCAATAAAAATGGGAAGGAATATACACTAGCTCCCTGATTGTTGAATTGTTTACACGTTAAACTGTACATTGCCTTCTTCAGGTGCAAACTAACTTATCAAATGGTTTAATGAAAGACAATAGATTAACTAAACCCCTTTCCTCAAATGAATAAGAGAAACTGGCCACGTTTAATCGGTTAAGACCTTGCATATCTATGAAGTTTCTCAAGCCCAAGAGGTGGCTCAGTTACCACAAGTCTCTTAAATTACAGCAGAGACAACAATTATTTTTTAACCCTGATAGAAGTCTAATGATCTGAACACGAGTGCGCTTAAGTGACCACGCGTGTTTCTCTTCACTGCCTGGCTTGGGATCTAACACGACCTACGAGCGAGCTGGTTGTTGTTCTTCATCCAGCTCTGCATAGCAGTTGGTAAATTACACCGTAGATAACCCTCAAACATAACATTTTATTCTCAAATGCTTCGACAAGTGGACACTTCACCGATCCTAATTTAGGCTGATGCTCACATGGGATTGTTAACCCTTCGACTCACACACAACCTATCTGCGACCCACGTTTCGTTAGGTGCAAAAAACCCTTTTGAATATTTAACACCTAACCACCTTTCCACTGAAAAGCATGGCAACCCTTCGCTGTCTTTTACTGGACGCAACAATTTCAATTTGCACATTAAGAGCCCATACTGACATTTGCTGCAAAGTTGATACAAATGCAGATCCTATATACATTAGGAAAAAAACAAACAAACGACACAAAAAGTTCTCTGAACCTCAGAGGATTGACCACGGGGAAGGAATGAAGTCTGGGAAGCAAGCTGTTGCATTGTGGTCGAAGGGTTAAAACAGTAAAACTATGGGTGCGAAACCATTGGTAGTCATGGAGGTCACAAAAAAGTGAACCATGAAAAGGGGGAGAAAATGGGGAAGGCGTAATGAAGACAAAAAGTAGATGAATTTACCATCTGCAAAAGGATCGAGACGCTCGGGGGAGATGATCATCATTCTGCGCCGGCCTTTGTATTCATCTTCCCGGTCTGCGATCTTCGCCGGACGATGCTCTGCAAATGGGTCATACTGCAAAGGGAAGAGAGCGTAAGTGTATGTCTGAACCAAAAAGGTAGGAAGGAACACATTTCAGGGTTCATACTCGGGCAAAAATCATGATCACGATTATTTTTGGTCAATAATTGATTATTAAAAAACGATGTCGATTTACTTTGAAAACATCCATTTATTGATTTTTTTAACAGTTGATCGCCGTGAACTTGAAGTATAATTCAACTGAAAAACCGATAAAAATTATAATAATCGTTTTATTGCGATGACGTTGTTTCCGTAATCGTTGCAAGCCAAAATCGTAATCGAGATTAAGATACGATTAATTGCACAGCCCTATCATGACCGTTACCTAATTTCCCATGACTAAAAACATGACTCAGCGTACCACTGAAAATGGTTTATTTTAACATGGAACAGGAAAACAAATCAAATCGTAGGCTTACTAGCTTCACGCTAAAGCAACTCAAACCTCTCACCAGCAAAACACCTCGTCAGTTAAATGCCATTTTACGTTTCCTTAATATACAGTATGTATTATCATTATAGAATTACTATTTGGGCGATAAAAAAATATAAATTATATTTGATGCAACTTTAGTTACATTTCCATGACTTTTCCAAAAACTTTGGGAAATAGAATACAGTTTTCCTAAACTTTTCCAGGGGCTGGAATTAGCATTTGGAATTTCCATGACTTTTCCAGGTTTTTAATGACCGTAAGAACCCTGACATTTAAAAAAGGAAAACTGCACAAATTCTACTTTTTTTCTAGGATATAATAAATCCCACGTTGAAACCACACAAATCGTATTTGATCACAAGAAGACGGGGATGAAAATGAATATTTAAGAACACATACTTGCTCGTCTGACTGAGGAATGGCATTGAGTATCGCCACCGGCGCGTGGTACCCTGGCTTCTTTTGTCCCAACAAGCTTGTTGATGAATCCTCTTCATCGTCCTGAGGAAAGACAAAGAAACAAGAGTCTAGTCAAATCTCACCAAAAAGGCGAGACTCTCCTAGCTCATACACAATAGGCAAAGCGGGGCAGTCAAGCTCCCAAAACACTGTGGAATTGAAGAGGAACAGTGCAAAGTCAAGTCAAGTTCTGAATGCAGAACGTTACAATTTTCAATGTTAGGTAGGGATGGGTATCGTTAGGATTTTAGCGATACCGGTATTTTTCTATACTCTTCAATAATTTGGTGCTCAAAATGATAGACATGATTACAAGATGTGAAGAATAAACAGTCCTTTTATTGTAATTTATTTGTATTTAATGTAACCTTTTCAATGTCATACCAAGCGGGTATGAGTGTGTTTGACAGTGCGTCTCAGGAAGGGGGCGGGAATTAGGGGCAGTTCATACATCCATGTAAAGATGACCATTATTCAATTAAAACGAGACGCTGCGTGCGCACCTCCTAAACCGGAAGCTCCGGTCGGCTAACAATTATAATCAATTTATTGCGTTTATTATTTATAATTGTAATGATGGATTATCAGCTATCATTTTAAAGTTACACAGAGACATTGAATTAACCGTTTTCATGATAAAATGATGTAGAAAAGATTGCTTTTGACAGTTATGTGCTAAAGTAGCCATTTTGTGTTGATTTAGACTCTTGGTGTTGGACTTCTGTTCCGTGTAGGTAAAATGGTTAATATCGTCTGTTAGCTGAGTTTCTTCCCGTGAAGTGGGTATGCATCATTAATAGGTTGTTAAATGTTAAGAAGCCCCGAGACGCTGTTTCTAGGAAGATGTTGCGTCTGCCCCTGGGAGGCTCACAATAATAAGAGCGCTGTTAGGAGAGATGACGAGTGGCATTCACCGTGGCCAATCAGAGTGGCACTCAAACCGGATACGTCACACGGGATGAGGGTTCCCAACCAACCAGAATTGTTTAAACTAAGGAAGTAGCGTAATTCATATACCGAAAGCAGCACCGTTTGTCCAGCGGCTTAACGGTATACCAATACCGTCCAATCAGGTACCGGTACTGACTTAGTACCGGTTCTCGATACCCATCCCTAGTGTTTTTTACACTGGCTTTGGGTATGAAAATACTTACATCCTCCTGTTCATTGGCAGCAATGGAAGTGACATATCCAGCAAAGCGACTGTCGCTGCCTCCATAAATCTCCTGGTCAAAAAAGCCAGTGGAGTCCAGGCCCACTCCTTGGTCGCCTTCCTCCAGGAGATTGGCCTTCATCCCCTGGATCTCGAGGATCTGGGCCTCGATGTCTACGTGGAAATAAATAAGAAAAGAGAGTGAAACATTTACAAATCCCAATCTACAGTACAAATGTATCTTTTTGTACATCTTTATTTTAGATCAATAAGATGTTCCTGGTGGCTTCAATAAGGATTTGAAAGCAGGACTTTAACATACAACTTAACAATAAGTACTTAACATGCAGAGTTGGAAAAGTACTAAGATCTTGTACAACATTTTACATCACTGCTTTTAACGTAACTCAAATAACGTTAATGTACTTAAATAAACATTTGAAGTACTTTTGTTTAGTTTATGCCTATTTCTACTTCACAACATGTATTTGTTAGTTGTAGTTACTTTATGCATTTCGATAAATAATAGCAACATAAAGGATTTATTGTTATAGATTAAGATAACAATTCAACAGCAAGCAGATGCGGTACATATCGTAATCAAAGTAAACAACCGTACAATGATAGAGGCTATACAACTGCACAGCCCATCACTAATACACTGTAGTTTGGTATATATTGATTGTCCTAATTTTTTACATTTAAATGTTGTGTAAATAATTGTCTTTATTCGTTTTTAATGCCAACAAGTTTTAAATACTTTCTTATATTATAGATATATGTTTGACCTACTCTTACAACACATTTCCTTCAATTGTTTACGTTTGCACTATTCTACACAGAGGCAAATTCCTTGTACTTTGCAATGCGCGAATAAACTTGATTCTGATTCTACTGGATGCAGGCCTAATGTGTAGCGTGTTGTGTTGTTAAATGAAGCTAATGCTAACTGCGCTATTATTTGTATTTAACATTAAACAACGATATATATATAGCAATTAGCTGGATGTACCATTAGAGTAAAACATGTGTTTATTTAATGATGCAATTATGCCGGTAAGTCTGGTGGGGAAGTTGACTGAATATCTCAAATAAAGTGTTAAATCTGGCATGTTGTCGGTTGCTAAAAGGAAGCTAACATGCTAACTAGCAACCAGCGCCATTATCTAAACCGTCCGCGTTGCGTTGCAAACAGGCCTAGTTTTCATCGCGTTTGAACACAATTAAGACACCAAAATGGAATACAGACACGGCAACAGTCGTGAGATAACTTCTTAAAACATAATATATTGAGAAGCAATGTTACAAAGAAGCTTGTTATTGACTTTTTGGGAATAATTTACCTTCGTGGGTTTTGGCGATCTTCGCCATTTTGGTGGTGGATGGAGTCTGACACCGGAAGTGTGCTCTTCAAGACTTCCGGCTCCTTATAGCTGATCTCAGATCCGTTTAGGAATGTTTTTATTTATTTAGTATTTAAAGCTTATGAAATATAATAAATCAGCGGATGAATTAAACATATCATACCATACCCTATATAAAGTATTGATACCAAACTGTGTGAATAATAATACATAGTTACAACGTCAAATATATTTTCTTTAAAATGCCTCACAGGTTACATCTTTATATATTTGTATAGTCATACAGTCTCTATGCTTACATCCAACTAATCATATTTTGCAGAAATTAAGTAAAACATTAAGTTGTAACAATTGCTGGGAGCTGAGAGAATTGCTGATATATGTATTTTGGTCTTCCCCAGATACAACTTACATACATACATGCATACATACTAACTTAAAACGTGTGGAGTAAATATAATAAGATAAGATAATAAGTACTTTATTGATCCCAATTTGGGAAATGTTTGTGTTGCAGCCGCATACAAAGACATGGCATTGTACAATACAAATTAAAAGACAAGAAATAAACAAGAAAGTAGAAAATATTCATGTTGAATTTACAAATGAACAATAACAAGATATAAAGCAAGATATTATATATACAGATGGAATATATCTCACTTTACATTACAACATTAGTTTACAAATCCTGAAACACTTTTGCCGTAATTTTATTCCGATCATTTACACCTTGTTTTAGTTTTTTCTCAAAGTCACACCAAGAGCCCAAATAAAGGGAAAAGAATGGAAGAAAACCAAAATGTAAATACAATCATCCACTGTGCAACTGTATTTATTTCTCAATAAAATGCAAACATCTCTATATTTATGTCTTTATTATTTAATTTCTTTATGAATTCCTTAATGTACCCATTATAATGTGTCTGTGTGGCTAAAGACTTAATATGGTATGATACCAAAATGACTGTATCTAAGAAACTCCAAGGAGCACTGTATGTTATATATAAACACAAGTTGTATAAAGATATATATGTTAAAACACTCAGAACAAATACATTTTAATTCACAAGTAACGCTAAAGTACCTTAAATGTAAGAAAAATATTCACGGGGTGGCAAGAGGGTGGCAGGAGATTTTGAGCGGTGGCATCCCCTGGCAGAAGTTTATGCTGATTTAATCGCAGTCATATCAATCAATGTTAACTTGGAAAGCCACAATATTAATATTTTAACTCAATAACATTAGGTGACATTATTGTGGCACATCAGTAAAGCCTTAAATATAAATATAAGGTGGCAGACATAATTTAATGAATTTTAACTGAACAATAACTGAATGAGTGTGTTTCACTCTTAGACCAGCAGGGGTACCAAATATATGCAGAATGCTGCAATAAGTACATTAATTAACGGTCTCATCGATGTTTGTCTGAATGAATATGATACTATTAACAATCATATTATTCCTATCAGCTGTCAATCACTGTTATGATTCACATATTCAGTGTTATTATTTAATAAACTATATATTTTGGAGGAGTTAATGATGAATGTTCCTCAAGATGCTCACCCTCCTTCAAATAGGAAAGACAAGTAATTACGATCATAGATCAAAATTCAAAAGATTCAAAGGAACAGTTCAGCGCCCCACAACTTTACTGCAAACAGTTACAACCTTGACTTTACATCAGAAAGAACAAACATTAAAGAAGTGACTAACTGCATCAGTTATTATCCAGTGGAATACCCATACTGGCGTAGTTAAATCAAAGTGGTTACCTTTTGTTTGGCTGGGCAGTGTAGTTTTACACACCGTCTTATTTGACTTTCTCAGGACTTAAAACAGTTTTTTGGGGGCAGACCCCCACAAAGAAAACATATATTTACACACGTAAGTTCATCATCTTAACAGTTTGTTATGCTCATCGAGTCATCCGTGTGCAGAGCATCAAGGCACGCCTATAAAAGCCTCTACACACCAAACTGACACCAAAGAACACGTCCCGACGGAACGTCAGCTCACGTCGCTTCACGTCTCGGCCATGTTTCGCACTGGAACACACCGCAAAGACTTCAGCCGATGGCCAGGTTGCACGTACGAACTGCACATGCGTGAGTGGCAATAACTCTCCTTTCGTGACGTTTCGCTCTCTCAAAAGTCTTCATTCGTCAATGAGCAACTCTCATAGGAATGAACGAGGCCCCGCCTCCTACGCTGCATTCAGTTCTTATTATACATCCATGAGACTGTGTGATACACCGAGAGAAGAAGAACAGACTGCGTGATATAAACAAACAACAAATAGTGTTTGCGAAGCTCACGGGGCTTTCACGAACCTGTGTCGAGAGCTGGAGTTAAATGAAATCTCAGATTTGCCTTCTTAATCGTTTGTTTGGGTCCCTCACTTCTGTTTAGCTTCTAATGCACTAAGCACTGATTCGCTAAGCTGAACAGCCAATCATAGTGATTTCTTTGGCCGACGGCCCTCCGATTCAACATGTCGAATCGGCGGCGGAAGGTGTTGGCACGGCTGAAAAGACACAACGGTGCGCGGCGGTGCGACCAATCTGAGTAGGGCGACACGACGCTCATCGACGGCCCGACATCTATCGACGCCGATAATTGGCTCGGTGTGTAAGAGGCTTAACAGCTGAATGCGGCGATTACCATCTTGTTCAGCAAAACGCCTCACAAACGTATTAAGATCTAAAGCTTTAGTGCATTTTGATTCAATGCTGAGTACAGCCAAACTTGACAGTCTCTTCTCTGTCATTGTAGACCGCAAATACCTCATTCCTGTCTACTTCGGTCCGAATGCTTCTCGTGTTGCGCCGTCCCGTTCAAATGAAATCGCCGCCAATCATATTTCCACGATCGCGCCAGAGCCGGGGGAGGGGTTACAAGACTTGAATCTTGTGCTGCATTCACTTGCACTGGGACATTAGAGACTTTCTCTCATAAATGTCCGATGAGCAGCAACTTTTCTTTCAAAACAAAGCTGCCAACTGGGGTGGCAGCTGGGGTGGCAAGGCCTATTTTCTAGGGTTGCAGTTGCAGTTGCCACCCCATGCCACCGCCTCTGTCTGCAAAGTATGCTGATACATGGACAGAAAGACTCAAGTTTACAGTAGCCTACGGTGCATGCACATCAGTTTTAATTAAACATTTTTTTATTACAAATATGTTTTCAAACTAGGTTTAAAAGTAAATACCACCACCTGCTGTAATGGATACTGTAGTGTAGATGGATGCTGCTCTGGTTATGTCACAGACACTCAGAGGTGCTGCGGCAGGGGATTCAGGTAAGAGGGTGGGCGGATGCACCAAACTTAATGTGGAGTCGGTGTGTAGTTATGCTAAAACAATGTCGGACACCGTAATCTTCTCTGGTCCCCTCCCCAATCTGATCAATGATGACATGTATAGCCGCATGTCATCATTTCAGCGCTGGTTGTCTTGGTGGTGCCCAGCAAACAGTGTGGGCTTCGTAAATAATTGGACAGCCTTCTGGGGAAAACCTGGTCTGATTAAGAGAGACGGCATTCATCCTACTTTGGAAGGTGCAGATCTCATTTCGGCAAACATTTCAGGGCTTTGTGGACTTAATCCATGACGAACTGGAGTTGAGACCAGGAGGCGGAGTCGCAGTCTTACACGCTTCTCTGCGCTCTCTCCTAGGCAGTCATCCATAGGAATCCCGAACCCAATAAAATACCCAATATTAGCGGTGTGTGTGTCTGCCCAAGGACAATTTAAGGTAAAACCTAATAGAGGTGTCATACATAATAACCTAATAAAAGTAAATGTAACAACTACTACAGTGCAACAAAACAGGAAGATTAAATGTGGTCTCTTAAACATAAGATCTCTAGCATCTAAAGCAATATTGGTAAATGATTTAATATCAGATTATAATATTGATATATGCTGTCTCACTGAAACTTGGTTGAGACATGAAGAATATGTCAGCATAAATGAGGCCACTCCACCCAGCCATGTCAACACTCATATTGCCCGAGGCACGGGCCGAGGAGGTGGAGTTGCAGCAATCTTTGACTCAAGTTTACTTATCAATACTAAACCAAAATTAAATTATACCTACTTTGAAAGCCTCGTTTTTAGTCTTACGCATCCGACCTGGAAGACTTTGCAGCCAATCTTATCTGTTACAGTGTATCGTGCACCAGGTCCTTATTCAGAATTCTTATCAGAATGCTCTGAGTTTTTATCAACTTTGGTTCTTAAAACAGACAAAGTAATTATCGTAGGTGACTTTAATATTCATGTTGACGATGATAAAAATCTGTTAGTGCTATAGCCACATTTAAGGAAGAGATTCCACCAATACTTAACTCGATAGCATGTCTGCATGTAGGGGAGGAAACTTATACAAAATGTACACCACCCCAAATTGATCATGTTGTTGATAGTGCTATAGATGCGCTGCGAATAAAATTAGACTCTGTTGCTCCTTTGAAAAAGAAGAAAACAAAACAGCATAGATTAGCTCCATGGCATAATGCCGAAACCCGCAAAATAAAGCAAAAGTCTAGACAACTTGAAAGGATATGGCGTTCCACTAAACTTGAAGAATCTCATTTAATTTGGCATATTACTCTCAATGAATATAAGAAAGCACTGCGTAAAGCGAGAGCAGCTACTACTCTTCATTAATAGATGAGAATAAGAATAATGCAAGATTTCTTTTCAGCACTGTAGCCAGGCTGACAGAGAGCCACAGCTCCATTGAGCCTTCTATTCCCATAGCACTCAGTAGTAATGATTTTATGTGCTTTTTTAACGATAAAATTGTTACTCTTAGAAACAAAATTAATGACCTCTTGCCTTCGACCAGTATAGTGTTATCAACAGCTCCCGGAAACGTAAGTTCTAATATTACACTAGATAGTAAACTAGAATGCTTTTCAGCCATTAACCTTGAACAATTACATTCAATGATTCTCTCTTCTAAACCATCAACGTGCATGTTAGACCCAATTCCAACTAAGCTGTTGAAGGAAGTTTCTCCATTAATTAGCACTTCTTTATTAAATATTATGAATATGTCTTTATTATCAGGCTATGTTCCACAATCATTCAAAGTAGCAGTGATGAAACCGCTTCTTAAAAAGCACAACCTCGATCCAGAGGTTTTAAATTAGTTACTATAGACCTATTTCTAATCTTCCGTTCCTCTCAAAGATTCTTGAGAAAGCGGTCACAAAACAGCTGTGTGATTACTTAAAAAACAATGATTTATTTGAAGATGTTCAGTCTGGCTTTAGAACACATCATAGCACAGAGACAGCTCTGGTTAAAGTCACAAATGATATTCTAATAGCCTCAGACAAGGGACTTGTCTCTATTCTTGTTTTGCTCGATCTCAGTGCTGCATTTGATACTGTCGACCATGACATCCTATTGCAAAGACTAGAGCACTTAGTTGGCATACAGGGAACTGCTTTAGGCTGGTTTAGGTCCTATCTATCTGAACGCTCTCAGTTTGTACGTGTTAACGATGAATCTTCCACACAAACCAAAGTTAGCCATGGAGTGCCACAGGGCTCAGTGCTCGGACCTATTTTGTTCACATTATATATGCTTCCGTTAGGCAATATTATAAGGAATCATTCTGTAAACTTTCATTGTTATGCGGATGATACTCAACTATATTTATCAATCAAGCCTGATGAAATTAATTATCTAAATAAAATTCAAGACTGCCTTAAGGACTTAAAGACGTGGATGACCTTAAACTTTTTGATGTTAAACACGACCAAAACTGAAGTTATTGTACTTGGCCCGAAGAATCTACGAAACAAATTATCTAAAGATATACTAACTATGGATGGCATTAATTTGGCCTCCAGTGAGACTGTAAGGAATCTTGGTGTTATATTTGATCAGGATTTATCCTTTAACGCCCACATAAAATCAATTTCAAGGACCGCCTACTTCCATCTACGTAACATTGCAAAAATCAGGCATATCTTGCCTCAAAACGATGCAGAGAAACTAGTCCATGCATTTGTTACTTCTAGGCTGGATTATTGCAACTCTTTATTATCAGGGAGTACCAAGAAGTCAATCAAGTCGCTTCAGCTGATTCAAAATGCTGCAGCTCGTGTACTAACCAGAGTTAGGAAAAGGGACCACATGACTCCTGTTCTGGCTGCCTTACACTGGCTCCCTATAGAACACAGGACACAATTTAAAATTCTTCTTCTCGCCTACAAAGCCCTTAATGGGCAGGCGCCATCTTACCTTAAAGAACTCATTATACCCTACTGTCCTACTAGGGCATTGCGTTCAAAGAATGCAGGTTTGTTGGTTGTTCATAGAGTCTCTAAAAGTACAATGGGAGCCAGAGCCTTTTCTTATCAAGCTCCACATTTGTGGAATCAGCTTCCAGTTTGTGTTCGGGTGGCAGACACCCTATCCGTTTTTTAAGAGTACGCTTAAGACCTTCCTTTTTGATAAAGCTTATAGTTAGGGCTGATTAGATTCAGCCCCTAGTTTTGCTGATATAGGCTTAGTTTGTCGGTGGACATCTTACTTCTTCCTTCTCGCTGTCTATACCCGTGTCCTCTCATGTTCCGATTAACCCAGCTTCCCCAAATGTCTTTCTTTTTGGTGTCTATATACGCTGGGATCCGGAGTCATGGATGATCCTGCGGTCCTGTGTCCTGGATCGCGAGCCCTGGATCGCGAGTCGTGGCTGTGGTCCTGGATCATCGGTCCTGGATGGATATCCTCGTGGATTCATCTTCCTATTATACACACATGCATTTCCAAACATTTGGACTACCTATGTTGCAAATGTATTATCTTTTCAATTTACACACGGCATCTATTGCACGTCTGTCCATCCTGGGAGAGGGATCCCTCCTCCGTTGCTCTCCCTGAGGTTTCTCCCATTTTTCCCTTTAAACTGGGTTTTCTTCTGAAGTTTTTCCTTGTACGAAGTGAGGGTCTAAGGACAGAGGGTGTCGTATTGTCATATTGATATTCTGTACACACTGTGAAGACCACTGAGACAAATGTAACATTTGTGATATTGGGCTATATAAATAAACATTGATTGCAAACATTGATGCTAACTGTGGTCGTTTGTTGCTAATGCCGTACAACACACAAATGATGTCAAAGATTAATTTTACGTCACGTATGAACCCGAAACCTAACTTGCCCATTTATTTTGCGGCATCCACATATTTGGATCAGGAGGGAAAGAGAGACAGTCTACCTCTTTTCCTGAAACTTTGTCAGTCTCTTAAAACACAGGGGAGTCATATATATTCAATACATAAAAAAGTGCATTTTGCACAATAGGGGACTTTTAGAGCATGTCACAGTAGAGGAACAAAATATAAATATGAACCTGAAAATGAGCAGAATAGGGCCCTTTTAAAAGTAAAATATGTTTTTCTTTTGTTTACTGTGCGTAATTTCTTTTACAAATTACACTCAGCTGTTTGTGTGGAATTCGTTAAAAGGAGAATTGAAAAGAAACTAAAATGATTAAAGAAACATATATTGTAGGGCCAAACCTACAAAACATGTCTGTGAAGTGTTTTGCTTAAAATACCAAACAGTTCCCCCGTTGTAGCCGTGCCTCATGCTGCTCAAACCCCTCTTTTGCAGCTCTGTTAGAGAAACGCGGATTTTGGGTCCTTAGCTTGAAAAAAAAAGAGGAGGCGGAGCTAATGCCTGATCAGAATTCTACCGGAGATAAAGTTAAATTCGGCTGTGATAAAACGCCATCCTGTTCTAAACCACATCAAGGATTATTTCTGAAACAGTATGGAGCTCAAATGCTTTTCCTCTTGCGGGTTTATCACAAAGTGGGTTCCCTTTTTATTTCCCGCTTTTTAAACACACGTGCTCTACAGGACAGGTTAGCTCTGAGTGTTAGCGAGGCGTGCTAATGTGAACAAAGACGTCCAAAACACGTCAGGCATTGTTTCTGATAGCAACTTTCTGTGGGTCCGCTGCCGATTTGACTCAGATCAGCAGCAAATATGTATCTGCTCGTTGTACCCCCATTTTTAAAAGATTTGGGTACGGAGGAAAAGAGAGAGGGTTTTATTTTCTGACGCTGCATGAGTTTCCCGACGCACCGGGGACACATATTTATGTATAAAAGCCATCACAAAGTACATTTTGCATGATAGGTCCCCTTTAAAGAGGCACAGTTATACTCAAACAATATTATCCAAAGTGTTTTTTTTTGTTATACCTTAAATATCATGGCTATCATCCATACCAGTGTGTTCAGTATAGGGCGGCGCCTCTTCAGTGGAAATTGTTTGTTTTTTTCAAATAAATGTTCTATATATTTAAAATAAAAACTAACTAATAGAACTAATTATCCTCAGAATGTATGTGTTTAAATGTACAATAATGTTTATATATTATATCTAAACTATTATTACAGTATGTTTCATTACCCTCTCTCGTCTGGGGCGCCCACTTTCTAGCGCAAACAAGGCATCAGAGCGAAGAGGAAAACATTAGTTTCTGTGTGCCTAAATTCTGCTGGGTCATATATTGCACCTCAAACCACAAATAAATCCTGAGTCACGGTCTCTTTACTTTACTTTACTAAAGGACTGTAAAAGAAAGGATCTAATTCAGAAATCACAGTCTCAGTGTCTTACTGCTGCCTGCCACCCCCCATCGGCAGACCGACCAGACATCGACCACACTATTGATTTAAATTGAACCATAAAAGGCCGATCAACGATCTCCATCCATCCATCCATCCATCTTCTCCCGCTTATCCGTGGTCGGGTCGCGGGGGTAGCAGTTCCAGCAGAGAGCCCCAAACTTTCTTTTCCCTGGCCACATCAACCAGCTCTGACTGGGGGGTCCCAAGGCGCTCCCAGGCCAGCTAAGAGATATAGTCCCTCCACCTGGTCCTAGGTCTGCCCCTTGGTCTCTTCCCAGCTGGACGTGCCTAGAACACCTCCCTAGGGAGGCGCCCAGGTGGCATCCTAACTAGGTGCCCGAACCACCTCAACTGGCTCCTTTCGACGCGAAGGAGGAGCGGCTCAACTCCGAGTCCCTCCCATGATGACCGAACTTCTCACCTTATCCCTAACGGCCCGTCTACACATGGCGGCGTGCTTTGCCGCTTGGCGGTGGGCGTGTATTGAGCTTGGGGAGTCAACGCGAGCAGCCCGTCCAACAACCAATCACATGAATGTCCCGCCCCGGACATACAAAGCAAAGCATTCATGCTACATCCATGCTGGCTAAATATATTGTCTGCCTGCTAGCTGTCCATTCAAACGAAGTACACTGGATATAAACTCCCCAAACAGGCGAAAACCTACCAGTTTCCCCCTCTGTCTTTGCCACCTCCCCCCATGCCTGGCTCCTCCGGTTTGTATCCCTGTATGTAAAGAGGGACTGGTCATAGAGTACCGGGTGATTCCCTACCGCCACGATCATTTTCTCCTCCTTTTGTTGACATATGGGAAATAACTGCGGTCTGGCAACATACACCCGGTTTGATTGGCTAGTGCTTGTACTGTCAGATTTACATACGAGGGATTTGATTGGCTGACGCCTCCGTCGAGGCGGCAAAAGTAGAACATTGCTTTACTTTTGCAGCGAGCACCTCGAGAGAAGCTACGCTTTGCTCCCACAATGCAGTTCGGCGAATCGTGATGTCACCCCATTCAAAGTGAATGGGCAGAAGCGTTGAAGCGGCAACGCACGCCGCCGTGTGTAGGGGCCGTTAGGGAGACACCAGCCACCCGGCGGAGAAAAGCCATCTCGGCCGCTTGTATCCGCGATCTCGTTCTTTCGGTCATGACCCATCCTTCATGACCATAGGTGAGGGTAGGAACGAAAATGGCCCGGTAGACAGAGAGCTTTCCCATTTTCGTCACAACGGTGCGGTAAATCGACTAGTCCATAGTGGCGAAGGTGGCTTCGTCACTATGGACTGACGGCTTCAGGCCGGGTGATATGGCACTTTGTTGGCGTGATTGCACAGTATAGGTTGTCTGTGGCTGATGATTGTGTGCACCTGGTGTCCTGTGTTGTCTCCTCCCCCCTCACCTGTGTCTTGTTGTGATGATTGGAGTGTGGGTATTTAGGCTCTGTTGCCCTGTCTGTTGAGAGGGCTGGGTGTGTGTGTGAGATCCTTGTGGCTGCAGGATGGGTGAAAGGAGAACCGCAGGATTGAGGTGGTGAACTTTGTGCCCATGTTTTTAATAAATGCCCACGCCGGGTTATATTTTTGGACGTTCTGCCTCTGCCTCCTTGCTTGGTCGGGCCGCTCAATTGTCAGCTTCACAACAATCTCTAATAACATTATTTAATAGTTTGCCTCACTGACCATCATAACTGGGCTCCTTGTCGATAAAAAAAGGGCTGGTATTATAAATATTTTGATGTGAAATATTCAAAATCCATTCAAATGACAGCAAGTGTTTTGACCCAAAAGGGGCGTGGTCTTGCATCGAGGGAAAGTACCCAGATCGTTGCTCTCCTCTATTTAGATGTAACAACTAGAAGTCATCATCTGGGGTTATGGGGCATGTATAAATGTAAAACAATAGTATGGTATGTCTGATAAGGCAAGTGTGAAAAAAATTACAGTATAGTATGTCAAACATTTCAAACAACAAAATACAAGAATCCTGCAAAAAAAATTAAAAGGCGTCCAAGGGTTGAATACTTTATTGAGACCTCTCGATGAAATACACACTGTATCTGTCGAGTTATTTTTGCACCTTTAAGCACACAGTCACTTCCTCCTACAGTAGTGAGGCATTCACAGAACCATATGAAAAGCCAGACATTCGAGAAAACACAAAGTGTCTCACAATCTTAACCCTCAAAAGTTTCCAGGATGTGTCAGTGTGGAGAGAGCCAATCCAACGGCAGCATTACTTTCCAACTGGCAATAGATCTTTGCAGATAAGCTGGTGAAAAACAAAAAACAATATCATAAGAAATGAAAACAAAATATGGTAAAATACAAATGCATGAACACAAGCTTCAATACAATGTGTTTCTTCAAAAGGTATATTCATAAATAACACTCACCCTTGTAATCCAATCGCAACCTGAAAACATGGAGAGAAAAGAACAACACTTAAAATGTGGAGCTGCTAAAGGCTCCAGGCTACATTAGCCACTACCAACACATACACATTAAAGTGACTGATTTAACTGCGACTGAGTGGCTTTGTGGGTAATGCAGGCAAGTGTTGACTGTGAATGTGATGGTGTCACTTGAGTACAAAGCCACAACTGTGAAATTATCTTTGAAATAAATAGTTTTTGGGATTAAAGAGATCAACTTCATTTGCTTATGCTAAACATGTAGCTAGCAGGGGTTAGCTTCTCTTAGCAGGAAGTCAACCGAGGTGGGAAGTAACTAAGTGCATTTACTCAAGTACTGTACTTCAGTACAACTTTGAGATACTTTTACTCTACTTGAGTATTTCCATGTTATGCTATTTTGTACTTCTACTCCACTACACATAGTTGTAGTTACTCTGCAGATCTGGATGAATGCTGTGAAATATAATCAAGTGTTGAATCAGACTTTAGTTCCACCTGGAGTGAATCCACCAGCTCCCCTGCAGTCTACAAAGCCATTCAGACTAGCTGCACCTTCACCAGCTACCCTGCAGTCTACAAAGTACTTCAGACTAGCTGCACCTCCACCAGCTACCCTGCAGTCTACAAAGTACTTCAGACTAGCTGCACCTTCGCCAGCTACCCTGCAGTCTACAAAGTACTTCAGACTAGCTGCACCTTCACCAGCTACCCTGCAGTCTACAAAGTACTTCAGACTAGCTGCACCTCCACCAGCTACCCTGCAGTCTACAAAGTACTTCAGACTAGCTGCACCTCCACCAGCTACCCTGCAGTCTACAAAGTACTTCAGACTAGCTGCACCTCCACCAGCTACCCTGCAGTCTACAAAGTACTTCAGACTAGCTGCACCTCCACCAGCTACCCTGCAGTCTACAAAGTACTTCAGACTAGCTGCACCTCCACCAGCTACCCTGCAGTCTACAAAGTACTTCAGACTAGCTGCTCCTCCACCAGCTACCCTGCAGTCTACAAAGCCATTCAGACTAGCTGCACCTTCACCAGCTACCCTGCAGTCTACAAAGTACTTCAGACTAGCTGCACCTTCACCAGCTTTGAGAACACTTTAATGATCAATCATTATAAAACATATCATATATATTATTCTGAAATTGACCAATATGCACAATCACTACTTTTACTGTCGCTAATTAACTATATTTTGATGACAATACTTTTCTACTTTTACTTGAGGAACATTTTGAATGCAGAGTATTCCTACACTCTGGTACTTTTATTCAAGTAGAAGATTTAAATACTTCTCCCACCTCAGGAAGTCAATACTATCTGCTTAACTGTCTGGTAACCATTGCGAATGTAATCAGGCCATTAAGAAGCCGTCATCAGCTGTTTCCAATGTAAGGCAGATGGGCGACTGTAGCTACGAGCGAGTGCGGTCGTGAGTTCGATCCCAGCCCATGTAGTCAACATGTCGATTAATCCTTGAGCAAGATACTTGCAGTAGCCTATAGACTGCAGTATCTTTAGGGGTGTGGTCTTGCTCGGTTAATGAATAATTATAATCAAAACATATCATATACATTCTTCTGAAATGGACCAATCTGCAGAATGACTACTTTTACTTTTGGTACTTTAACTATATTTTAATGCCAACACCTTTGCACTTTTGCTAGAAGAACATTTTGAATGCAGGACTTGTAACACTCTGGTATTTATACTTTTACTCAAGTACAAGATCTGGTACTTCTCCCACCTCTGGAAGTCAATACTATCTGCTTAACTGTCTGGCAACCATTGCGAATGTTATCAGGCCTTTAAGAAGCCGTCATCAGCTGTTTCCAATGTAAGGCTTCAACAGGGGCACACTGCACCCTCACACAGCCAACACTATGAACGGTTTACAGATGTATACATTTGAGCTACGTTAGATTGAGGTACCAAAAGTATGTAGTTATGTTTAGGAAAAATATCATGTTTTGGGTTCAAATAAGTGTGCCTTCATTTTATATACATAACTATTACGTTTTTTATGTAAATGATGTCTGTGAGGTTGATTTGGTTTAGAATTGTCAATACCAAACATTGTGACATGGACTCGAGTTGGACTTGTTAAAGACTTGTGACCTGAATTGAGGCATGTCTAAATGAATGAATTACATTTGTGATAATTCAAAATATTTGATGTTTTTTGTGTTTATGAGACTGTATACCTGCAGTATCCACAGTGACGCGTTCTAAAACCCGGAAGTAAGTTACAATTTTACCATTTCTGGTTCCTTCGACAAAATACAATGGGATTTCTCCCTAGGATTTATGAAAATAGCTGAACTAAGGTCTGAGGTTGAGACACATTTAAGAGACGGATCACGTTTTGTTCTACGACATTAAATCCATCAGCAGCGACCCCGCTGGTGATTTCTGAAGAGTTCACGTGTCTGAAAAACGATGGTTGTTACCAAGTGGCTGAATAGGACTACAGAAGTCGTGGAGGCCGTTGAACGTCATTACACCGAACACGTGAACACTTCTAAGTTAGTTTCTGTTCTGCTTGAAAGCAAGTCCCTGCCTCCTGCAGACTGTTCAAACAAACGCTTCAACTCGTTCCATCTAGAGTCTGTGTGTTTGAATATGGATCTGAAATCGGCGTGACGTTGAAGCAGCGACCCTGCTGTAGTCCCTATAAAGCATAACGTTAGCATTTTGCTTCCGGCGACTAGATTTATGATTATAAAATGATAAAAGTAGGATAGACATGTGGAGATTATCCAGCTGAACAAAACGTGATCCGTCTCTTAAATGTGTTTCAACCGCAGACCTTATTTCCAGATATTTCCCCAAACCCTAGCGTTTTTGTCGAGGGAACCAGAAGGAGTTTACTTCCGGGTTTTAGGACACGTCACTGTGGCTCTCTATTGACTGCAGTATCTTTGGGGGTGTGGTCATACTCGGGACTTGACCAAAAAGCAAAAAAACTGAGAAGTTGCTTGGGTATTCGACTAAATTACTTAGTTCTTGCTTTCCGTAAGTTATGTCTTTTAAACAACAATGTTCAAAAATATTTTAATGGCATTGAATATGTAACAAGCTTTAAATTATACTTACATTCAGAAAGCGTAACTTTCCCACGAGTGCACCGGGCTTTAGAAAAATGATCGAAAAACTTGCCATGCGTGGAACATTCCAAATTCTCTTCTGCACCATCATATATAAATCTGACTCCAACAGATTTTACGTGAGAAAGTTCATCAGTGTTCACAGAACAGAAGGTGGCTGGAAAAAGAAACAACACGTTTATTTACACAGCCAAGTTCTCTGAATGTTCGAGTGCACTTGTTTTTACCTTTGCAGGTGGGTGCTTCGGACCACGTGCCATCGCTGTAACATACCACCACCTCCGGACCCACTAGTTGGTAATGAGCAGCGCATCCGTACCGCAAACTCCTTCCAGTGTTTTCCACAAAGTCACCGTCAGTAACCAGGGGGGGAGTTCCACAGGTGTCGACTGAAATATATTTAATTTTTTTTTGTTATTTCAGAAATACTTATTTCAAGATGCCATAGCAGAGTAAATCATCTCAAATGTAAAACCTTCCTTTTCATTTTAACCGTTGTTCATTTTGTGTCAACCAGTACAATTGTAATTTAAAACGTATTGTATACGAGGGTTATTATAATCCTTTTTGGAGCTGCTAAGATCCTGAAAGATAAAGCGGCCATTTCGCAATGGGATGTTGGTTTTAAGCATTTATTTTAGAAAGCCGAAACATTTTAGCTTTCTCAATTTTAAGGAAATGTGTTGTCTTCACAAGCAGATATATATATATATATATATATATAATTCTAATCGTCATTTAACAGATATAACAGTCCTATTACATTTCTCATACAAATCCAAGCCTACCTCCAGAGACAGGTTTCGTCACAGTGTGTCCCCCACCTGCAGAACCACCATGTCCAGAAGGAGAAGAAGAAGAAAAAAATACATACAATATGTTCAATATGTTCAATATCTATAGTTTGATAGATATTACGAAGATGATTTAAGGTATGCGGCAGCCTCCATGTAAAGTTACGGGTTGAAAACAATATTTCCGGTCTTGACGTTTTCATAATAAAACCAATGATCAAATGATTTAACAGTGATATCTGCAGTACTCATCCACTAAAAAACATCAGTTTATCCTTGTTAATTATACGACATTTATTGGTTTAAATTGTTCTGACGGGGTTCTATTTGTCCGTTCACAAACACTGGCCTAGTCGGTTGGGTTATACGCTCCAAGACTTTATTTATACAAAAAAAAATAGCGAACCAGCACAAGTTAGACAACAAAATAAAATCCACAAACAGGCCATCCATCACTTTCAAATAATATATATCCAGACAAATTCAGAAGTGTCTAAATAGAGTTGAATTCCCTTACCATGCAGCACTTGTGGATTCCAAACCAGGAGAAAAACTCCAAGATATCTCACGCACATTTTGTCAGGAATGAAATAATGATACCAAAAGGGTTTCAGTTAAGATCAGAACCAGTTAATAATTGTTGAGGGCGATCAGCCATTAAGCAAAGAAGTTAGGAAATAGTAAACATTCAGCTGAGTTACGGTCATCATGCTGTACACACAAACCGCCTCCGTGGACTTCAGTCGGATCGGGCGCATTTTACAAAAACACGATTTTATCATTATCCTGCTTTGGTTAACACATTTCTTTTTTTTTACCAAATTAAATCCTCCTCCAATATTTATATTCCAACAGGAGTCATTTGGGGGGGCTCTTGGGGAAAAAGGTTGGGAACCACTGATCCAATGTACGGTATGACTAAATTACCTCCATCTGCTCGTGGTGTGACTGGTTATGATTCAAGACGTGCACTTTTATATACGTGTTGGTTCGGCAGCTGAAGGCCCATCAACACAACAACACATAGTTCAGATGCTAGTTTGCCAGAAACACTGGAAATATTTATGGGAAATTTGAGTTTTCTGTTTTGAAAATGTGTTTTGTTGTGACACCATGACAACCGGAAGAAGCTCACTAAAGAACATTACTCATACAATAAATCCATGCACACAAAGCGAGATGTGTTTGATGCTAAATGTTTTTTTGTTTAAACGACAGAGGAAGAAGATGAAGAAGACCCTTTATTTATCCCCACTCAGATTTTTCTTTCACACACAGTACAAGTATTTAGGTGCACATGAGCATGCATTTTTGTGTTGTACAAGACGCAGTACAAATACACACAGGTGAACACAAGCGCATGCATTTTGGAGAGGTCCAGAGCGGAGAAGCAGCAAGTCAGTCCTGTGCCAGGGAGCAGTTGGGGGTTCGGTGCCTTGCTCAAGGGCACGTCAGCAGGGCCCAGGAGGTGAACTGGCATCTCTCCAGCTATTAGTCCACTCCGTGCTTTATTTGGTCCAACTGGGACATGGACCAGTGACCCTGCGGTTCCAAGGCCAAGTCCTTACAGACTGAGCCACTGCCGCCATGTTATAGGTTTTAACTGGCCTCCTCTCACTTTGCAATTTAAGAAATACATAACAACATGATAAACAATTACAAATAAAATACATTTAATAACTAAATAACAAGCCATGAATACATAATAAAAACAATTGATTTAGAGTAACTTATAGGTGCTGTGAGATGCCCTGTCACAAATCATTTGCTTTCTGCTTCAAAGCATACAGATTTGCATTTTTTATTGATTTTAATTTCCTTATTCTTTCAAACTAAATACACATTTAAAATGCATTTGTGCACATGGAGATCCAGCAGAAGCCTTCCAGAGTTGAAGATGGACCTAAAAGCACACTATAAGACCGTGACTTCATGATCACGTGACCAAGAGCTCACCTGGACCATGATTATGCATCTATGTTTGCTTCATATGAATGTTGTTGAGGAATGTTTTGCTTAGGTATTCAACCTTTGACACAGATCATAATTTTCTCCTCTCACTGTCTCCTTTCTCATGGCAGATCTACGGCCTTGGGTATTGCTGCTATCTCTCTTAAGGAGGAGCAGCTTGGGTGCATTGTTGTTGCCAGCTTATGACCGAGCACAAGCTGACATGAGATAGTTTACTGTTCAGGGACATCTAGAAGCCCTTTTTTTTTGGAACGTGGGTTCCCTGGCGCACGTTATTTTCTATGGACGACAGCTCTAGTTAGATTCAGGGTCCATATTTGTTTAGTCTCGCTGATAAAGAATGTTGCTTATTACACTCCAAACTAGTTAAAACCTGGAGCTACAGGAGGGTTCTTCAGAACTGATTGTGGCATCTCAACCCTGTGGTCAACTCGTGGCCCGTGACATGTCTTGTGAATTCTCCGGCCGAAGCTCCAAATAAACCGTCAGTGTTTGCCTTCAAAGCTCCAGTTCTCTTCGTGTCTCTCTGAGTCCTGACTCCAATTGCTTCAGAAGTTTCCCCCACAAATGTGTCCTTACAAAGGGTCCATCCTTTGACCTGTCTGTGTTTTTGTTATTTCACAACACTGACCTCTGATCACAGTCTTCCGGGTAATCAATTTGAAATGTGGACTGTAAACAATATCATGGACTTTGTGGAAAACATTGTCTTGAGCAATCCAATGAATCATTTTGGAGCTAAACACAGACCTGTGTTTTATGTAGAACATTCACCCTCCTCTTACGTCCATTCACTGCAGTGTGTACAATTAATTGTTGATATCAATCCTTATTAAAGATGCTTTTGTAAAACGTGACTGATCTGACTGCAGTACACAGAGCCTGTTTGTAAGTAGCCTACTGTCCATACCTGCCAACCCTACCGATTTGAGCTGTAGTCTACCGCTTTTGACATATTTGTACCGCCTACCGACTTAGCTGGCTTTCCCTACCGATTTTCAATCTTCCCAAACTATAACAAATAAAAATGACTCTACATAGACACTGGACTCGACTTTTGGCGGATACCGTTTGCAACGTGTCTGTGATCGCATCATACAAACAGTCCTCTGTGTTTCTGAAAGAGAAACAGCGTGCAGAACGGGGGTAATGCTGCCTTTCCTCTGCACCCCCGGGGCTGATGGGTAATCACTCCCAAATGAGTATGGGAACAGAGACGAGGCATTTGAGTACTGCATGATTTCCCCGTTAGTATCAGTGTCTCGAAAATACATGTTGGTGACTGAAAGACATCCAGTGTTTGGTCTTTTCCTGACGCATCCTTCACCTACAGTGTCTCAACTAAAAGAGGACCACAAACACACACAAAATATAATACAATTTTGAGATTTGGGGATATTTATCTCCCATTCTTTCACTTTTTCTGACATTTTCAACACCAAACATGTCGTTAGTGTCTCTGTTTAGTGAACTACAGCAATCTGAAAGCCTGTACATTATTTATATCACACTTTATCAGTAGACAAATGCAGGAAATGACTTTTTTAATGCAGTATTTTCTGATTTATCAAATCAAGTTTTATTTATATAGCACATTTCTAAACGATTTTTGCTGTACATACACTGAACAAAAATATAAACGCAACACTTTTGTTTTTGCTCCAGGTGTACCTTAGAATGGCCACAATAAAAGGCCACTCTGAAACGTGCATCTTTGCTTTATTGGGGGGGGTCCGAAAACCAGTCAGTATCTGGTGTGTGGGGTAGGGGTAGGGTTAGGTTGGGGAAGAGCGCAGGGCTCCGGAGGAGCACTGGCTCTCGGTAGATAGGTGTTTAAAAAACATTAAAAACCTCCGTAAACATAAACCTTATAAAAACCCTTTTAAAAGCATCATAAAAGCTCCGTGAGGACAAGACCGTTTCAGATGAGTGGTTAAAAAGTGCAGAGTGGAGCCGGACCACGGAACGGCGGCAGAGTATGCCCAAAAAGCAGATCTCCCCGTCCCAGGATCTAGAGGGTGGTGTGTGTGTGTGTGTGTGTGTGTGTGTGTGTGTGTTTGCGTGCGTGCGTGCGTGCGTGTATCGAATAATCTGCGTGTGTGTGCGTGTGCGGAGCTTGTCCCAATGGAATCCATAAAGCACCCTAAATGAGAGGGGGATCTAAAATGGCCAATTTAAAAGTGAATCCAGTTCTATTAGTAAAAGCCGTGCATGGTAGTGTAAGTGCAGTTAAAACACAAGTGCAATGATACAAATATAAATAATTAAAACATTCTACCCCAGTAATATGAATTTAAAAAGTAAAGGGAGTGTTAAAATTAACTAATAATAATAAAATAAAGGAAGGCACACCGGGTTAGTAAAATCGTATATAATGAACTGGATGTCACAGGGTTAGGGTTAGGTGTAGGGGTAGGGTAATGTTGTGAATCGAGTAGCCTGTGTTCGTCATCCATAACATACGCCTGCCCATACCATAACCCCACCACCACCATGGGCCACTCGATTCACAACATTACCCTAACCCTAACCCTAACCCTAACCCTAACCCTAACCCTACCCCTAACACCAGATACTGACTGGTTTTCGGACCCCCCCAGACCCCCCCAATAAAGCAAAACTGCACGTTTCAGAGTGGCCTTTTATTGTGGCCAGCCTAAAGCACACCTGTGCAATAATCATGCTGTCTAATCAGCACCTTGATATGCCACACCTGTGAGGTGGGATGGATTATCTCGGCAAAGGAGAAGTGCTCACTTTCACAGATTTTTTCAGATTTGTGAACAATATTTGAGAGAAATGGTTATTTTGTGTATATAGAAAATGTTTTAGATCTTTAGAAGGAGGACGCCCTTCGGACCCGTATATCCCGTACCACCGAGTCTCTGGGGACTCACTCAAGACCGCTCCGCCCATTGGCACTCGACAAAAGGGTATTCCTCCAGAACCAGCAAGGCCCGTGCCCCCACGAATGGGACTGGTCAGGGATCGTGGTTGTAGTCGCCGGGCCACGACCAGTATCAGGTCAGAGTTGGCGGTTCGGGACGTCTAACACTGCGCAACCGGCGGTTCCTCAGTGCCTACACGCCGCCCACACCCTGCGCCCGTGAGCAGTCCGCTGCGCCGTCGCCGCCGCCCGCTGCCCTGGGCCATCAGCCCCCACCTATCCACCCGGGCTGGGCAACGCCCCAGGGGATTACTCAGTGGCCCCCGCGACTCGGCTATGGGCGCTTCCCCACCGGCGCCTGCTGGTGAGGCGTCCTCTGTCCTCACCGTTCCTACGGGTGCCTTCCTGGGCGCACCGCTCCCGGTGCCGCAGTCGCCCCTGCCCCAGCCTACTCGGCCGGGCCGCATGAGGAAGCCGCCTGCACGTTACCAGCCCGGCAGCTGGATACGGGATTTAGACCATTAATCTATTCCGGCCCATAGCTTTCGGGTCTGGGGGGGATGAAGAGTTTATCGCCGGCCACTAGAGGGCAGCGTCACTGCTGTCGCTGTCCGGATATGCCGTGCTCTGACCCGGTAGTGCCGAGTGGCCATTTTAGTTCAAACATTGTTCATTCACTCTGCCTCGAGTTGAGACGTTCATCCACTCATTCATGTAAGATTGTTTCCACTATTGTTTGGTGTGTCTATACTCTGTGTCGTTGTATATATTTGTATTGGTCATGACATGCATGGATGTAGGATGGATTGTCAGCTTATCTTGCTGCATTGCTCTGTTTCAGGGTGTCGTCATCCTTGTCATTAATCTACCGAAACTGACATTGAGGAGTGTGTTTCTTCACATCGTACAAAGAAAAACTTCCGGAGAAAACCCACAGTTTAAAGGGAAAATGGGAGAAACCTTAGGGAGAGCAAATGAGGAAGGATCCCTCTCCCAGGACGGACAGACGTGCAATAGATGCCGCGTGTAAATCGAAGAGATAATACATTTTACAGCATAGGTATTCCAAATGTAAGGAAATGCATGTGTCTGTAATAAGAAGATAAATCTACGAAGATGTCAACTACATTATTTATGGCGCAACAACACAAAGATATTTCGCTCTGTGCAAACCTTTGACTAATGTCAACAACATGAAACAAGAATATGAACCTGGCTTTATCCAATGTTCACACAAGAGTTCTACATCCTGACACATCCTTCATCGACACTGTCTCAACTGAAAGAGGACCAGAAACACATTACAAATATAATAAAATGTGGAGACTGTGGGATATTTATCTCCCATTCTTTTACTTTTCGGGCATTTTACAGACATGTCGTTGATGTCACTGTTTACCAAACTACAACTTTTTCTGAAAAATGCTTTAAATAATGCAATATATGTTAAATACATGGTTTCATACATGTAATTACTGGGGTTCCATTTCTTCTGATTACCTAATTTGGGCTTGCACATTTGCCGCACGCAAACCTCTTTTGGATTTGGAAAGGTTGGCATGTATGCTGTACTGTGACGGTAACTCAGCAGAGTGTTTACTATTTCTTCACTTCTCTTTGGGGGAATGCCCTAAACAATTATTAACTGGACTGAAAGACTTCACTCTGTTTTGTCTCTGTGATTTCATTGCTGACACCATGTGTGGGAGATATCTTGGATTTGTTCTCCTGGTTTGGATTCCACAAGTGCTGAATGGTAAGAAAATGTAATTCTGCCACTTTGATGCCCCCTAATTCTTTGTCCTTTGATATGTACCTTTGTCTGATGTTTTATTTCAGCACCAAGTGCAGTTCAGTCCTGTGCTGCTCCCATTCTGACTGGAGGTTATTTCGTCCGTGAACACTCAGTTTACCATAATGAAACAACGCTCGCTTACGCCTGTGATGACGGACGTAAACCAGCAGTGGAGGGCTGGTGGGCGACAAGCATATGTCAAAATGACAAATGGTCTCCTACACCACAATGCATAGGTAAGAGTTTGGTTAATATCTTGAGTTTTAGTCAAAGTGGTCCTGAAATTATTCGTCTGCTGGAAAGGAATACATGTGTTAATTTAACTCTTATACATACAAGAAGAAGTAGGTGGATGGATTCAATGAAATACAGAATATATCATCAGAATAAAATGTTTTTCTGTTGCTGCGTAGTTAGATGCGAGATTTTCCAAGGGGCCGGTGTCTAACTTTAAAAAATAACTAATAATAATATGCTCACAAAGGAGTGACCACATGTTTTGTATCATACAAGGAGGACATATTACACACATTTTCAGGTTCATATTTGTATTCTGTGCCTCTCCTGTGACCAGGGGCGCCACCGCCGCCGCCAGGGATTGTGGGTCCCATGAAAAGATATCACATTGGTTACTTAAACATATTTTTCTGCACTGTAACTTTTATCCATGTATTTCTTCTTTTAATGTTTATTTTATTATCTTTTCTTTTTAATGACTGATTTGTAATGCCATTTTCTTAATCTCTTTCATTTTTTGTAAACCACTTTGAATTGCCTTGTGTTGAAAGGTGCTATATAAATAAACTTGCCTTGCCTTGCCTTAATGTTTTAAAATTGTTTGGGCCCCTGTCAGATCCTGCTATTGTTTAACCTCTAAGTAATTACATTCTATATATTTTAGAATTGACAGGAATTATACAGATTATAATTCATTTCAATACATACATTTAAAAAATATGAGTATTTAAATAAGATGGACTTTTATTAATCCCCCGTGGGGAAATTGTTTCTCTGACCTAGTGTTAGGAGCAGTGTGCTGCCATTTTGAACGGCGCCCGGGGAGCAGTGTGGGGAACGGTGCCTTGCTCAGGGACACCTCGGTAGCACTTGGTCTTGCCGGGACTTGAACTGGTGACCTTCCAGTTGCCAAGCCAAGTCCCTATCGACTTCGCCACCACCGCCCTTTAACAAAATCAAATAGATTTAAATGCTTAAAAATAAACTCTACCATGATTCATTTCTGTGAGTGCACGTGCCCTTAGAATCGTCCTAAATGTTCACCCCCTTACGGCGCCCCTGACTGTGACATGTCTCCATGCTTTAATGCGGAACCAATCGGGCTCTGGGGGCACAACTGGGGCTAAAAAGAAGAACCGGTTCAGAACCAGAAGAGCACTAGCACGGAGCTAGAACTGCAACTGGTTTGGTTGGAAAGGGGTATTAGTGATGTGTCGCCCCTTAGCCTATCATGTACAATGTGTTGGAGTGCTATCCAATAGAAGGGCAAATGTTACATAGTGATGTCTATATGTTACTGAAGTCATCAAAGAAGTCAAATGGAGGTGTTTCAGGAGGGTGGGGTGTCATTAGTTTGTGGGAGAGAAACTCCCCCTATTTTTATATAGTCTTAAAGTTACACCCGGCCCTTTGAGTGCAACCAAAATGCGAATGTGGCCCGCGATGACATTTAGTTTGATGCCCCTGGCCTAGTGGTTAATTAAGCAATAGCTCACGACAGGCCGTGGTATATACTCATTATATCACAGCTAAGGGGCGTGGCACGGAGGGATACTGATTTGTTGTGAAAAGTAACTTACAATTCTACCCGTGGTATACGCTCAGTATATCACGGCTAAGAACCAATCAGAGTGCTTGATTTGACTTGTCCGTTTTAGAAAGCATGTTATTGCATTTTTTTGTTGAATATGTTATATTTGATGAAAAATATATAAAGAGTACATACTTTCATAGGGGGAAAGTAGAAGGTCAATGATAGAAATATAGAATATAAAAAGTCAAGAAGATACTGTAAGTGATCTCTACAATAGAACAGTTTAGTGCCGGATGTACAAAGATATTAATATGAGGATGTGCAAAACAGAAAAACTAATTAACCTTTATTTAAGCATTAAAGAATACTTTAGGTTAAGGTCTTCTTTTGAATAAGAAAAAAGCTTTGGGGGTATCTATCTACAGATACATATTAAGCCTGACAAAGTACTTAACGTCTAATATATTGCTTTCCTGCAATGTTAACTATGTCGAAGCACTTATTTTAACTGATATTATACACATTAATTATACTCTTATGTATGTAAGAAATGTGCAGAATTTGACTGTGGAGTTACACACATATATGGAGTGTGGACTGCTACTTGGAGAGGTCCCAGTTCACCTCCTGCCCTGCTGTGGTGCCCTTGAGCAAGGCACCCGACATCCCCCTTCCCCCCTCACTCCCATTGCTCCCCGGGCGCTGCACACTAGCTGCCCAATGCTCCTGGTGCTAGACTCCTGGTACTAGGATGGGTTAAATGCAGAGGCCACATTTCACTGTGTGTGCTGTGTGCTCTGCATGTGTGACCATTGAAGAGGGTTTCATCCCTCCCTATTCTTCTTAGATATTGATAGGTGTCTTGTAATGCACTGTTGAGGAACCTGCGACCCAAGTTTTTAATTCATGGCATAACTACACCGTATTGATATGTCAATAAACCTTTGAAAATCTTGAAATCTTGAAAAGGATGTGCAAAATAGCAATTATATACAGTTTTTATTAACTATTAGTAGGGAATAACGAGTAATGAATATACTTTATAGAGATCTGCAGATACATGTTTAGTCTTCTCAAGCACCAACAATCAAATATCTCTCCTGATTGTTGGCACTTGACAATCACCTTACCTGAATTTTACTCAGATGTAATTAAAGTCTGATTTAAGGATTGTTAATATTTCACATCATGAATCAGAATCTCTAAAGTAACTAAAATCAATGTAGTGGAGTAAAAATACCAGGTTAACCTCTGAATTAGTGGAGTAGAATTACAAAGTAACAATACATTTCATGTTTTACATGCTGCTGTGTATTACTTCGGATCAATAAAGTATATCTTATCTTATCTTATCTTAAGATGATCGATGGCTACTGCCATATTTTCTAAATTTGCCTCCGAACCTTGACAAGTGCATGTTTCAAGGCATGTTTCATCAATTAACCACAGGAGGGGTCACATACATAAGACCAGCTGTTAAATAAAGCTCTTCTGACCTGAGCTGTCATGTGGGTATATTAACGCTGCCCATTATAGACACAAGCAATTTTCACCCATTTATTAAATTTATGTTTTAAATTTGATAACACCAATGTGTTTCCTATCCCCTAAACCTCCAGGGATGTACACAGTTTAATACTGGCAACTTCTAATTATGGGAAATACGAAAACGTCTTTTAAAACTACAATTCTAAGTAGAGACGTGCCATAGAGAACATGTTGCCAAACGCAATAGCCAGCAAGTGTAGTTCTGTTCGAGTCTGCACTGCCACTCCAACATCCAATCACAGAGCTTGAAGACTAATCACGGGATTTGTCAAGCAAAGCGGATGTTGTAGTCCCAAACGATAGCTGAGGATTATGGTTAGTGTAGTGTCTTCGGCCATCCGAAACTCCGAAAAAACTATTTGTTTCTCCGAATTGAAGGTTAAAAACACAAAAGCATTGTACACAATTTAAACCAATCAATGTTGTGTAATTAACAAGGATAAACTGATGTTTTTAGTTGATGAGTACTGCAGATTACTATGAAAACTTTAAGACCGGAAATACTGTGTTCACCCCAAGCTGTTGCCTGGAAACCCAATTATGTTGATAGATAAGGCTGATAATGACTTTATTTTTGAAATGCAGTTCCTGACGGACGGCAAACAAGCCCGAGATTATAGAATTAAACAAATAAATAAAAACAAGGATAATTGTATATTGTTGAGGAAATAACAGTGTGTTATTTAGAAAAGAATAACAAATTAGAAGGAAACAAATATTTAAAAAATACATATTTCAGTATCCTGAGCCCCATTTCTTCTCCTCACGGACGTCAAAAAAAGTTCTACATTATGGAATTGAATATGAAAACAATAATCGTGGTTTTATATTGAGTAAGAACATGTTTTTATGAACCACACAGCTTCCGGTCTTCCAAGACCCGACCGGAAAAAAAGACGTGGTGCAGGAACGAAACACACTACCAATAGAAATACATTGCTTTTATGTGACACGAAAAAAAGGGGGAAATCGCGGTCAACACGAATCAATAGATTACATTTCGTGACTATAACACGAAATGCCGTGAGACTAGGTTGTGTGAAATGGGCAAAATTGAGCTGTGCGCAAGTTTAAACCAGAGATCAGGGGTCCAAATTATTTTTGCTTTTCTAATCAGGAACTACCATATATATTAGAAAAGAACAAAACTAATATTTGAACATTTTCACTTAATGTTTGTTCGTTTTTTCATCAGATGAAAAAGCCTGTGTGCCACTGACAATCCCAAATGGAAACTACGATGCAAGCACAGATGGTTGGTATAAGAATACAGACAAAATCAGGGTAAGATGTGACGAAGGATATGAAGACAAACGCAATGACGCCACAGCGCAGTGTATAAACGGAACATGGTCCTCTGTGCCAATCTGTGAAAGTAAGTCTGTCTACGTTTTTTTTTAAATCAGTTACCAGAATCAAATCAGTGTCTAAATCTTAAATCCACTTTACACAATAACCTCATTTTCAGGGAGTAACGAATCATGTGGTGATCCCCCTAAAGTACCCCATGCAGTCATCATTGGTAAGGGATACCAGGAGGTGTCTGCTGAAAACTCACAACTGCAGTATAAGTGTGAAGATGGATATGCTGCAGAGGACGTAGACACCGAAACAATCTTTTGCATGTCAGGAAACTGGACTGAAGGCCCAACGTGCAGTAAGTGAAAACAGTGCAATATGCTGTCATTAAAGGAGACGGGGTGGAGTACTGATACATTCACTTTTTGCTTTAAATTGACATTGCATCAAATCAAGTTTTATTTATATAGCATTTATAAACGATTTTTGGTGGAGCCAAAGTGCTGTACATATAATAAAAATAGCCTACAGTAGAGACACTTTACAGCAAATACAACAGCACAGATTGTTCAGAATATCAGTATGAGAAAAACGACACCCTCTGTTCTTAGACCAGTGCTTCTCAAAGTGTGGTCCGCGGACCACTGGTGGTCCGTGAGCGCCCCCTAGTGGTCCGTGAGTATATTGGTAACATTTCACATTTGAAATACATAAATAAATAAAAGTTTTCTGCACTCTCGCGGAAATATCTCCACAATGGAGTGAGCTTATACTTTTAATTGTATGATATAGCCCAGCACAACACCTTCACCACACATGTTTCCAATTGTTTGTACCATTTGCAGGCGATTTGTAATCTGTTCTAGAAAAATGATGTGTTTTTGGATATTTTTGGAGTTAGGTGGTCCGCGAGTGTTTTTGTATTGGTTATGAAAAAGTTTGAGAAACACTTAAAAAACCTTTTACCTGGTAACATGATTTAAAGAAGACCTATCATGCACATTCTCAATTGTGTTTTGGGATTTTACTAGCCCATGTTTAAGAACTTTAATGTTCAAAAAACACATTCTTGTTCTTAGAAATTCTCTGAAAATGCTCATTTTAAGCACCTGTCTTTTTAAATCAAATCAAATCAAGTTTTATTTATATAGCACATTTATAAACGATTTTTGGTCGAGCCAAAGTGCTGTACATATAATAAAAATAGCCTACAGTAGAGACACTTTACAGCAAATACAACAGCACAGATTGTTCAGAATATCAGTATGAGAAAAACGACACCCTCTGTTCTTAGACCCTCTGTCCTTAGACCCTCTGTCCTTAGACCCTGTGTCCTTAGACCCTCTGTCCTTAGACCCTCTGTCCTCAGACCCTCTGCCCTTAGACCCACACATCGTACGAGGAAACACTTCCAGAGAAAACCCACAGTTTAAAGGGAACATGGAGAAACCTCAGGGAGAGCAGCAGAGGAGGGATCCCTCTCCCAGGACGGACAGACTGCAATAGATGCCGTGTGTAAATCCAAGAGATAATACATTTTACAGCATATAGACCGGATGTTAGGAAATGCATGTGTCTGTAATAAGAAGATGAATCCACGAGGATGTCAGCTACAGTCCTGTGGAAGCCATCAGGGAAGCAGCAAGACGAGACCCAAGGCAGGACCGCAGAGACAGGTTCAGCCACGACCCGAACTCCACGACTTAATCCAGAATTCAGGGTAGAGGATCCAGATGGATGGATGCAGTTATGAAGTATTGTTGTAAGCAAGTAACATCGCAAGGGCGCCCTCAACAAAAACAATGGAAATGTTTCCATTGGATTTAGGAATATTGCAGAAAATAAGATGATGACGTTTTTGTTGCTAACGGTGAAAAAAAAACTACATCTAGAACTTCTATGAGGTGTGATTTGTGCCAAAGACCGGACAACTAAGCTAACTGAGCGGAGAACGAATGTGTCAACATGTGCCAACGCCTCCATCAATTTTGATTGGGTTGACGTAGAATACTGGCGACGTCACGACGATGTTAGACGCCACGGCGACGTATCATAGGTGCGCGCAAAGTACGCGTTCACGTGGCGGCAGCGTAGCTTAGAAAGTGATATCTTATGCTTTGCGTGTGAATAACGTACGTGTGGATCTCGCCTCCGTCTCGCCTCCATCAGCATTATATAGCATTATCCTAGTATTATATTGGTAGAATGATTCCGCTCCTACAGTCGTTTTGTCCGGTGGGGATTCATAAGAGTTGGGTCTAGCACAGGGGTGTCAAACTCAATTTCATCGCAGGCCACATTAGAATTATGGTTGCACTCAAACGGCCGGTGGTAACTTTAAGACTATATAAATATACATAGATACATATACATAATAAATATAAAATAATGTATTGTTTTACACAATTTCCTCTGCATTGGATTATTATCGGATAGGGTAATAACTTCATAATTAACTACGTCTGAAAGCAGAAGTCTAGGGGAAATAATTGCAAGTCTCTTCATTGCGCATGTCACAAAATGAGATGCATTGTGGGACATGTCTGTGGTTTGAACTTATTTAACTTTTGTCTAGTTTCTGAACAGATATGAGGAGCTGTGAGCTTGAGTGCTAACAGTTAACGGCTGATGTTTTGGTTATGGTTCGCATTGAAGATGACGTCACGGCTCCGCCTACACTGCGTTACTATATGTTTCGGTGAGAAAGAGTGGATGTTGAGGCATTGCATTTGCAGCGTACCTTGCGCTGAGGTATTTGGTTAGTGGCTCATATGGGCTGAGATACGAGTTCAGGCGGAAGATGTGGATGGGGAAAGAAATTCCGAGCTGATCTGTTTTACTCCTTCTGAGCGTGAATATGAGGGAGTCGTTTGTGTGCAGGGATATGTCGGATAGGCTGGGGTGGTGGTGAGGGTTGTAGGCAGATGAAGTGGGTGCGAATTCGGAGCATCGCAGGAAGCCGAAGAATACTAGCAGGAACATGCATTCTAGGGTAAGGTCGACCATTGGTGATAAGTATCCTGAGCGTAGGGAACGGATGCTGAGGCTGAGAAGGTCGGAAGTGAGTGGCAGTCGTTTGGCTGTGAGGGAGGGTTCCTGCTTACGTAAGCCTTTGATGAGCATTGTGACGTGGCTATGGGACGTGGAAGGACATGGTTGGCCACTGGCTATTTTAATGAAAAAGTTAATTCTGGCCAAGTATGTCTGAATAGTGGATGTCCGGTGAGTGAGTGAGCGTGAGTGATAAAATTGCAGATGGATATAACGTCCAGAGTGGGGAATGGTAGCTGGTATGCTCCATGATATGCCTTAAAGCAATTCCAGCAGCTGACAAGGTGCTTGGGGCGAGGCTGTTGAGAATGGCTTCCCGTGAAGCGTCTGAGAGTAGTTCCAGTTGTGGGTTTAGTTGAATGTGGTGGCTGAAAACGGTGGGACTGGTATGGGATGGAGATCCGCCTCTGGGGCCAAGTTTCTGAATTTCTGAAATTGGAAACGATTCAGCGATGCCGTTCTCATGACCTGGGATGTGTGCTGCTTTGAGGGTGTCCTGGTGTTGGGCAGAGATTAAGGTGAGTCTGCGGAGGAACTGCATGATGGCTAGGGAGCGAGATCGGCCTTTGTTAAGGATCTCTACGACTGTGCTGTTATCGGTGTGGATGAGTATGGCTTTCCTAGACCATTCGTGCCCCCAGAGAATGGCGGCTATGATGATGGGATATAGTTCGTGAAGTGCGGATGAAGGAGAAAGCGTCTGTGAATTGAGAGCTGTGAACTCCGGGGGCCAGGTGGATGAGAACCATCTCCCTGCGTAGTAGCCGCCGAAGCCTATGGAGGGGGCTGCGTCAGTGAAGAGTTGGATATCCTCGGGTTTGGTAATGAAATCGCCATAAAAGAAAGAGATGCCGTTCCACGAGGACAGGAAGTCCTGCCAAAGGTGCATTTCCATTTTGAATGCGTCGTCGAGAACTAGTCGATCGTGGATGGAGGGGACTGACGCCGCTCTGTTCAGCAGGTTGGACAAGAAGGGTTTTGCTTGAGGTATTATGCGGATGGCGTAATTTAGGTGGCCGAGGAGGGCTAGCAGCTGTCGTTTCGTGCATCTGTCTGCCTGTAAGTAATTTGCCAGGAGGAGAGTGATGCGCTGTACTTTCTCTGAGGGCAGAGAAGCCTGGAAAGACATCGAGTCCAGGGTGATGCCTTGAAACTCGATGGAGGTTTTAGGCCCTGAGGTTTTCTCTTCAGACAGAGGGATGCCAAGGTCTGAAAATGTTTGTATGAGTGTGCTCAGCCCGTGGCGGGGGGGGGTGAGGATGGTGGAGTGACGATGAGAAAGTTGTCAAGGAGATGGAGCACGTAGGGGAGTCTGTGGTTATTTGTCAAGATCCAGCACAGAGCTTCTGAAAGGGAATCAAAGATTTTGGGACTGCTTCTGCAGCCGAATGTGAGGCGTACTGAGAAGTAATAGGCTCCCATCCAGTACACTCCGAAGAAACGCCAGAAATCTGGGTGAATAGGCAAGATCTTGAATGCATTGGTGATGTGTTGGGGAAGGGATGGGGTAGGGTTGGGGGGAGGGGGAGGGGGAAAGGATAGACCAGTTGGGAAAGAAGGTACTGGGTAAGAGTCGGATAACGGGTTAGCGTGTAGCATGGCCCCTTGGGTTACTGGGTGAGGCGCTGTTGCTACAGGGTTAGCTGGAGGGATGAAGGGATGTATGTGCAAGGGGATTTTGTGAAGCATGTGAGCACAGGGATGAGAGAAAGTTTGCATGAGCTGTGACATGTCAGACACAGAGAGAGCAGGCACAGAGGGCAATACGACCTTGTAATGAACAGTCTAGCCTTGTTGTCGTTTCGGCGAAAGTGGATGCCATTTTCTCTCAGGAAACGTTGGAGTTGAGTGACTGTCCACCTCGGGCTCCGTAGTTCGGGCTCCGTAGTTCGGGCTCCGTTTCGGAGCGCGGCTCCGTCCGAGAGGCGTGCCGAGCGCGCCGCTGCGAGTGGCTGGGGGCTGCGAATGAGGCAGGCTGCCGTTGGTGGGGAGATTGGAGCTGGCTGTGCCTGTTGTGGCCCCGGTTGTTTGCCCTCGCTGGCGGAGTAGACGAAGCCTGGGACCTGTCTGGAGTTGGAGGTATCTCGTTGGGGGAGCTTGAGTGGGAGCGGTGGCGGCTGGTGTGTGGGACACCGATTTCCGAGCGCACGCGGCTCCGTTCGGATGCTTGGCTTAGATCCGACTGCTGACCCGAGGATGGCGGATAGCCGATGTCGAAGAGATCTTCATCTGACTCCGGCGAGATGATCAGCAGTTCGGGATTCATGGTGAGTCAAATGTTCTCGTGGTAGCGTTTTAGTTTGTTTGAACCGTGATGACGCGCGGATCACGGTCTGCCTGTCGATCCTTGAGAGGATGCAGACAAGCATTCGGCCGGAAGTTTTGCCGGATATAAATAGGGGTGGCCGTGGTTTGAGGCAGAGTTGTAGGCGTGGCCATGCTCCTGAACCTATGTTAACAATTTAACCTCATTTATATTCTTTGCACGCTAAAATGAAGTGGCGGGCCGAATTTGGCCCCCGGGCCTTGAGTTTGACACCCCTGGTCTAGCAGGTCTGTGTATCATACTAGAACACAGGGTTAACAGTGAGCTTTGATCGCACAGTGATGACATTTATACCAACATAATCTGTGGACTCTCAGCTTTCATATGATATCTTGTTTGTGCAGATAACATGAAGTATACAAGATCGCTATTGTGAGTTATGTGCAAAGTGTCTATCTATCTATCTATAACTATCTATCTATCTATAACTATCTCTCTCTCTACTATCTATCTATAATATCTCTATATATATAGCACTGATGTTTATACTGAGTTCCGTATATATATATATATATATATAAGGAACCGCAGTAAACATCAGGCGTTGCTATAGCAACACGTCATGTTTACAAGTGAGATCAATATCGCGAAAATTACTGCATTTTCTATAAGGTAAATATTACCCGCTGGCACTGATGGGTTTAAATGGCAATTTCTTTGGCATTTTTTTCAATCCGACTTCATATCGACCATTTTTAACAACAGAGGGTGCTATATAACACACTTTCAGGAAAAGTCACAGACTGGGAGACTTGAATATTTTGTTGAAAAAAAGTTACATACAATCAAGAAAAAGCTGCTGGTAAAAAGTACCCGTTGGCGGTTCTAGTGTTAAAACAGAAGCCATAGGGTGATTATATTAAGGGGAAATATGGGTCTATTTCAAGCTTGTTATGTGAAATAAGTTATTGCTGGGCATTTGGCCCCCCGGGCTTGTTTGGACACCCCTGGTCTATGTGTACTACAGATTAACTTGTTGCAGTTGCTGTATGTGGTCTGTGTCTTTGGAATTTTAATGTGAATTCGTCTTTTTTATTGCATAAAACGCAGGTGTTCTCTCTCGCCCTCTCTCTCTCTTTGCTTGATATACTGACACATAACACACCCATACACTACACCATAGACTGCCACTACACACATTACTGATTAAACTGATATCACAATTTAGTTTCTCTCTTTAAATAAATATACTGTAATTGGAAATAATCAAGTGTGGTGTCCTTGTTTTGTCCGTCCTTGAGCCAGGGCTCCTTATTTGTGTATGTTATTCTTGGTTTTAGAATTAATTCAGTAATGGTGTGTGTGTAACACAGAAATAATAAATCGTAGTGTTTCTCAAATGAAGGGGGAAAATAATGAAATAAAGTAATGTATCAAGACGAGTTATTACTTTCTTCTTTTACTTGGCATTCTTCACAAATACACAGACATTGTAGCACATCGTTTCAGGTCTTTGTACAGCCTTTCTCAGCAGTATATGAACACTTGGTGATGCAGTGGCGTTTTCTCCTGGAGACCAAGGGAAGACAGGCTTCTCCTGGTTTTTCAGCCTTTGTTATCATTTTGATCATTACAAATATATATTCTTGTCTGTGGTTGTTTCGGCGTTCAGGGCATACAAGAGGTGTAACATTATTTTAATACCAAAACTATATTGAAATTGAGTCTCGCTTGAACAGCAGCTACGTAGCTGTAACATTACTGGGTTGTTTGGTGATAACCAAAGTAAAGTAACTTCAGACGCAGACGTCACGTGGCTTCTCAGACGAGAGGGGTGGCGTGGCGACGAGAGTGTCACGTTACTTCTCTCGCGGCATTGTCACGGCATGGTAGGCACGATCGACACGATTGGCTGCTCAGTTAGTTCAGTCTTTGGCACAAATCACACCTCATAAACTACAAGCTACAGGGGTTCCCAAACTTTGCCATGCCAAGGATCCCCATATAGAATTATCGTCTGGTGGGGACCCCCCTGTTGCAATTATTTTTTTTTAAATGAGTACATTATGATGGAGAATATGACAAATTAATCATACAGCTTAAAGGTGGGGTAGGTGATTTTGGAGAAACCAGCTCGAGTGCGCTAGAATTTGAAAATACACAACCGGAAACAATCTGCCACTTCCTCACAGAGCCCCTCCCCCAACACACAGGAACGCGCACACGACCAATGAGGGCACGAGATCAGTCTGTGCACGAGATGGAAGGCTGACAGGCAGGTAGGCCCAGCGCCATATAGATAGAAGAGTTACGACAACGGAAGTCCAAAAACGGTTATCGTCACGTGGTTCGTGTAGACGAGGATCGATCCCCGGAAGTTCATGGCGGGCAATGTGAATGCATTGATAACAGGAGATAGAACTACGATTTTTGGTAATTATTAGTGAATAAAGGTTTTGATTTGCAATATTTATACATCAAATCGATATGTGTATGTATTTACATCAATATGTTATAACAAATTAAATATGCTAATATTAAGTGATAATATTAGGATTAGTGTGAACAACTAGTTTACATGTTAGGCTAACAGTGCCTTGGTTAAAGAGCCTGTTGCTGTTTATTTATAGCTTTGAATTCTTTAAAACCAATATTATCTTCTTAAACTTGTATGGTAGTCAAGAGCATCACTTTCTAATGTTTATTGATACATTTAGAGGGAGGGGATCTAAAGTAATGCTTTAAAATTCAGATTAGATTCATTTCTACCATTTTCTTAAATGCATGGTAGTTTCAGTAATCCCCTGGTAATTGAGGACACAGGCTATCTAAATGACTAATGTCATCTTTATGGCTTTCAGCAAGGACAGGAGACCGACAGGTGACTATCAAAGGACTAGCAGCAGCAGCAGCAGCAGCAGCAGCAGCAGCATGATGATGATGATGATGATGATGATGATGATGTTAAATGTGTTGTTTTAGAAACATCCATTGCAAATACATGGAATTCAATAAACATTGAATAGCATATCATGCAGTTTTTCGGTGCCTTTTCCTCCGTGTCGTCCTGGTTTGCTGTGCTGCCTCCTAGTCGCCACCATGGTTTGCTGTACTGCCTCCTAGTCGCCACCATGGTTTGCTGTGCTGCCTCCTAGTAGCCACCATGGTTTGCTGTGCTGCCTCCTAGTCGCCACCATGGTTTGCTGTGCTGCCTCCTAGTAGCCACCATGGTTTGCTGTGCTGCCTGGGGATGCTCAAATCGCTCCGAGAAAGGAGTACGAATGTACGGCTTCCCCACTGACACAGAGCGGAGGAAAAAATGGCTGGCTCAAGTTAGCAGGAGCAATTTCACGACCAACAGCAACAAAATATGTGATAATTATATACAAACACTGCATTTGCACTTTTTCACAAAACGAAAACCACACCATTGGGAAAGCTTAATGTTTTGTTTAATACAAAAAACAGGGAAAGGCTTGAAAAACACAGAGTTGAGACTCAGGGTGCAGGGTGAGGGTGAGGGTCTCAGTGCAGGTATTCAGGCTCCATGGAAACCCCCTCTGGTTCTTGTGCTGAAAGAGGGAGTAACAGACAGGAGAGAGGGTTATACACACACAGCACACCTATTGGATGGGAAATGCCTTGGGGAGATAAGGTGTTTACTTATATAAAACAGTGGTATTAAACTTACATTGTTAGACCCTCCAGAAAAACGTGGGCTAAAATCCTTGATTATGCGATCAAACATGCGGGGTTTTATGTGATTTTATGTGGTGAAATTGCGGGAAATTGCGAAAAGTTGTGAAATATGCGGAAAAAATAAATATTGGGATGTCTTATTTATTTATTCTCTCTCACACACAACCTGCTACTAACGTTAAACCCCTTTACTATACAATTAAACACATTCAATGTTTATTTATTGTAAAAGCAATTGGGCTATTTTAATCACACTCTCTCTCTCTCTCTCTCACACACACACACACACACACACACACACACACACACACACACACACACACACACACACACACACACACCACTTCTCCGCCTCATTCTGTTTTCATTTACTCGTTCGTTATCTGACCAGCTTCAGTCTTGTAGGCTACTCACCTCGTTTCTTGTAGCCCTCCAAAGGGTTTTGGAGGTCAATGCCTCGGTGGACGTGAGTTGTTTGGCTTTCTTGTCCGCAGCAGCAGAAAGCATTTTGGAATGTTTGAATTAATCAAAGTGGGTCGTCACCGTCGATGTTCTCTTATGCTCCAACACACAGTTGCACAGGGTGCAGAATAGTTTCCCCCCACTTTCGTGCGAGACATCGGGGTACTGCTTTGCCCGGTCTTTAGCAGAAATGTTCGTCGGTAAATGAGATGCATTAGATTTTTTCATCTTGGTGTTTTCTCTCTCGTGTGAGTTCCTCAACTTTGTGTGGAAAAATGCGGGGATTATGCGGCCTTTTGAAAATCTGCGCCATTTTGCTGATTATGCGGTAAATTCTGCGATCGCAGAATCGCATTTTTCTGGAGGGTCTACCTTGTGTTTTCACTCTCACTTAAGTCCCTCTCCCTTTGCCATCAATCCAAAATCAGCTGAGCTGCAACATTATACAGACAGGTAATAATCAACAGAATCACAAGGACACAATCTGGCTCTGCTAAAAACACTCACTCTTACACGCACCAAAGTTATATTTATCTATATATTTAACTAACTAATATTTAACTCCCTCCACCCCCGCATACAATCCCGTTTAGAAGCCCCTCTTCTCTAATTCAACATGTTGGACGAAATGACATTAAGAGAACGGAATTTACAATTAAAAGGCTGTTCAACGTGTGTTGCTAACTTGCTTCGGTATTCTAGCTTAATCTGTTATCTGTAAACGTTCCCTAAATCTACTAATTTAGGGATAATCCACTGACATCCTTTAATAAACATGTTCATTTGAATCAGATGTACTGATAATATCCGCAATATAAATCTTTCAACTTCTTCTTACCTTTAAAAGTCCGTCACGAACGGTCTATTATGCTGAAACTCAACAGCTCTGCTAGCCTTGGCGCTAACTTCCGGGGAACGATTGAGAGGCTCCACGATCCGCCATTGCTGTAAAAAAGTGGTCCATTGGAGTGAACGGAGATGACGCAACTCTCAGTCTATATGGCGCTAGGTAGGCCATCCAGTTATTTTAGCCGGGCCGGCTCAGATGATTGGTTGTGCTTTTTACAGCGCCACGGCTTCCACAGATGACGTTTTTTTATGGATTTTTTGCCAAAGCACTTCAGATATTCATTGCTATCGGGATGTTAAGAGCATTCCATGGAATATAACAACAAGTGTATCTCGAGCCGGTTTCTCAAACTTACCTACCCCACCTTTAATACATTTTCTTAATATATATTTGTATTAATAATTAATAATCAGTTATTCTTCTAAACATTTTTTTTATTTATCTTCTGTTTGTCATTCATTACATTCATTGTGTCTTCTGTTATAAACATTCTTAACACAATATTAAACAGTAAACATAGTAAATAATAGTATTATATATAATATTCAACAGTAATATTAACAATAAACATATTTATATTCATATATATAAATATCAATATTTGCTACATCCGTGCTCTCATCCAGCTGCAGAGCGAAATATCCACTAGCTCTCACTTGCTCCAAAAGCTGAGCAGATACTCAGTTTCACTCTCAGTCGCGGCAGCTCGATTCTGATTGGCTTGAAGGGCGGTCGTGTGATTTAAAAAAATATATCTATGAATAAGTAAAAAATATTAAAAGATTGGCATCAAAGGACATATAGATTGATAGATATGCAGTTATTAATACAAAAAAAATAAAAAAAATGTTGCTCTGTGTCAGCTGACTGTGTAAATAGGCCACTTTTTTCTAACAAATCCACCATATACAATTTATGAGGTGATAATATGCCAGTGCTGTTCTGCTGCCCTCAAGTAGTAAAAAAGACCAAGAACTATTAAAACATGTTTAATATCAAGAACAGATATATAATCCAAAACTGCATGTTGGTGAGAGACCAGGGAACTTTTGTTCAAAGAAAACCACCATATTTTGTGATTCATAAAAGTAAACATATTGTATGTATTTTTTTCTTCTTCTTCCACTGCAGGTAGGGAACACACTACTGAGAGGAAACCTGTCTCCGACGGTAGGCTTGGATTTGTATGAGAAATGTAATAGGACTGTTATATCCAACACAGTCTCACTCCCTAATAGTCCAATAGCGACGTTTGGTCAGGGTCCTTTGGCGTGCAGTTGTGACGCTCCGAGGCTCCTTCAGCTTCATAAACGGACGCAAAGAGCTTTCAACTGATTGCGATGTATTCCCATCGGCGGCGGTATTTCACGCTCAGGGAAGCACCGCATCGGTCCATGTCGGCGGCAGTTAAAGGCAATGTGAGCGTCCATTCCCATTGGATAATGGAGGATTTTACACCCGGAAGTAAGTATTCTCCTTACTGTCAATTGATTTTACAGTGATATCTGCACTACTCATCCACTCAAACACACCAGATTATCCTTATTGATTACGCAACATTGATTGGTTTAAATTGTGTGCAATGCTTTTGTATTTTCCCCCTTTAATTCGGAGAAACAAATATTTGTTCAGAGTTTAGGATGGCCGAAGACACTACACTACCCAGAATCCTCAGCCATCGTTTGGGACTACACCATGTGCTTAGCTTGACAAACTCGTGATTAGTTCTTAAGCTCTGTGATTGGATGTTGGATTGGCAGTGCACAAAGTTTACAGCGAGCGTCAAACAGCACTTTGAAATTGAATGAAACCCATCGACGGCACACTATCCAAAACAGGAACCGAACGTGTCCTGCGGTAACGCCTGCCAGACGGCAGCAGACAGAACAGTTTGCGGCTGAAGTGATGGGGGTCTTTTATAATCCTGAGGGCTTTCTTTAAGGTTAACCTGGTATTTTTACTCCACTACATTTATTTTAGTTACTTTACAGATTTGGATTAATGATGTGAAATATAAACAACCCTTAAATCAGACTTTAGTTGCACCTGAGTAAAATTCAGTGAAGGTGATTGTCAAGTGCCAACAATCAGGAGAGATATTTGGTAGTGGGTGCTTGAGAAGACTAAATATTTATCTACAGATCCCTATAAACAGTGTTCAAAATGGGGGGGGGGAGCCAGGGGGAGCTTGGCTCCCCTAAAGAGGGGGGGAGCTCCCCTGAAGGCCGACTTTTCTGTAAATAAATAATAGACATTGTTCATTACAGTTTCTGAATATTTGTTTTATATTTGTGAATATTTCTGGGTGTTGCCATCTGTACGTGGCGGCGCTGCATTCTTTACGCTACTTACGTTGCTATGGTTATGGTGGCGATGCCGGCGCGGTATTTGAAATGTTCATATTGATATTTTTTTAAACTCTGGCTTTGTAATAAAAAATATGGCGAAACGAAAACAGCCAAGCCTCGCAGCTTTTGGATTCACAAGCAAAGAAGCGAAGGAGTCTAAAAATGACAACGTGAACGGAACAACTTTTAGTTGGCCGGCTGTATGCGGCGTTAGGGTCGAGTTTCACAGCTCCACACCGAGGGAGAGGCCTGCCGATGCGGAGCCTGAAGAGAGGCTTCAACAACGGCCACAGCCGCCGGTGCCACCTGCACTAGCGAACCTAACGATGCCCATGAACTGCCTTTTAACTGGACACAGAAAAGATGGAGTGAGTGGAATGAAAGGTATCCATGGCTTTTCATAAAAAATGTGGATGTGAGATTTGCAAAGAGGCAAACAGTATATTGATCTCCCTGCCGCTCACAGAAAAATCCATCGGAGTGCACCTTTAAAAAAAAACATAGGGCTCCCCGAAAGCAAATGGGTAATTCGAACACTGCCTATAAAGCATATTTATTACTTGTTATTCTCTACTAATAGTTAATTAAATACTGCATATAATGACTATTTTGCACATCCCTTTTCAAGATTTCAAGAAGGTTTATTGACATATCATACACAATTACGGTGTAGTTATGCAATGATTGAAACACGGTTCCTCAACAGTGCATTACAAGACATCTATCAATATGTGTGTATACCTCCACCATTAAACTGTCGTATTCTGCACATTTCTTATACTATCTACATACATCTTATAAGAGTATAATAAATATGTATAATATCGGTTAAATAAGTGCTTGATTGTCAAGTTCCAAAACAAACCATGCAATATATTAGACTTTAAGTACTTTGTCAGGCTTAATGTTTATCTGTACTGTAGATACACCCAAAGCTTTTTTCTTATTTAAAAGAATACCTTAACCTAAAGTATTCTTTAATGTTTAAATAAAACCTTATTAGTTTGTCTGTTTTGCACATCCTCCTATTAATATATTTTGTAATATCAGGCACTAAACTATTTTATTGTAGAGATCACTTACAGTAGCTTCTTGATATTTTCTATTCTATATTTATATCATTGACCTTCTACTTTCCCACGATTTTGTATGTACTCTTAATATTTAAATGTTTTCATCAAATATAACACATTCAAAAGTGCTTTACTTTAAAGACATTAAGAAAAAGCCGTTTGGTTTGTTGAGCAAAGCGGAATGATAGCTGAGGATTCTGGGTAGTGTAGTGTCTTTGTCAATCCTAAACTGCGAAAAAATATTTGTTTCTCAGAATCGAATGGGAAAAATACAAAAGCATTGCACACAATTTAAACCAATCAATGTTGTGTAATTAACAAGAATAATCTGGTGTGTTTGAGTTGATGAGTAGTGCAGATATCACTGTAAAATCAATCGACAGTAAAAGGAATACTTACTTCCGGGTGTAAAATCCTCCGTTATCCAATGGGAATGGACGCTCACATTGCCTTTAACTGCCGCCGACATGGACCAATGCGGTGCTTCCCTGAGCGTCAAATACCGCCGCCGATGGGAATACATTGCAATCAGTTGAAAGCTCTTTGCGTCCCTTTATGAAGCTGAAGGAGCCTCGGAGCGTCACAACTGCACGCCACGGACACTGACCAAGCGTCGCTCCTGGACCTTCAGGGAGTGAGACTGTGTTGTTATATCTGTTAAATGTCGAATAGAATTATATATATATATCTGCTTGTGAAGACAACAAATTACCTTAAAATTGAGAAAGCTAAAATGTTTCGGCTTTCTAAAATAAATGCTTAAAACCAACATCCCATTGCGAAATGGCCGCTTTATCTTTCAGGATCTTAGCAGCTCCAAAAAGGATGAAGAAATTGAAAGCAACATTTTATTCCTTTCTCCTTTTAGATATTATCATAACCCTCGTATACAATACGTTTTAAATTACAATTGTACTGGTTGACAAAAATGAACAACGGTTAAAATGAAAAGGAAGGTTTTACATTTGAGGTGATTTACTCTGCTATGGCATCTTGAAATAAGTGTTTCTGAAATAACAAAAAAATTCAATATATTTCAGTCCACATCTGTGGAACTCCCCCCCTGGTTACTGACGGTGACTTTCTGACAAACAATGGAAAGTATTTGCGGTACCAATGCGCTGCTCAATACCAACTAGTGGGTCCGGAGATGGTGGGATGTTACAGCGATGGCACGTGGTCCGAAGCACCCACCTGCAAAGGTAAAAACAAGTGCACTCTAACATTCAGAGAACTTGGCTGTGTAAATGAACGTGTTGTTTCTTTTTCCAGCCACCTTCTGTTCTGTGAACACTGATGAACTTTCTCACGTAAAATCTGTTGGAGTCAGATTTATAAATGATGGTGAAGAAGAGAATTTGGAATGTTCCAGTTCTGTTTTCCATTTTTCTGAAGCCCGGTGCACTCGTGGGAAAGTTACGCTTTCTGAATGTAAGTATAATTTAAAGCTTGTTACATATTCAATGCCATTAAAATATTTGTGAACATTATTGTTTAAAAGACTTAGGCTGCGTTCCAATAGTCCATTTAGCTTAGGAACCTTCCTAACGGAGTGAAATGACCCGGAAGTCCCTCAGTGGCAGCCATGATAAGTGCCGTTCCAATTCTCTAGATGAAAGGAAAGGAGGTTTCAAACTTCCTTTGTAACCTCCTTTAGCTTAGGAACCACTGGACCTTCCTAACTGAAAGGAGAGGAGGAAATGCTGCCCCACAATGCCTTGCAGCCGCAGCATTTGCCGTCACTCAACAGTCGGCCGTTCACGGAAACAACCGATTATGACCGAGAAATGATATCATGAAAGTTACGGTGCTTATTAAGCATTTTAAAACATAGGTGGTAAGTTGCCAAAGTGCTTTGTTTTGAACGTTCATCAGTATTATAATCAAAGAGAGAAATATGAACGTTAGTTTTTACTGAAATGATCAAATAAAGTCAACATCTCAGTCTTTACTGAGCTGTGTGGGGTTTGTTCAACTTCTAAAAGATGTTTGAATGGTGATATACACAGTGATAGATGTTAAGGACTAACGTTTATAATAAATACATCTGTATTGATTTAAGATCTTTAGTTCATACAATCATACGGATTGGGATCATTTGTATTAATGTGGACCGGAAGGAGAGGGTGAGGAGCATAAGTTTCACTTTCCTTTTTTATTTCAATTCGAACTTTGGTCCTGAAGAATATGCTTCTTGTCCACGTTCATAAAGCAAAGCAGCAGCATCAGAGCACGGAGCAGAGTCTCTAGATGAGTTTCACAGTAGTCCCTCGTTCTTATTGAACATCCATGTTGTAGTCCGCTGTATAGAAAACTGTAGTTTCTAGTTTCCCCACAGCAGCAGACGCACATTCAGGACCATCACTGGCGCATCATAAACACGTCGGATAGTGAAAGTGCAGTAATTTAGTCGAATACCCAAGCAACTTCTCAGTTTTGTTGCTTTTTGGTCAAGTCCCGAGTATGACCACACCCCCAAAGATACTGCAGTCAATAGAGAGCCACAGTGACGTGTCCTAAAACCCGGAAGTAAACTCCTTCTGGTTTCCTCGACAAAAACGCTAGGGTTTGGGGAAATATCTGGAAATAAGGTCTGCGGTTGAAACACATTTAAGAGACGGATCACGTTTTGTTCAGCCGGATAATCTCCACATGTCTATCCTACTTTTATAATGTTCGAATCAGAAATCTAGTCGCCGGAAGAAAAATGCTAACGTTATGCCTGTAAAGGAACTACAGCAGGGTCGCTGCTTCAACGTCACGCCGACTTCAGATCCAGATTCAAACACACAGACTCTAGATGGAACGAGTTGAAGCGTTTGTTTGAACACTCTGCAGGAGGCAGGGACTTGCTTTCAAGCAGAACACGGGGAAAAACAGACTTAGCGGGAGTGTCAAGGCAAGGCAAGGCAAGTTTATTAATACAGCCCCTTTCAGCACCAGGCAATTCAAGGTGCTTTACAAAAATTAAAGACATTCAGACAAAGGCATTTAAAAACAGTAAAAGATAATTAAACAAATATTAAAACAAAAACAGGTCTTTGTACAGCCTTTCTCAGAAGTATATGAACACTTGGTGATGCAGTGGCGTTTTCTCCTGGAGACCAAGGGAAGACAGGCTTCTCCTGGTTTTTCAGCCTTTGTTATCATTTTGATCATTACAAATATATATTCTTGTCTGTGGTTGTTTCGGCGTTCAGGGCATACAAGAGGTGTAACATTATTTTAATACCAAAACGATATTGAAATTGAGTCTCGCTTGAACAGCAGCTACGTAGCTGTAACATTACTGGGTTGTTTGGTGATAACTAAAGTAAAGTAACTTCAGACGCAGACGTCACGTGGCTTCTCAGACGAGACGGGTGGCGACGAGAGTGTCACGTTACTTCTCTCACGGCATTGTAGGCGACGATCGACACGATTGGCTGCTCAGTTAGTTCAGTCTTTGGCACAAATCACACCTCATAAACGACAAGCCACATCACTGTTGCATAGCTGCGTGTCACAACCGCTAAGCTAAAGGCGGCTAATGTCCGGCGGGATGGCTTTCAGTAGTCGCATTTAGCCTCTTGTTATCAACCACCATTTTTACGAGACATAAAAGCTTCGGATATTCACTGCCAGTGGGGGTAATATCAGATGCATTTTTTGTCAAAGGACAAAACGAGAAAATCGAACCCATCAAGTGATAAAAGGCTAACTACTTCCATGTTTTAGGACTCATTCCCCCCATACTTGATGAGTATCTGTGAACGTGTGTAGTGAAAAATGTAAATCAGCATTGTTCACATTTTTGTCACCTTGCTCATCGTTCTTTATTTTCACTGTTAGCGCATTTATCTATTTCTTATTGAACTACCACAATAAAAAATACTCTGCTAAGAATTGTTGAAATGAATGTTCATGTTGCTCTGTGTCAGCTGACTGTGGAAATAGGCCACTTTTTTCTAACAAATCCACCATATTCAATTTATGAGGTGATAATATGCCAGTGCTGTTCTGCTGCCCTCAAGTAGTAAAAAAGACCAAGAACTATTAAAACATGTTTAATATCAAGAACAGATATATAATCCAAAACTGCATGTTGGTGAGAGACCAGGGAACTTTTGTTCAAAGAAAACCACCATATTTTGTGATTCATAAAAGTAAACATTTTAAAATGTATTTTTGTTGTTCTTCTTCTACTGGACATGGTGGTTCTGCAGGTGTGAGGGACATTACTACGACGAAACCTGTCTCCGAAGGTAGGCTTGGATTTGTATGAGAAATGTAATAGGACTGTTATAGTATAACATAACCCTCATATATACAATACGTTTTAAATTACAATTGTACTGGTTGACACAAATGAACAACAGTTCAAATGACAAAGAAGGTTTTACATTTGAGATGATTTACTCTGCTATGGCATCATGAAATAAGTATTTCTGAAATAACAAAGAAATTAAATATATTTCAGTCCACACCTGTGGAACTCCCCCCCTGGTTACTGACGGTGACTTTCTGACAACCAATGGAAGGAGTTTGCGGTACGGATGTGCTGCTCATTACCAACGAGTGGGTCCGAAGGTGGTGGTATGTTACAGCGATGGCACGTGGTCCGAAGCACCCACCTGCAAAGGTAAAAACAAGTGCACTCTAACATTCAGAGAACTTGGCTGTGTAAATAAACGTGTTGTTTCTTTTTCCAGCCACCTTCTGTTCTGTGAACACTGATGAACTTTCTCACGTAAAATCTGTTGGAGTCAGATTTATATATGATGGTGCAGAAGAGAATTTGGAATGTTCCAGGCATGGCAAGTTTTTCGATAATTTTTCTAAAGCCCGGTGCACTCGTGGGAAAGTTACGCTTTCTGAATGTAAGTATAATTTAAAGCTTGTTACATATTCAATGCCATTAAAATATTTTTGAACATTGTTGTTTAAAAGACATAACTTACGGAAAGCAAGAACTAAGTAATTTAGTCGAATACCCAAGCAACTTCTCAGTTTTTTTGCTTTTTGGTCAAGTCCCGAGTATGACCACACCCCCAAAGATACTGCAGTCAATAGAGAGCCACAGTGACGTGTCCTAAAACCCGGAAGTAAACTCCTTCTGGTTCCCTCGACAAAAATGCAAGGGTTTGGGGAAATAGCTGGAAATAAGGTCTGCGGTTGAAACACATTTAAGAGACGGATCACGTTTTGTTCAGCTGGATAATCTCCACATGTCTATCCTACTTTTATCATTTTATAATCATAAATCTAGTCGCCGGAAGCAAAATGCTAACGTTATGCTTTATAGGGACTACAGCAGGGTCGCTGCTTCAACGTCACGCCGATTTCAGATCCATATTCAAACACACAGACTCTAGATGGAACGAGTTGAAGCGTTTGTTTGAACAGTCTGCAGGAGGCAGGGACTTGCTTTCAAGCAGAACAGAAACTAACTTAGAAGTGTTCACGTGTTCGGCGTAATGACGTTCAACGGCCTCCACGACTTCTGTAGTCCTATTCAGCCACTTGGTAACAACCATCGTTTTTCAGACACGTGAACTCTTCAGAAATCACCAGCGGGGTCGCTGCTGATGGATTTAATGTCGTAGAACAAAACGTGATCCGTCTCTTAAATGTGTCTCAACCTCAGACCTTAGTTCAGCTATTTTCATAAATCCTAGGGAGAAATCCCATTGTATTTTGTCGAAGGAACCAGAAATGGTAAAATTGTAACTTACTTCCGGGTTTTAGAACGCGTCACTGTGGATACTGCAGGTATACAGTCTCATAAACACAAAAAACATCAAATATTTTGAATTATCACAAATGTAATTCATTCATTTAGACATGCCTCAATTCAGGTCACAAGTCTTTAACAAGTCCAACTCGAGTCCATGTCACAATGTTTGGTATGGACAATTCTAAACCAAATCAACCTCACAGACATCATTTACATAAAAAACGTAATAGTTATGTATATAAAATGAAGGCACACTTATTTGAACCCAAAACATGATATTTTTCCTAAACATAACCACATACTTTTGGTACCTCAATCTAACGTAGCTCAAATGTATACATCTGTAAACCGTTCATAGTGTTGGCTGTGTGAGGGTGCAGTGTGCCCCTGTTGAAGCCTTACATTGGAAACAGCTGATGACGGCTTCTTAATGGCCTGATAACATTCGCAATGGTTGCCAGACAGTTAAGCAGATAGTATTGACTTCCAGAGGTGGGAGAAGTACCAGATCTTGTACTTGAGTAAAAGTAGAAGTACCAGAGTGTTACAAGTCCTGCATTCAAAATGTTCTTCTAGCAAAAGTGCAAAGGTGTTGGCATTAAAATATAGTTAAAGTACCAAAAGTAAAAGTAGTCATTCTGCAGATTGGTCCATTTCAGAAGAATATATATGATATGTTTTGATTATAATTATTCATTAACCGAGCAAGACCACACCCCTAAAGATACTGCAGTCTATAGGCTACTGCAAGTATCTTGCTCAAGGATTAATCGACATGTTGACTACATGGGCCGGGATCGAACTCACGACCTTCTGGTTGAAAGAAGACCGCACTCGCTCGTAGCTACAGTCGCCCATCTGCCTTACATTGGAAACAGCTGATGACGGCTTCTTAATGGCCTGATTACATTCGCAATGGTTACCAGACAGTTAAGCAGATAGTATTGACTTCCTGAGGTGGGAGAAGTACTTAAATCTTCTACTTGAGTAAAAGTACCAGAGTGTAGGAATACTCTGCATTCAAAATGTTCCTCAAGTGAAAGTAGAAAAGTATTGTCATCAAAATATAGTTAATTAGCGACAGTAAAAGTAGTGATTGTGCATATTGGTCAATTTCAGAATAATATATATGATATGTTTTATAATGATTGATCATTAAAGTGTTCTCAAAGCTGGTGAAGGTGCAGCTAGTCTGAAGTACTTTGTAGACTGCAGGGTAGCTGGTGAAGGTGCAGCTAGTCTGAAGTACTTTGTAGACTGCAGGGTAGCTGGTGAAGGAGCAGCTAGTCTGAAGTACTTTGTAGACTGCAGGGTAGCTGGTGGAGGAGCAGCTAGTCTGAAGTACTTTGTAGACTGCAGGGTAGCTGGTGAAGGAGCAGCTAGTCTGAAGTACTTTGTAGACTGCAGGGTAGCTGGTGAAGGTGCAGCTAGTCTGAAGTACTTTGTAGACTGCAGGGTAGCTGGTGGATTCACTCCAGGTGGAACTAAAGTCTGATTCAACACTTGATTATATTTCACATCATTCATCCAGATCTGCAGAGTAACTACAACTATGTGTAGTGGAGTAGAAGTACAAAATAGCATAACATGGAAATACTCAAGTAGAGTAAAAGTATCCAGTAGTAAGTTGTACTGAAGTACAGTACTTGAGTAAATGTACTTAGTTACTTCCCACCTCGGTTGACTTCCTGCTAAGAGAAGCTAACCCCTGCTAGCTACATGTTTAGCATAAGCAAATGAAGTTGATCTCTTTAATCCCAAAAACTATTTATTTCAAAGATAATTTCACAGTTGTGGCTTTGTACTCAAGTGACACTATCACATTCACAGTCAACACTTGCCTGCATTACCCACAAAGCCACTCAGTCGCAGTTAAATCAGTCACTTTAATGTGTATTTGTTGGTAGTGGCTAATGTAGCCTGGAGCCTTTAGCAGCTCCACATTTTCAGTGTTGTTCTTTTCTCTCCATGTTTTCAGGTTGCGATTGGATTACATGGGTGAGTGTTATTTCTGAATATACCTTTTGAAGAAACACATTGTATTGAAGCTTGTGTTCATGCATTTGTATTTTACCATATTTTGTTTTCATTTCTTATGATATTGTTTTTTGTTTTTCACCAGCTTATCTGCAAAGATCGATTGCCAGTTGGAAAGTAATGCTGCCGTTGGATTGGCTCTCTCCACACTGACACATCCTGGAAACTTTTGAGGGTTAAGATTGTGAGACACTTTGTGTTTTTCTAGAATACGCCTCACTACTCATCGTGTGTATTTCATTTAGAGGTCTCAATAAAGTATTCGACTCTTAGAAGCCTTTTACATTTCTTTGCAGAATTCTTGTATTTTTCATGACATTTTCGACTTACTATACTAAATATTTTGTTCATGCTTTTGGAAATACCATACTATGAAATGTTTTCATGATATTTTCAACATGATGTTTTTTCTCTATTAGTTAACTACATATGATATGAAGATACTATACTACTTGGCAATAGAGTGGTGCAGTGACGCGTCCTAAAACCTGAAAGTAAGGCCCATTCCCAAACCGCCCCCTACACCCTACCCCTCCATTTGCGCGTTCACGCGGAGGGTCCGCCATATTAAGGGCTGTTCCAAACCAACGAGAACAAGCCCTCAAAGTTAGTGCACAGATGGAAGGCTGACAGGCAGGTAGGCCATCCAGTTACTTTCGCCGGGCCGGCTAAAATGATTGGTCGTGCTTTTTACAGCGCCACGGCTTCCAGAGATGAATTTTTTTGTATGGATTTTTCTCAAAGCACTTCAGATATTCATTGCTATCGGGATGTTAAGAGCATTCCATGGAATCTAACAAAAAGTGTATCTCGAGCCGGTTTCTCAAACTTACCTATTCACCTTTAAGTGCTTTGACAAAAATCCATAACAAAAATCTGTGCACAAACTTATCTCGTGCCCTCATTGGTCATGTGCGCGTTCGTGTGTGTTGGAGGCGGGGCTCTGTGAGGAAGTCTGAAGGAAGGGGAAGATTTTTTCCGGTTGTGTATTTTCAAATTATAGCGAACTCGAGCTGGTTTCTCCAAAATGATCTACCCCACCCTTAATGTCTCTAAAACCCAGGAATTGATAATTGATTTTAGACGTCACAAGGATGTTCCTAAGGAGTGCATCATACACAATGACAAGGTAGAAATGGTCACATCATACAAATACTTGGGCACCATTTTCGATGACCACCTCAAATTTGAGTGTATTGTGAAGCGGGGTCAACAGAGAATGCACCTTCTTCGCAAACTGAACTCTTTCTCAGTCAGGCCTTTCATTCTTTGTCGTTTTTACCAAGCATTCATTGAGAGCCTTATTTGTTTTTCTTTGATCTGCTGGTTCCATAGCCTTACACTGAAAGACAGGAACAGCCTGAACAGCATTGTTAAAACCTGCTCTATAGATCATCGGCGTGAAACAGAGAGACTTAAATTCCTTCTGTAACCAACAGATTATGCGGAAAGCAGAGAGCATTCTGAACTCTCCAGGGGCCTCGTGTATAACGCCGTGCGTAGGATTCACGTGGGAAGGTTGCTTACGTAGTAGAAATCCCAAAAATAGGTACAGAAATTTTCCGATTCACAAAACATTGCGCACCGGCGAGGAAAGTGCGTACAGCACTTCCTACGCCAGTTTCCCTTTATAAATCACAATCGACTCGAAATGCGACGCAGCTTTTGCGGGCTTCACGTAACGCCCATATTTGCCTATAAATAGTCAAAGAAACGCCCATTCATTCATTCATTCATTCTGACTGACTGCATGAAGGAGATCGCAGGAAATGACGAGAGAACAGCTAAAAAAGACATCTCACACCGTGTCAGATTCTGGTTATTTTTGGGGAGGTGGAGATAAATCATATTGTTTGGTGGGTGCAGTTTGAACCAGAGCAGCAGCATGGAGGTCGGATCGTCACCAAAATAAATAAATAAGTGGTCCGAAAAAGGTTCATGACAAAAAACATACACATAGCCTTCCTCAGGCAGTGTGTTTGTACCGGGGACAGGAGACCCCCCTTGATGAGAGACTGTAAGAAGTGATCGGGGAATCCCTCCGGAGTGGAGTCATGACGACTGGATCTGAATTATGTTTTTGTATTTAGTGGTTTGTGTTCCAGCTGTCGATCAGCTGTGCGCAGCGTCTCCACTGCAGCCTGTGCGTCTCAACCCCGCCCCCCCCCGCTGCAACTCTATATCCACCAGTTAGAGGAAATACAACTAATGTGTTGTGTTATATTAGCTGTACAATTTACCACATATGGTGTTCTTAGTTTCCATACCTCCTGGGTTTTACGAGCGACTTATCAAGTCTTGGCAAACGGCATAAAACACGATTAAACGTGATAGTATATAAAACCATGCTCGTATCTACAACAAATGGCGTCAGTTTAGACGTAATTCTGTCCTTCTGCTTACCGCATCATTTACGAGAAAACATTTCATAACATTAACACAACATTTCGAGGTGGTTTTAAATAACATATCCGTATTTATTTATTTCTCCAAGTTATGTGTTTGTGTCCACTGAGGATTCTCGAACAGGCGTTTGTTTAATCATTTTAAGATTGGCTTTAATCAATGTTTGAAGAGTAATTCTTCATATATGATAAATGCAGTGGCGTTTCTATATGTACAAAAGTGGTGGGGCACACAAAACTCAGATGTCTAAATATAAGCTTCTGCAGTGAGGTTCATGGCTGGTGAGGCTCCTGACTCTTCAGGTTTACAAATATTATATTTTGACCTAAATCAAAATATAATATTATTTTCAAAAGCTTTTTTGTCTGATGCTTCAATTAATTTTAAACAGACCGTTCAACAGAAGGATACCCAAAACATGTAATTTTATCATTTAAATATTGAATTGTTCTCTCTTAGTAAGATCCCATTTTCAATAAAATTGCGGTCTTACCTTGACTTGAAGATGAAGTCCATTGGCCTATCCCTCTGGACAAACATCTCTATTACTTTTTTGTAAAAGTCCTCCTTATGTTCTTGTAGTTTCAAAAGTCTATCATAAATCTAATCTAATCAATAGATTTATGATTAGAAAATTATAAAAGTAGGGTAGACATGTGGATATTATCCGGCTGAACTAAACGTTCATTTATCTAACAGGTTTGTTTCCCACAGATCTTATTTTGAGCTATTTTCTAAAATCCTATGGAGAAATCTCGTTGCTTTTAGGTCGAGGGAAGCCATGCGCAGCTTACTTCCTGGTTTTAGGACGCGTCACTGCAGCTCTCTCTTCTCCCCTTCACACACCACACTTTTCGCGGCACACGTACTTACAGCCAATCAGCTCTGAATTATGTGAGATGACGTATGGTGGGGATGGCAGCACTTTGCCCCTATGGTCATTATTTTTTTGCCACACACATTAAATAGGACAATACTCTGAGCATGCGCAGTGTAGTTTTTACAGTCACCATTGCTTTAACAGGGAGAGGGAGGGGCAGGATCGGGTTTTGTCCCACATGGTTCTAAACAGCTCAATAGGCACACACTGACAGTGTGTGCCTATTGAGCTGTGTGACACTGTAGACACTAATTAGAAGAACACAGATTAAACAGCAATGTACAGACGAATCAGATGATTAACCATGATCTTAAAATATATTTTATATATTTTATTTATTTTTTTGTGCATTTTTGTGGTAATCATTATTTGTAATACTTTCTGCTGACACTAGGTGGGGCTGTGCCCCACCTGCCCCTAATGACCAGCCGCCACTGGATAAATGAGAGGTAACGTTTTATTGATGGTATTATTTCCACACATCTCTCTCCATTCTTCCTTCTGCCAACGGTGTCGCAGTTTCTCGTCCATTCCGTTGTTGTGCTTATTGCGTACGCATGGGTTAGAGTTTGCGTGGAGGACCGCACGTTTTCCCGTCAAGTTAGTATTTTATAAAATCGCAAACATTGCGTAGAAACTGGCGTACGCCATCTTTTGAGCGTATATCCCTTTATAAATGAGGCCCCAGGTCATGTTCTTTCACATGAATTTCGTCTGTTGCCATCAGGGTGTAGATATGCTCACACCCCCAGAAGAACCAGCATTTCAATTATATACTACAAGTGAAAATATATTGATAATTTGTGTTGTTTGTGCTGTACTATACGGTCTGTTTCTTTATTGTGTTAAGTGAGAAGTAAAGAAAAGCTGTGCTATGAAAGTTAGCTTTTCAATCAATCAATCAACAACTTTATTAATCCCGCAAGGGGCAATTGGTTATGAGCAGCAGCTTATGTCATGTACACAGCAGGAACATACAGGAAGAAAACACACACCCGGGAGCACTGATGTGGATCATTCCAATCTACACGATAAATAGTTCATAGCATCACAATAATAAATAAATAAATAATCAAGTTAAAAGCCTTTCAAGAATTTAAAAGTTTGAGTGCAGAAGGGATGAATGATTTTGCAAAGCGATTAGTTTTTAGAGCAGGTATATCCACGCTCAGCTACCGCACCGCAGCTGCACTGTACAATCGCTGGAAGACTGGGCTGTCACTCACAAACTGAGTAGCCAATGGGGACGCACCCCTGAAAGTCCCGCCCACCTGGGACGTTTGTGTCAGAATCGAAAACAAAAAATGAGGGAGCGCAAACGAGAAGAGCTGCAGCGAGAGCAAAAGTCTGATCATTGAGAAATAAGCAAAGAGAACTGCAAACAAAAAGACATGTTAAAACAGAAAAAAGATTTATAGTTTACATGATTACACAAATGATTTGTTTGCAACTTATAGTTTTATTTTTGAAATTACATTTATTCTGCTTGACTCGGTTTTCTTTGTCTTAAACTCTTAGTTGTGCTTGATTCTGAGAAAGTGTTGCTTTATCTTTATGAAACAAAACTAATCCCAGACTATGGTACAATACAAATTAAAAGACAAGAAAGTAGAAAATATACATGCTGAATTTACAAATTAACAATAACAAGATATAAAGCAAGGTATTACATAAGTATGTGACGGATAGAATATATCTCACTTTACATTACAACATTATTTAAAACTTGTTTTGATTCACTTAAAGGTGGTGTTACGTTTTTTGTCTTGACCCAGGTCATATGATAGCAGACTGTGCAGCTTGGAAGCGAAAGCAGGCCACCACTATGGCGGATGAGGAAGGGCTTGAGCTTTTGGCTCAGAGCGATTCTCCTCATCGTGTTGGTTTCCGGAAAGCTCGTAACAGGCGTGCCACACATGCTCATTCTGCTTCTCTTCCAGGACCCAAGAAAAATAAATTGTGTTTCTTTTGTCTTGATCCTGGTCATCTAGAGGCAGAGTTTGTAGCTCGGAAGGAGCAGGTGGCAACTGCTCTGGGAAAGCCAAAAGACCGGCACCCGGTTGCGATGCGACAGAGTGATGAGTTGCAGTTAAGTTCTGCATCCGTCGGTGACGGTGCTGTGGGTGTTTCCGTCTCTGAAGCGGTGGGTGTGGACCTGGCTCAGAGCGATGTGCATCTGTGTTCAGTGAGTGGTGTGTGTGTTCCATGTGTTGCTCCGGTGTTGGCTGCTGGTGAGCAGTATAAGGTGTGTTTTATGGGGGGAAGTGTTACGTGCCGTAGTGTGTGTGTGTGTGTGTTCGTGTGTGTGTGTTTTCCTCTCTCTCCCTCTGATTGTCCCCAGGTGCAGCCTCTCCCCAGGTGATCCTAATCGGCAACCAGGACTTCCATATAGGACCGGAGGAGGACGGCAGTGAGGCCCCTTCTTTCTCCCCTTCTCGTCTGGCTGCATGTGTGCAGCCTGTCTCTGTGTGAGACCTCAGCCTAGTTGTGTGCTGTTTATTGTACGTTTATGTTGTACTTTGGCTGGTGAGCCGCCTTACATATTGAAGGATTAAAACCTCACTGAAACTCCTTCAGCTTTCCGTTTCCTCTCCTTTTTTCTCTCGTCCGGCTATCTGGTGTGTCGCTACTTCCCTTGGTACCCCTAGCTCTACAAGGGAACGTAACAGTGGGGTAGGTGAGTTTGAGAAACCGGCTCGAGATACACTTTTTGTTATATTCCATGGAATGCTCTTAACATCCCGATAGCAATGAATATCTGAAGTGCTTTGACAAAAAATACATAAAAAAATGTCATCCGTAGAAGCCGTAATACTGTAAAAAGGCTTCTGTCAGCCTTCCATCGGGGCATACATTTATCTCGTGCCCTCATTGGTCATGTGCGTGTTCGTGTGTGTTGGAGGAGGGGCTCTGTAAGGAACCGAGGCAGATTTTCTCCGGTTGTGTATTTTCAAATTCTAGCGTGTCGAGCCGGTTTCTCAAACTTACCTCCCCCACCTTTAATATGACATTCATAGGTGCGTTTCTATTTGATTAGTTATTTTACCAATCTTTAAAAACGTTTGCTCATTTATTCTATCATTTACACCTTGTTTTTAGGGGGTTTTCTCTACGTCACACCAAGAGCCCAAATAAAGGGAAAATAAATGAAATGGTCATTCCTAGCATTCGGTGCCATTTCAGCTAGGGCATTCAAAAATAAAAAACATAATTTTCCATGTTTTTTAAAAATGTAATCTGAATGATGGCTTGTTAAAGTATAAGAAACATATTTTGATCAAGCTCAGGATATTATGTTTAAAAACATTTTGTTTACCATCCCCAGTTACTGTGTGTCCACCCTGTTACTGTGAAACATAGTAACAGGGTGGACAGTAACAGGGTGGACATTTTATGCTAAACTTGACTATTGCTACATGTGTGATGATAATCAAGCTAGCACTTGGTGACTGTCACCATAGATATATATAAACCCTAGATGACTCACCCGCACTTCTGGCCAATGGAGACCGACGTTGCCACATGGCGGCCATCTTGCCACAGGCAGCTCGCTCATTCATGACATGTCATTTGTTAGACGCATTTATCCAAAGCGACTTACACACATTCAGTACTGTGGACAATCCCCACAGGAGCAATTTGGGGTAAAGTGTCTTGCCCAGGGACACAACGACATGCTGACTGCAGTGGGACTCGAACTTGGTACCCTGATTCGAAGTCCAGCACTCTATCCACTGAGCGACAGCCGCCTCATTCATAATAACATTATGGCCCAATCCCAAATCACCCCCTCGACCGTGAACTCCGTCTGTAGCCACACTCGCAGCTGAATGAAGTTCCCTCCATTAAGGGTTAAGGGTATAAATTCTTTCACACTGTTACGTTCCCTTGTAGAGCTAGGGGTACCAAGGGAAGTAGCGACACACGAGATAGCCGGACGAGAGAAAAAGGAGAGGAAACTGAATGCTGAAGGAGTTTAAGTGAGGTTTTAATCCGTCAATAAGTAAGGTGGCTCACCAGCCAAATTACAAAACAAACATACAATAAACAACACACAACTATGCTGGGTCGCACACAGAGACAGGCTGCACACATGCAGCCAGACGAGAAGGAGAGAAAGAAGGGGCCCTCACTGCCGTCCTCCTCCGGTCCTATATGGAAGCCCTGATTGTTAATTAGGATCACCTGGGGAGAGGCTGCACCTGGGGACAATCAGAGGGAGAGAGAGGAAAACACACACACACGACCACACACACACTACGGCACGTAACACACACACAGTGACATCACGAGCTACCCACAATGCAACGCGCGCCATATATATATATAAATACGTAATTTTCCTGGAGGTGCAAATATCCTGGAAGTGCAAATATAAACAGCTAGCTAACGTAGCCAGGCAGAGCGCACTAGTTTTTTTTTCTGAATTAACGACCGAAGAAATCGCTGCATGTCTTCGGATTACATCTCTGGACTGGAGGGGTGTGCTCTAGGTCGTTACCAGCGTGAACTAGAGCTGTGTGGGTTGTCGGGTCGCCCTTACAGACTGATGCAGATGTATGGAAAAACTACTCTCGACAGTGGCCTTCGTCGATTTTGGCTGCATCTACATCTATCTTCTGGAAACACCAGGTGAACACCCCACTTGTCACAATAATATTATCATGCCGTTGCATATATGTGGTATTTTAGAGTTGACTAGATATTGATAAAGGCAATAGACTATGATATTCTGCTTGCACCTCACGTGAAATGGCGGATACCGGAAGTACAGTGTCGCCCTCGGCCCAAAACCCGTATGTGTGTGTGAAAGAATACAGCAGCAAGCTTTGGGACGGCCTCCCCTCTCTCCGGCAGAAGCAGGAAATGCCGTAACTGTATGTAACAACGGTTTCAAATCAGCATCTCTTAGACAAAAGGTTTAAATGAATAACTCAAATAAAACTCCAAACATCTTTCATTGTGTTTCAAAGCTCTTTTAGTTTTAACCCTGATGTTTATAAGCTTCTTAGTTTTTGCAACGGTCTGTAAATATACACAACTTTATAATAAAATGCACACATTTACCTTTTTCTAGACTAAACACAGGTTTGATCCTCAGTTAAAAACATATGAGGTCATCATGAGGTCGTTAACATCGCAGTTTATCAGTGGGTGTTTGCTGGAACTACTTGTACACAGCTTGTTTCCTGAGGACACACACAGCGTGACTCCGGTCAGGCAGAGACCGGTCTCAAGTCAGCACCGCTGCAGACTCGCTGTTTGAGGGCTTGATAGCCCACTCCCCCTCCACACTCGCTGCTTTGGAACAGCCCTCAATATGGCGGACCCTCCACGTGAACGCGCAAACGGAGGGGTAGGGTGTAGGGTGTAGGGTGTAGGGTGTAGGGTGTAGGGTGTAGGGTGTAGGGGTAGAGTGTAGGGTGTAGGGTGTAGGGTGTAGGGTGTAGGGTGTAGGGTGTAGGGGTAGAGTGTAGGGGACGGTTTGGGATTGGGCCTCAGTCTATGGTGAACTATTGAAATAACCGTAGATTGCTCAATTTTCAAACGGTTTGGTTTGTTATAAACATCAAATATGTAGTTACGATACTGCATACTTATAATTATAATCATGGACTTTTTTCTTCTTGTCTCCTTTATCATAGCCATGCTAATAACGTTTATAATAAACCAAACCGTTTGTAAATCAGTCAAGATTTCAGCAGTAGTTGTTGACTGTGGCAAGATGACCACCAGTGAGCTATGCTGGCGACACAAAAATATAAATGCAACACTTTTGTTTTTGCTCCAATTTTTCATGAGATGAACTCAAAGATCTAAAACATTTTCTATATTCACAAAATAACCATTTCTCTCAAATATTGTTCATAAATCTGAAAAAATCTGTGAAAGTGAGCACTTCTCCTTTGCCAAGATAATCCTAATCCTAATATCAAGATGCTGATCAGACAGCATGATTATTGCACAGGTGGGCCTTAGGCTGGCCACAATAAAAGGCCACTCTGAAACGTGCAGTTTTGCTTTATTGGGGGGGTCTGGGAGGGTCCGAAAACCAGTCAGTATCTGGTGTGAGGGGTAGGGTTAGGGTAGGGTTAGGGTTAGGGTAATGTTGTGAATCGAGTGGCCTGTGTTCGTCGTCCATAACATACGCCTGCCCATACCATAACCCCACCACCACCATGGGCCACTCGATTCACAACATTACCCTAACCCTAACCCTAACCCTAACCCTACCCACTACCCCTCACACCAGGCGACGCCCCTGGGCAACTCTAATAGGACATTTGACGTCTAGGCGGTTGCACAATTTGCATCGTGCATGCGCGACTCATAAACGTCTCAAATATCTATACAAAAATCTTCTGTTATTTTTAGGGCTGTCAAGTTAACGCGTTAATAACGCGTTAACGCAAAAAAAAATTAACGCCACTAATTATTTTAACGCGATTAACGCATGTGTATTTTTTTCCCTCGGCCGCCCCGTAGTTTCAGAGCGCATCGAGTTTAAAATACCATCTACAAGCTGATGCTGACAGCCCCGCTGATGCTGACAGCCCCGCTCCTGCCGCCCGCTTGTGGCAGACCACACTTCCACGCTCACCGGCAGGCACCGACTGGCCATCGGGAGGACCGGGAGGGTGTGTGTCTGTGTGGCCCGAGCGAGCGAGAGAGAGACCTTACGTGCATTACCGTACCGCAGTGTGAACGCGGCTATTGTTGTTGTTAGCATCTGGTGCTAGCTAGCTGTGCTAACGGATACAAGGAGCTGTTTAAATGAAAACAGAGGAGCGCTCTATCCACACAACTGCGCCGAGCACTTGACTTGATGCAGGAAGCAGACAGCGGGAAGTTGTAGGAGAAGTCAGCACACTCATGATTGCAGCGTCCAGGCAGCTCCCGTTCGAGCATATGCCTTGAGTTGCACATAGCTCCAACGATATCTCACACACACACACACACACACACACACACACACACACACACACACACACACACACCATTTGTATTGTATGAGAGAGGTTCCAGGTTGAATTGAGGGGAATATTTGTAATGTTCAGAGGTTGTTGTGTTTAATATTCATGAGAATATTTGTCATTGTTCAAATGATAATAAACATTAGCATAAAGCATATTTGTTCACTCATATGTTGATAAGAGTATTAAAAACTTTAAAAATATTCCTCTAAGGTACATTTAGAACAGATCAAAAATTTGCGATTAATTTGCGATTAATCGCGATTAACTATGGACAATCATGCGATTCATCGCGATTAAATATTTTAATCGACTGACAGCCCTAGTTATTTTATTTTATTTGAAATAAAATGAAGGACATTCACAGTTAATGTAATTAGATATAAATTATGAATGCCATATATTGCATACATTCACAGTCAATATTTCTTCAGTATGTATGATAGCTGTCTAACAGAAGTTAAATCCATGTCTCACTTATTCTGACAATGTACTGACCCCATAAAATGACCCAATAAAAGGAGTTGTTAAATAATAGTGAAGTCACGTTGTAATAACAATAACTCATCTCTTTCGTTCAGATTAATATTGTCGGGTTTTTTAGTGTTCTTTTTGTGCTTTGCCAAACGCCACTGTGTCAAGTGTCCTATTAGAGTTACACGCTTTTCAACATCAGGAGGATACGTCCCCAGCTGACCCAGAAATCGACTCAGGTTCTGGTCCAGGCTCTCGTCACCTCACGCCTAGGCTACTGCAACTCCCTCCTGGCTGGTCTACCTGCATGTGCCGTCCGACCTCTGCAGCTCACCCAGAATGCAGCGGCTCGTCTGGTCTTCAACCTTCCTACATGTTCCCACACCACGCCGCTCCTCCGCTCCCTCACTGGCTTCCGGTAACTGCTAGAATCCACTTCAAGACACTGGTGCTTGCGTACCATGCTGCGAATGGATCTGGCCCTTCCTACATCCAGGACATGGTTAAACCGTACACCCCAGCGCGTGCACTCCGCTCTGCATCAGCCAAACGGCTCGCTGCACCCTCGCTGCGAGGGGGACCCAAGTTCCCATCAGCAGAAACACGTGGGTTTGCTGTCCTGGCTCCAAGATGGTGGAATGAGCTCCCCATTGAAATCAGGACCGCAGAAAGCTTGGATTTAACTTCTGTTAGACAGCTATCATACTGAATACATATTTACTGTGAATGTATGCAAAAATGTATGGCATTAATAATGTATATCTAATTACATTAACTGTGAATGTCTTTCATTTTATTTAAAATTAAATAAAATAACATAAAAGATTTTCCATAAAAAAGTTGATTCAAGAACAAATCTGTTATTAGATCAGTAATCACCTTTCGACATGTATTCTCTCAAATTGTTGTGAAATACAAAAGTCTTCATTCTGTCAGATGCAATGCAAATCGTGCATCGTTTAACTCGCGCATGCGCAATGCATATTGGTCAGCCGTCTAGATGTCAAGTGTCCGATTCGGGTTGCCGTACGGAGTTGTCCAATATGGTGGACCATGGTGGTGCACATGAGCAATGCAGATCGGGCAGGGATGCAGATCGGGCAGGGATGCAGATCGGGCAGGGATGCAGATCGGGCAGTGACAGTGACAACAGAAACATATATTTGATAGATATATTCACCATATTTTCTAAATGTAAAACAAACTAGAAAATGCATTTCCTGCAGAAAATGCGTGCGAATGCTGTAAACTGTGAACATTTATGGCTGCTTTTAGCTAAACAAATGCAGAAAAAGCTTAATATTTAAAAGAAAAGGTTTTAAAAAAAGATATAAACAACAACATGTATAGCCTTGATGTCCTGAAATAGCTGAATCAATAATGTAATAGTTGAATGGGTTCTGCAGCTGAAAATAGGCTGAAGGAGTAAAATATCAGATGTAAGTAGTAGTGAATGAATTTGTATTAAGATGAGAAAAGAAAGTAAAAAGGCTTGGGAAAGCAGAAGAATATTTGAACTGTAAACTTTTCGACTAAAACCATACGTCACCAATAATGTATAAAATATGTGTTTGTATGTTTGTAAGTCTGTATGAAGTCTCCATCAGACAGAAAAGAATAGGCTGAGACAGTCTGTTAAAGTCCAGTCTGTCAGTGTTTGTTTCTGTTCCTGAGCACCTACCAGAACACCCAATCATAACACCTGTGTGTGTGTGCAGAGATCATAGACAACCAACTGCAGCACTGCGTCCCATAAGCATGCATTGAGTTATATGACCATTTTGCCACCCGTTCAAAAACTATGGAGAGAGAGATAGAGAGAGAGAGTGTGTGTCTGTGTGTGAGAGAGGGAGTGTGTGTCTGTCTGTGTGTCAGAGAGAGAGTGAGAGAGTGTGTGTGTGTGTGTGTGTGTGTGTGTGTGTTTGTGGGTTATTTCAAAAGGTATGAAATATTTTGAAAAAGTTGAAGGTTTCCCATCGATTCCTGAACAGGCTGAATAGTTTAATATTTGAATGGTTTGTGTAGCTGAAAATAAGCTGAAGTTATGGAGAGCCAAAGTATTTGCTGAAATAAGTTTAAGGGGAAGAATAAAGATTTGAAGTACTATAGTGGAATGCTGTTTACAGCATTCCACTATAGTACTTCAAATCGCACTAATGATCAGTTTCCACTAAAAATGAGCATAACAGGGTGGACATGTTATGCTTTTCCGCAACAGTTAAAGGTGGGGTAGGTAAGTTTGAGAAACCGGCTTGAGATCGCTAGAATTTGAAAATACACAACCCGAGAAAATCTGCCACTTCCTCCCAGAGCCCCTCCTCCAACACACAGGAACGCGCACATGACCAATGAGGGCACGAGATAAGTCTGTGCCCCGATGGAAGGCTGACAGGCAGGTAGGCCATCCAATCCGTTTAGTTGTACTTTTTACAGTATCACGGCTTCTACAGATGACATTTTTTATGGATTTTTTGTCAAAGCACTTCAGATATTCATTGTTATCGGGATGTTAAGAGCATTCCATGGAATATGACAAAAAGTGTATCTCGAGCCGGTTTCTGAAACGTACCTACCCCACCTTTAAGTTCTTTAAAACATTAAAAAAACATTGAAGGAAGAACGCATTCACTCTGCTTCTTGAAGATGATTTTCCCACTCAAAATGTATCCTTCTTCTTCTTGACTCATACAAATAGTAGAATAGTAAAGGGGCGTGTCCAGAGGGATTCAAATCAGAGTAACATTCAAACAGGACACACACACTTTATTTTCAATAAAAACGAATTAATAACAACAATTTCAATTTGGTGAGGAATATTAGCAAAAGGGTTATACAACAGTATATTTATTTGTCTATATCTGTTACAGAAGTTGAGCAAACATGTTTGAGGACACAGCAATTTTGCCTACTTGCGCTAAAAGCAGAGTAATTATTTAGAATTTTGAATATTCTGGCTAAATAACATTGTCGTTTTATGGTAGAGGGTATAAACATTTAGAACCAAGCTTTTAAAAAATAAGCATTTGACCTTTAAAATACAAAATATATGATATAATGTGGTGGGGACCTAAATGTCACCGCATGCTAGAAATAACCATAGATAATATGAAATTGCACGCTAATGCAATAATGAGTGTGTGTGTGTGTGTGTGTGTGTGTGTGTGTGTGTGTGTGTGTGTCCTCAGAGTGCACTGAACTCGACTGAACTCCGGTGAAACCGCGACTCATGTTACACACTCGTGACATTCTTTCGTGAAGCGCAGACGTCACCAATGTCAGTTGACGAGGCATGGGACTGGCCAATGAAATCTATCGGTGGGGCACACGTTAACCAATGGTAGGCCGATATTTGTAGAGGGGGCGGGACAAATGTCAATTTTGCCACTAGCAGAAAGTGAGTGAAGAAGTCCGTCAAAGCGAAAAAAAGGGAAGATGGCGAAAGGTGGTCGGAGCCTGGGGAAAGTAGCGGAGTGCATCAGACACTTTCCTTCTGCTGCCAGCAGGGAAACACACTTAAGGAACAGCGTAAGGTAAAGTATTTTATATATTTAATCTGGGTTAAAACTGGGAAGTGTCAAATGAGGACACACCGCTGAGAAAAACAAAAAGTTAGCCACAACACCTAAGATATCCAGTTGGGAATGAGTTATATCAGTGGTGTTAAGTAACTAAGTAGATTTACCAAAGTACTTAAGTGCAATTTTGAGGTAGGCTACTTGTACTTAACTTGAGTATTTCAATGTTGTGCTACTGTGTTCTTCTACTCCACTACAGTTCAGAGGTAAATGGTGTACTTGTTTTACTCCACTACATTAATACCTTTAGTTACTTTACAGATGTGGATTAATGATGTGAAATATAATCAAGTGTTAAATCAGACTTTAGTTCCACCTGGTGTACATTCACAAGCTACCCTGCAGTATACAAAGTCATTAAAACTAGCTGCACCTTCACCAGCTTTGAGAACACTTTGATGATCAATCATTATAAAACATGATCTTATAAAACGGATAAGTCAAATCAAGCAATCTGATATAATGAGCGTATATCACGGGTAGAATTGTAGTTACTTTTCACAAGTCAGTATCCCTCCGCGTCTAACAAAGCTGGAAAGGTTAATGGAGGAGTGGATTGAGCAGTGCCTATCTCCAGAATAAGAAAAAAAGCACCTAAACGACGACATGCAGAGCTACGTGAAGAGCAGGTAGACTAACTGGAGAAGTACCACCATTCAAAAGCTTTCTTGAAACAAAGAAGATAAATGATGACCGTTCGTGGCCACAAGTGCAAAAGCTCTCTATAGAGCTACTGGAAGCCGAATCTCGGGGACCGGAGAAAGTGGAGCAATATTCTCGCCACGCCAAGCAACAGCCTAGATTCTAGAACAACCTCAACCTATAAAAGTAACCACGTAAGCCATGCTACTGGTGCTGGACAGGTTTTCAGTGGGTGCACAACAGGGCCGTTTCTAGCTTTTTGGGGGCCCTATGCAAGATGCTGTTTGGGGGCCCTAGTTTTAACAGTTTTTTTAACTACAATGTGTGGATTCCGAAGCCTTTTAAGATGATCTGTGGAGATGCATCAATCTGTTACACTTTAATAGGAAAACAGGCTAATTTCACGAAAACCAAGCAATTGAAAATTACAAAAAATGATATTAAAAAGGTAAACAACAAGGCTCCTCTATGTCAATAAATGCAAGAGATGCAGCATTTTCTCAACAATGTTTAATTTACATTTTTCATCTTCCTCAGACTTGAGGGCTGTTAGCCCAACGTTGATTTGGACTTTATTACCCCAAAAACCCAAGCCACAGCTTTGCTATCATTGCAGTTTAGTCGTGTTTATATCCTACATTGGATTTGTAAGCATATAATGCTTCACCGAACACACAGTGGCGACTGGTCATTAAGGGCAGGTGCAGCCCCACCTAGTGTCAGCAGAAAGTATTACAAATAATGATTACAAAAAAATGCAAAAAATAAATAACAAAATATATAAAATATATTTTAAGATCATGGTTAATCATCTGATTCGTCTGTACATTGCTGTTTTAGTCTGTGTTCTTCAAAGTAGTGTCTACAGTGTGTGCCTATTGAGCTGTTTAGAGCCATGTGGGACAAAACCCGATCCTGCCCCTCCCTCTCACTGTCTAAGTGAACGGTGACTATAAAAACTACACTGCGCATGCTCAGAGTATTGTCCTATTTAATGTGTATGGGAAAAATAATTAGGGGCATAGAGCTGCCATCCCCACCATACGTCATCTCACATAATTCAGAGCTGATTGGCTGTAAGTACGTGTGCCGCGAAAAGTGTGGTGTGTGAAGAGGAGGAGAGAGACGCGTCCTAAAACCAGGAAGTAAGCTGCGCATGGCTTCCCTTCACAAAAAAAACAATGAGATTTCTCCATAGGATTTTAGAAAATAGCTCAAAATAAGATCTGTGGGAAACGTACCTGTTAGATAGACGTTTTGTTCAGTGATAATATCCACATGTCTACCCTACTTTTATAATTTTCTAATCATAAATCTATCGATTAGATTTATGATACACTTTTGAAACTACAAGAAGATAAGGAGGACTTTTACAAAAAAGTAATAGAGATGTTTGTCCAGAGGGATAGGCAAATGGACTTCATCTTCAAGTCAAGGTAAGACCGCAATTTGATTGAAAATGGGATCTTACTAAGAGAGAACAATTCAATATTTAAATGATAAAATTAAATGTTTTCGGTATCCTTTTGTTGAACTGTCTCATTAAAATTAATCGAAGCATCAGACAAAAAAAGCTTTTGAAAATAATATTATATTTTGATTTAGGTCAAAATATAATATTTGTAAACCTGAAGAGTCAGGAGCCTCAGCAGCCATGAACCTCACTGCACGTCACTGCAGAAGCTTATATATAGACATCTACGTTTTTTGTGCCCCACCACTTTTGTACATAAAAACGCCACTGCGAACACAGGAGGGGGCTTGGCTGTCTACAAATAAAGACGGCTCATTTTAATTCTCCCCAAATATATTGAGGCTGAACCTGAACTTTGAATTCTCTGCTCCCATCATAATCTTGGCGATCTTGTTAAAATTGTGAATGCAAAATTAAAAATACTATGCAACTGGTTTGCAGTTAATAAATTATCCCTTAATGTGGCCAAAACAAATTACATGTTATTCAATACAAAGTCTGAGAGTAGAAATGACTGCATTATACGGATTTGCAATACATAGATAGACAAAGTTGGTGCATGTACATTTTTAGGACTGCTTGTTGACAAAAAACTCAATTGGAAGCACCATATAAATTATGTACAGACTAAACTGTCAAAAACAATAGGTATTTTGTATCATACTAAGAACATTCTTCTCCCTTACCTTTACTACTGCTCCGAAATATGGGGAAACACGTGCTCAACAAATCTACAAAAAAAAGTATTACGAATAGTCTGTGGTGTTGGTAAATATGAACACACAACTCCCATATGTAAAACAACTCAATCTATTCAAATGTGTTGAGATAGCACAGCTTAAAACAGTACTGATTATGCACAACATTTTCCATAACAAAATGCCTAATAACATTCAAAAGCAGCTCCAAACCACAGCGTGAACATATGAATGTAAAAAAAAGTCACTTGAAAATAAGTGTTCACAATGTTTATATGCAATTATGCATTTATTATTATTATTATTATTAATTTGCAGTACATGTGTACATATGTATATATTTATATATAGTATTTTAATTTCCAAAAAAAGATAGTTGACACTGCTATTGACATGTGCAGAAAATGACCCAATATATAATATATATATATATATATTATATAAATGCATTTATTGTTTTCCTGCCCTAACTTTTATTTAATTTTTTACTCCTGTTTTCTTTATTTCTTTGTACTCCTTCATTTCTATATACGTTTTTGACGCAATAATGCCGCTGTATTAGGATGATGCACGGGAGGGCTACTTTCCACAAGCTATGCTTCAGCCCTCTCGCTTCTACTAATTGTGTTCATCTTTGTGTGTATGAATTAAACTTTTTTTGTTTTTTCGGGTGAATATATATATATATAATATAATAAATATAAATAATATATATATATATATATATATATATATATACTTTCAGCTTGGGGGCCCCCTAGTGGCCGCGGGGGCCCTATGCCCCCGCATAGTCCGCCTATAGGAAGAAACGACCCTGCACAATAAACGGCAACATACAAATTAATGTAAACAAACAGCCAAATAATCGATCAACGCCATCTGTGTAATATGCTCGCTAGCTGGCCTGTCCACACGGCAGCGTGTGTTGCTTCAACGGAGACACTTCCCATTCACTTTGAATGGTGACGTCAGGCTTTGCCGAACTGCATTGTGGTCGCTTCGTTTTGCCTCCGTTGCTCGCTTCGAAAGTTAAGAAAAGTTAAACTTTTCAAGCTTCGACAGAAGCGTCAGCCAATCGAATCATATGCCAGTACAAGCGTTGGCCAATCAAACCGCGTGCTTGTGTGTCCGGGGCGGGAGATTCATGCGATTGGTTGTTGGTCACGCACCAGACACGCCCACCGGCAAGCTTCAACGCGGCGCTGTGTTGCATAGCAACCATCTCGCACTATGTTTTGTGCAGAAGGCAACGGAGGGACTATTTTATTTTTAACATCATTATTTACTAATAACAACTATTTGAAGTAGAGTGTGTATTTTTCTTTCATATTGCCATACTTGTTAACCGTTTTATAAAAGCAATAGCTCACTTCAGGTCGTGATAGTTGTCGGCCCAACGCGACTTCGCTGTGATATAATGACCCTAACCACGGCCTGAGCTATATATATTATTCTGAAATGCACCAATCTGCATAATGAGTACTTTTACTACTTTAAGTATAATTTGAAGATAATAATACTTTTCTACTTTTACTTGAGTAACATTTTGAATGCAGGACTTTTACTGTAACAGAGTATTCCCACACTCTGGTTATGGCTCCTTCTACTTCAATCCACAACATTTATTTGTTGGTTTTAGTTACTTTATATTCGTATAAATAATATGACCAAAATAAATTATGAATTATTGTCATAGATTAAAATAAAATTCATAAGCTAGCAAGCAAATAATGTATTTTAAAAATCACAATTTTATATAAAACACAAGATCAATATACCAACAATTGCTTAAATGTAATAAAAGTAAAGCACATCAATTATGATCCTGTGATATACATATATGTTATTTAAAAATGTGCCATTCTGTATTTGGTTCTGAGCTCTAGGTATTTATGGAAGCATTTCTTACTACTTCAGCCTGACCCTTCTTCCAAGAAAGACAAAGTGGTAGCTATATTTGGCAGGATTTTTAGAACCTGTGACAGCTGTTGCAACTGCACTGAGTTTTTGCAATATCTCTGGACACTCATTTTCTGTCTGGGGCTTAAAACCCTGCACAGGAACAAGGGTTTTATGCCAGCTGACAAGTGTTAGTTTAACTCAAGCCCTCCCTGCACAAAGCCCCCAGGAAGAGCACCAGACTCTGAAACCACTTTCGGTAGTGGCCAAACAGTGGACACGCGTCTTCCGTGTCAGTCTGTGGGGCCATGTGGCCAAAGAGACATGTTGCTTATGACTAACATCAGGAAAGAGACATCTGTTAATAATCAGATTTAGGTAAACCTTCCAGCAACAATTCAAGTCATTTGGTTTCAATATGGCTTCATGCACGCCTGAGCAATTCTTCTTGCACCCGGTCTCTTATACAGTATTTTGTTACTGGTAATTTGTATTTCATGTATATTTCCACATGTATATTTTTTTACTTTTTAATGATATTTTATTTCTACTTCAGAAATAGTTTGGATTGTTTATTTCTAGTGTCTTACTTTCTCTTATTGCCTTGTTTTTTATGCTGCTGCAACCCAAAACATTATCAAATTGGGATCAATAAAGTATCTATCCATCTATCCATCTATCCATCTATCCATCTATCTATACCCAGTTTTCTTTAAATATCTATATCTATATGTGAAACCTTTAAAAAGATCCAAGTCAACCTCTGACACAATGTCCTGGAAGTTGGCTCCATGATTAAAAGAGAGGTAGTCTATACACTCTTTGCCTTTTAGGTCAAAATGTTCCCATTAAACTTGTGATATTCACAGTGCCAGCCACCCTGTTTGTCCTACATCCGTGCACTATTTTGGTCTCTGATGTGCACACTCACTGTCCTCCTCCTTTGCCCAGATTTCTGCACCTATACACTTGCACGGTCTCGTCAGTCTGAGGTCGCTGCCCATGTGTCTGATGTATCACATTTCAGGTAGTAGTGCCCTGCAGGCCGATAATGGAGCAGGAATCCCAAGCAGTGCGTCACGAGAAGCACAGAATAGGTTAAGCTGATGATGATATTAAGATGACATTAAGTGGTGACATAAGAGCTGCGTGAATCCAAACACATGCCCTGGGTGTCTATGCCAGGGACATTGTGGAACAGGCAGACATCAAAGTGTGTGTCTCTGAGCTGAGTTTTATGGTCATATTGAAGTTACGAACCATCCAGGATTGAAAGTCCTCACATTCATGGAGTCTCTGAGGACTTCAGGGTTAGAGAACATGATGCCACTGATCCATATAATCAGAAAGCAGCACGGTGGAAAAGAAAGGGATCGAATTGGGACATGTTTATGATCCTGGAGTGGAGTGCACCAGATGGGCGTAAAAAAGTAGGGCTTAACTCTAACGTCGGGTTTAGCTACGTCCGACGTAGTGATTCAAATTTACACCGAGTGCACCAAGCCTGACTAGTCTCGGGCGTAGCTGCGCCTGGTCTTAAGATGCGCGTCCACGTGAATACACGCAAAACAGTAATTGTTGCCAAGCAACGCCATTTTACAGACTCAGACCGCAGAGAAGAGGGAATTCCCACACCCACAGCGTCAGCGATGACTCAAGGGGAATCCCAAATGGCCACACCCCGAAAGAGAAAGAGGGATTTGTCAGAGCTACAGCGGGAACTGACGGAGAAAGAAATCGGTGCTGGAGGGCCAATGGAAACGTGTCTTATAGCCCGACATGCAGTTGTGCGATGGACATTAATCATGTCTCCCACAGTATTTTTGAAAGGCCCCGTTCGCGTAGAATCTGAGCGCAATCAGCGCCTGCAAGGTTGGGGAGAGCGCAGCGTTTCGGGTCTGATCCGTGCTGGAGTTGAGGGGAGATCTCCTCGATTAAATCAAAAAGGGCTTGTCTGCCGAAACGAAACCTCTCCATCAGTTCACTGTCTGAATAGATGTCCAGTGGGTTTGTTCGATCACGGACGACTCTTTCTCTTCTTAATGCCCTTTCATTGTTAAACATGTAAACAAGACGCCCTGCCATCGTTAATATCCTTTTTGCCTGTTTTACGTTACTATGGATACTAGTCTGTCTTTCCGATTTACGCCTGCTCCATACAAGGCGTAAAAGTTACACCCGGGCGCAACGCATACAGGGCTTAAAGAGCCTGTGACACGGTTTTCAGCCATCATCCAAACCCATCAATTTGAGTACATATTGTCCCCTTGAAAACCGTTACTGAACTGATTTTGGATATTTGTACTTTGATAACCATTAATCTGCCTTCAATGTTGACAATTTTCTGGATCTTCTCGCGGATTCTTCAAGTCCCGCCAAATGATGGGTGACGTCATTGCAGGCACAGCGCTCCAGCTGCACCGTCCAGGATCCCAGCATCTGCATGTAAACCTTTATATATATACAGTCAGATGTAAATGCACGACGGCGCACACAGCAGCAAGCTCAGACAGCGATGACAGGTTAATGTTGAACGTGTCTGAGAGCTCATATGAGTCTGAAGGATCGGTTTATGTTGTATCTGTTAGAAGTTTAGGAATGAGGTGCGTCAATATGGGCGATCATATGGTCATGTAGCCAGTGGTGGAATGGGACTAAAAATCATCCCGGGACTCTCGACCGGCCCACTTCGGTACCGCTAGTAAATTGTCAACGGGGGGAGTGGGGATGTCAGGGGCGGCGGGTGCTGTATATAGTAAATGTAAATATGTAAATATTTGTGTCACTGCATCCTGGTAAAATACAAATATAATGTATAATGTCTGTGTCTTTGACATTAGCGCTGCTAGCCACCTGTGCCCTGTACTACGAAGCCAGTTCAACATACCCTGGATATGTTTGAGTAACAAACAAACTAACAACAACAAACTAACAAACGAGATCTCGCTAAGCGGTCCGACGACGCTGGTTATCAACTTGGTAAATCAAGCCAGGGTTTCTCTCTCCAGCTGAGAGCGCGTTCACAACATAATGTGTTAAATAATACTTATGCATCCAGTCTGTGACACTGTGAGTGTTGCACGGCCAGATGAGGCTGGAGAAGCTGACTCAGATAAGGAAATATATGATATATTATGATATTATATGATCGATGATCTGATTGATGATGTAATATGGATGATAAGTGCGACACGTCGGCGTCTTCTCTGCATACGGCAGTTTAAACTGTATTTCCTTTATCCTGTAATATGACTTGAGAGATTTAAACTCCGCACACTGAGTTCATCTCTTTTCTATAGACGCCGGAGGCGGGCAGCGTCAGGTAAAATAAGTTATTTAGCCTTCTCTAACCTGAGCCTCACGCGCCGCCTATGGGGGATGTGCTGGTGACTTATCCGACCGGCCCACTTCGGTACCGGCCCATCGGGATTCGTCCCGATGGCCAGTCCGCCACCGCACACAGCCCACGTACACTGTCAACGGGGGGGGCCTCGCTGCGGGGAAACGGTGGACCTCGTGTCCCGATCGGAGTGGGAATAATAATAATAATAATCCGTGCATTTTATCCATTAATTTCCCCAACATTGTGGTAGAAAAACACGTTTAATCCATGTTGGTGTACTACAACTACAAAAAGCATCGGTTTGTTTTCTCATCAGGAAATGCAGACCGGCTCAAACAAACGATCTTTTAATGTATCATATGTTCGCCGAATTGACATGAAAGCACTAATAAATGTAGTTTCATCCACTTGAGTTTACAACCACAAAAATAATCGATTTGTTTTTATATCACATCCGACGGGAGGAAATTCAGCAGCTCTCACTCCCGATTTTTAATCCTAATGTAATCATCATCTTCACCACGATCATGTATGTTTATGTCGCCGAATTGACATGAAAGCACTGACAAATATGAATATACTGTAGTCAACTTCATTAAAACGTTATTAACGTCCCTAATCTCAGTAATTCACCATTTCTACGCATGACACAATACACTTTGTCCGTGTTTGGCTCTCGAAGCGTTCCCGCATTGACGTCACTTCCGGCTTCCCCCAAAACTTCAAAATGAGTCGATGGAATTTCCCCGCGATGTTCGAAATTATTGATATTTAACGGAACGGTATCGCTTTTTATTTTTTAAACTGACGGTTCGAGATTACTAGTAGACCAATATTTCATTGCACAACAGTTGTTGGGATGGTGTCACAGGCTCTTTAAGTCTAAGTGGTGCACTAGTCATAACTTTAGTTTGGTCTTAACCTTCGGTTCTACGTCGGACGTAGAGTTACGCCCAGCTGGTAAACTCCACTCCTGATGATTGATCGTTTAGTAGTGGATTTTTTTTTAGTCATTAAGATTTTTAATCAATTTTTCACATTTATATACAGAAATGAAAAAGATACACATACGATATAAGAGGATTCATAGTCAAGATTTTTTTTGGGAAAAACAAAATAAAACTGATATCTTCGGAAAAAATATGTAAATTGTTTTCCCCTCAGAACTCTGACTTTAATCACAGAACAAAAACCACTTTTGGTTGGATTAAAAACACATCTTATGCCCCTAACCCTCATCCGTATTTTAGAAACTTGACCCAGAAAATGCTTGGATTGTCTTCTTAATACATGACAAATACATATATTTCCATCCACAGACAAACTGATAAACCAACACATTTTGTGGCACTTGATATTAAAATGTTGGAGACATGTGTAGCCTAATCATGTCTCTACTCCCCCAGGCAAAACAGAAAGTATGAACTTTAAAAGTAGACGCCGGGCAGGGTTAGTGCCCTTGTACACCTCATTTGATTTTGATGGAATGTGTCACAGTAAATGTGAATGAATCAATGTTCAGCAGGTGTTACGAGAAGGTTTTCTGTGGGAAATATCCAACGAGTGTGAGTGGCAGCGTGTTGCTCTCATTGATGTACAGGTATTCTAGGGTAATTAACACCAGGCTTTATCAATGAGGTGTACCGTCACAAAGAAAAGGGTTTCAGGTTTATGTGTGAGGCTAGAAAATACAGAAAACAACAAGGCAAGATTATTTAGAGAGCACAATTCAGACACAAGGAGATTACAAGTGCTTTAAATTAAGGGCTTTGAAACATATTAATTATATCAAACACAAGGCATTAAAGGTGGGGTAGGTGATTCACTTCAGAAACACTTGTTATATTCCATGGAATGCTCTTCACATCCCGACAGCAAAGAATATCTGAAGTGCTTTGACAATAAATACATAAAAAAATATCATCTGTGGAAGCCGTGGCGCTGTACAAAGCTCGACCAATCATCTGAGCCGGCTAAAGTAACTGGGCGGCCTACCTGCCTGTCAGACTTCCCTCTGGGCACAGACTGATCTCGTGCCCTCATTGGTCATGTGCGCGTTCGTGTGTGTGGGAGGAGGGGCTCTGTGAGGAAGTGGAAGATTATTTTGTACTTTCAATTTCTAGCGCACTCGAGCTGGTTTCTCCATTCTTACCTACCCTACCTTTTTAAGTTTAGCATTTAAAACGCAATAAAAACCAGAAAAAGTGAAAACAACAAAAAAACAAGCAAATAAAAAGTTAAAGACAACAAATAAATTGCATTTGAACAAAACAATAAAGAAACCAAAAGCAAGTAAATAAAACATTTAAGGTGAAAAATAAGCAATGCATCTTATTTTTGGAAAGCAGGAGTAAATGATACGCCATCAAACCCGGATTTTAACAGTTATTCAGGAATATTTTTCCACGGATGAGGAGAATACATAAGCCCTTTCATAAAATTGCCCGATATTTGTATAAACAACAAAACATAGTTCATGTCATCTGTCGTTAGTGAGTGGTCTTTTGTGTGAATATTGTGTGTTTTGTGCTCAGATACCTGTCGTCATGTGGGGTCCTGAACACTCACATGCCCCCCCGCCCGGGTGCAGCCATGTTGGGGCCCGTCGTCACGTTACCCGTCCGCAGCTTCTTCAACCTGGCCAACACCTTCTCCAAGAGGAAGGAGTACTCCGAGAGACGCGTCATCGGGTGAGTCCATGGTCATGTGATGCAGGAAAATTACGTTTAAAAAAAAAGTGTTTCTGTTTATTGGGTTTGGCATTAGCATACAGCTGCTACATTAGAGCAGAGAGGGCAACAGTACACACATCCTTTACTCAAGTGGTGTTTAAAAATACTCTGGTGAAAGTAGAAGTACTGAAAGTAAAGAGGCTTTGAAATGTACTTCAGTAAAAAGCACCCATAGCTAGCAGCTGCTTTAAAGAGTACCTGATCTCCCTTTATATCAATAGAACAATAATGTCATTGTTAGCTAATGAATGTTTCCATGGTGACCAACGGCAACATGACAACGTTTCCATTGGTCCCTCTTCTTTAGAGAAGACCAGGAAGTGATGGATACACGGATCGTGATCCAACCAATAGGCACGCAGTGACTCTAAAGAATAATGACCACGCACCAAACACACATTCAGACTAAAGGAACCAGCTGTTTGGAGAATGAGAGAAGTAGAAAGTACAGATATTTGAGTTCAACGTGTAAGAAGTAGAAAGTACAGGTATTTGAGTTCAACATGTGAGAAGTAGAAAGTACAGGTATTTGAGTTCAACATGAGAGAAGTAGAAAGTACAGGTATTTGAGTTCAACATGTAAGAAGTAGAAAGTACAGGTATTTGAGTTCAACATGTGAGAAGTAGAAAGTACAGGTATTTGTGTTCAACATGAGAGAAGTAGAAAGTACAGGTATTTGAGTTCAACATGTAAGAAGTAGAAAGTACAGGTATTTGAGTTCAACATGTAAGAAGTAGAAAGTACAGGTATTTGAGTTCAACATGAGAGAAGTAGAAAGTACAGGTATTTGAATTCAACATGTGAGAAGTAGAAAGTACAGGTATTTGAGTTCAACATGTAAGAAGTAGAAAGTACAGGTATTTGGGTTCAACATGTGAGAAGTAGAAAGTACAGGTATTTGTGTTCAACATGTAAGAAGTAGAAAGTACAGGTATTTGTGTTCAACATGTGAGAAGTAGAAAGTACAGGTATTTGTGTTCAACATGTAAGAAGTAGAAAGTACAGGTATTTGAGTTCAACATGTAAGAAGTAGAAAGTACAGGTATTTGTGTTCAACATGTAAGAAGTAGAAAGTACAGGTATTTGTGTTCAACATGTGAGAAGTAGAAAGTACAGGTATTTGTGTTCAACATGTAAGAAGTAGAAAGTACAGGTATTTGAGTTCAACATGTAAGAAGTAGAAAGTACAGGTATTTGAGTTCAACATGTAAGAAGTAGAAAGTACAGGTATTTGTGTTCAACATGTAAGAAGTAGAAAGTACAGGTATTTGAGTTCAACATGTAAGAAGTAGAAAGTACAGGTATTTGTGTTCAACATGTAAGAAGTAGAAAGTACAGGTATTTGTGTTCAACATGTGAGAAGTAGAAAGTACAGGTATTTGTGTTCAACATGTAAGAAGTAGAAAGTACAGGTATTTGAGTTCAACATGTAAGAAGTAGAAAGTACAGGTATTTGGGTTCAACATGTAAGAAGTAGAAAGTACAGGTATTTGAGTTCAACATGTAAGAAGTAGAAAGTACAGGTATTTGTGTTCAACATGTAAGAAGTAGAAAGTACAGGTATTTGGGTTCAACATGTAAGAAGTAGAAAGTACAGGTATTTGAGTTCAACATGTAAGAAGTAGAAAGTACAGGTATTTGAGTTCAACATGTAAGAAGTAGAAAGTACAGGTATTTGAGTTCAACATGTAAGAAGTAGAAAGTACAGGTATTTGTGTTCAACATGTAAGAAGTAGAAAGTTCAGGTATTTGAGTTCAACATGTAAGAAGTAGAAAGTTCAGGTATTTGTGTTCAACATGTAAGAAGTAGAAAGTACAGGTATTTGAGTTCAACATGTAAGAAGTAGAAAGTACAGGTATTTGGGTTCAACATGTAAGAAGTAGAAAGTACAGGTATTTGAGTTCAACATGTAAGAAGTAGAAAGTACAGGTATTTGGGTTCAACATGTAAGAAGTAGAAAGTACAGGTATTTGGGTTCAACATGTAAGAAGTAGAAAGTACAGGTATTTGAGTTCAACATGTAAGAAGTAGAAAGTACAGGTATTTGAGTTCAACATGTAAGAAGTAGAAAGTACAGGTATTTGAGTTCAACATGTAAGAAGTAGAAAGTACAGGTATTTGAGTTCAACATGTAAGAAGTAGAAAGTACAGGTATTTGTGTTCAACATGTAAGAAGTAGAAAGTTCAGGTATTTGAGTTCAACATGTAAGAAGTAGAAAGTTCAGGTATTTGAGTTCAACATGTATGAAGTAGAAAGTACAGGTATTTGGGTTCAACATGTAAGAAGTAGAAAGTACAGGTATTTGTGTTCAACATGTGAGAAGTAGAAAGTACAGGTATTTGTGTTCAACATGTGAGAAGTAGAAAGTACAGGTATTTGTGTTCAACATGTAAGAAGTAGAAAGTACAGGTATTTGAGTTCAACATGTAAGAAGTAGAAAGTACAGGTATTTGTGTTCAACATGTAAGAAGTAGAAAGTACAGGTATTTGAGTTCAACATGTAAGAAGTAGAAAGTACAGGTATTTGAGTTCAACATGTGAGAAGTAGAAAGTACAGGTATTTGAGTTCAACATGTAAGAAGTAGAAAGTACAGGTATTTGTGTTCAACATGTAAGAAGTAGAAAGTACAGGTATTTGAGTTCAACATGTAAGAAGTAGAAAGTACAGGTATTTGAGTTCAACATGTAAGAAGTAGAAAGTACAGGTATTTGAGTTCAACATGTAAGAAGTAGAAAGTACAGGTATTTGAGTATGTGAAATCGTTATTGTAAAAGACAATATAAAAAGCACCAACTGAAATATTGCTGAAAACCAGAGCAATTAAAAATATATAGAAATCCATTTGAACCCGGACCCATTTCTACGTTTGGGGAAATGAAGGGGAACGTAATTTAGACTAAATAGACCACCTCAAACTCATTTCTCACAAGAACCCCCCCTAGTGTCAAATATCTGAAATGTGACATATATGTCAAATTGGGCTTTAATGGTAAAATAACTCTTATTTATAACTTCATTAATGAGGATGATTTGTTGGTTTAAATTAGTTTGAACATTCTTTGAATTGAAGAATAAAGAACATCAACTCAACATAATTGAATCCGTTATTAACTGAGCCGATCATAATCATATTTCTAATTGTATATGTCACGGTGAAAGTTTAAGGTTAAAGTCCCGATGTCACAGCGATGTTTGTCTCTTTTGTTTCATATCAATTTGATCAAGAAATGTTTCCACAACAGGTTAAATGTAATAAAGGACGCAAGCATTTTAATTCTTAAATGGCTTGAATTTTAGCAACAAACAAAAAGCTTTTGAAATGTAGCTCGTTCTGTCACATGTGTTAGTCTGGCACGTGGACCTCTTGGACATGTTGTCATGGGAACACAAAGTCACATGACCTGGACCATGACCCACCAGACTGTTGAGTGTGTGTCACTTGGGACTTCACGAGATAAAAGGCGAAAGCTGTATAAGGAACTTTGCAGAACATTTAGAGTTCGATCCTTATGGGATTGTGATTTTCTCTTAATGCTCTCTTTCAATCTAATTAAAAAAACGTTGAAGTGTATCGCGAAGACGAACACGAGGTTTAGTTGAGCTTGAAATGTCCTTGTTGGGCTAATAATACAGAACACGAAAACGGCACATGATAGTATTAACAATAGAGATGTTGATAAAATAATCTTCTCAATTGTAAACAATGCCAGACATTAAAGAAGTTAACAGTCAGTCCTGAATATAACCTGGTTACCTGTGAGGGCACATTTTTTTGCACCTCACAGGTAAAAGTTTTTACAATTCAATCTCTGTAGAGGTATATGGTTTAAAGAAAGCTGCGACCCTATCACAGCCCTTTACAAAAATCACTAATGTACGAGTGATTGTTTTAATGCCTTATCTCTCGACGTATGCATTTCTGTGTGACGCACAAGTGTTCCATTGAGATAACGAGTTTACAGATAAGTCTGCTTGTATAAATAGCTTTAGGCCGCGGCAGATATTTCCCTCAGCTGTGTGATGGAGTTATACAACATGTGTCCCCTCTTCTTCACGTCTCTTCTACATCAACATGTGTCCCCTCTTCTTCACGTCTCTTCTACATCAACATGTGTCCCCTCTTCTTCATGTCTCTTCTACATCAACATGTGTCCCCTCTTCTCCATGTCTCTTCTACATCAACATGTGTCCCCTCTTCTTCATGTCTCTTCTACATCAACATGTGTCCCCTCTTCTTCATGTCTCTTCTACATCAACATGTGTCCCCTCTTCTTCATGTCTCTTCTACATCAACATGTGTCCCCTCTTCTTCATGTCTCTTCTACACAACATGTGTCCCCTCTTCTTCATGTCTCTTCTACATCAACATGTGTCCCCTCTTCTTCATGTCTCTTCTACATCAACATGTGTCCCCTCTTCTCCATGTCTCTTCTACATCAACACGTGTCCCCTCTTCTTCATGTCTCTTCCACATCAACATGTGTCCCCTCTTCTTCATGTCTCTTCCACATCAACATGTGTCCCCTCTTCTCCATGTCTCTTCTACATCAACATGTGTCCCCTCTTCTTCATGTCTCTTCTACATCAACATGTGTCCCCTCTTCTTCACGTCTCTTCTACATCAACATGTGTCCCCTCTTCTTCACGTCTCTTCTACATCAACATGTGTCCCCTCTTCTTCATGTCTCTTCTACATCAACACGTGTCCCCTCTTCTTCACGTCTCTTCTACATCAACACGTGTCCCCTCTTCTTCACGTCTCTTCTACATCAACATGTGTCCCCTCTTCTTCACGTCTCTTCTACATCAACACGTGTCCCCTCTTCTTCACGTCTCCTCTACATCAACATGTGTCCCCTCTTCTTCATGTCTCTTCTACATCAACATGTGTCCCCTCTTCTTCATGTCTCTTCGACATCAACATGTGTCCCTCTTCTTCATGTCTCTTCTACATCAACATGTGTCCCCTCTTCTACATCAACATGTGTCCCCTCTTCTTCATGTCTCTTCTACATCAACATGTGTCCCCTCTTCTTCACGTCTCTTCTACATCAACATGTGTCCCCTCTTCTTCACGTCTCTTCTACATCAACATGTGTCCCCTCTTCCTCATGTCTCTTCTACATCATGTGTCCCCTCTTCCTCATGTCTCTTCTACATCAACATGTGTCCCCTCTTCTCATGTCTCTTCTACATCAACATGTGTCCCCTCTTCTTAATGTCTCTTCTACACTAACATGTGTCCCCTCTTCTTCATGTCTCTTCTACACTAACATGTGTCCCCTCTTCTTCATGTCTCTTCTACATCAACATATGTCTCCTCTTCTTCATGTCTCTTCTACATCAACATGTGTCCCCTCTTCTTCATGTCTCTTCTACATCAACACGTGTCCCCTCTTCTTCACGTCTCTTCTACATCAACACGTGTCCCCTCTTCTTCATGTCTCTTCTACATCAACATGTGTCCCCTCTTCTTCATGTCTCCTCTGCATCAACATGTGTCCCCTCTTCTTCATGTCTCCTCTACATCAACATGTGTCCCCTCTTCTTCACGTCTCTTCTACATCAACACGTGTCCCCTCTTCTTCACGTCTCTTCTACATCAACACGTGTCCCCTCTTCTTCACGTCTCTTCTACATCAACACGTGTCCCCTCTTCTTCATGTCTCCTCTACATCAACACGTGTCCCCTCTTCTTCATGTCTCTTCTACATCAACACGTGTCCCCTCTTCTTCACGTCTCCTCTACATCAACACGTGTCTCCTCTTCTTCATGTCTCCTCTACATCAACATGTGTCCCCTCTTCTCCATGTCTCTTCTACATCAACACGTGTCCCCTCTTCTTCATGTCTCCTCTACATCAACATGTGTCCCCTCTTCTTCATGTCTCTTCTACATCAACACGTGTCCCCTCTTCTTCACGTCTCCTCTACATCAACACGTGTCTCCTCTTCTTCACGTCTCTCTACATCAACACGTGTCCCCTCTTCTTCATGTCTCTCTACATCAACACGTGTCCCCTCTTCTTCATGTCTCCTCTACATCAACATGTGTCCCCTCTTCTTCATGTCTCTTCTACATCAACACGTGTCCCCTCTTCTTCACGTCTCTTCTACACCTGAATGTCCTCTAGAGCACCATTGAGTTCTTTGTAACCAGATGTCTCTCAGAGGGGCGTGGGGGAGGGGCTCCTTACTTTCATCTAAAGTAACAGACAGAGAATCAGCACTTTGGAAACAGGGCTGAAACAGAGGGGATTATGGGTAATGCTGCAATGATCTGTTTGGTGTTTCAGCCAATCAGAGACAGGCTCGGTGTATATCTGAGACCTGTTGATGAAACACAGTATAATAGGGGACCCTTAAGTAATGACTTACACACTTTTTGAAAAGTTCCATTGAGGTGTCCAAATGTCTGTCCTCGAAAAAAGCAGTGGTCACCAACCAGTCGATCGCGATGCGGGTAGATCGCGCACCGTTACAACATGGTTACATGTAAGCCTATCATCCACCACCCCGTTAGCAGGTGCCACTTGATTGACGTATCTTTGAGACATTCCCTGTCGCTCCCGAAAATAATAGACTGACTTCAAGTGATGCTGCATATTTGACCGTGATTTAATTGTAATACACGTTTCAAAATGATGCCGAAGTAACAACATACTGATACCGGTTAGTAAAAACCATGAATTGATGCTTTGACAAGTCTGCAGACAGACGGCAGTCGAAGAACCCTTTAAAATGCGTGCTTTCTGAATGTAGCTTGGCTAAGCTAACGTTATATATGCTCCGACCGTCCACACTCTCAACAACGGCCTATACAGATATACATAAACCAGCGACTGTATTCTCCATGACACAGGCAGTCTGTGGTTTGTACTTGTTTAACTTGTGTCCGGTTTCTGAACAGATATGAGGAGCTGTGAGCTCTGAGGGCTAACGCACGGCTGATGTTGGTTTTCTGCAACGTCAGTGACGGCAGGCTGAGATCCTCACCGCTGATTGGCTACCGCGCGAACGCGTCATTCGCATCGCGTCTGGTGTGAACGCACCAATGGTTTATGCAAGGATAAAGAATGTTGTTAGAATTGTGTTTAAAATAACTAGTTTTAATGTTGATGTTAAATGTTGCACTTGCATGAAGCTTCAGTGGATAAGCCTCACAGTTAAAATGGCACTTTATGTTATCTGCTCACTGCAAGATGTCGTTTTTTTATTTGTTGCTGTTAACAAAATAATATACTCAAACACATGGAAAATAAGCTACATACATTTATATTTAGGATTGTAATGAAGGAATGAATGAAACTTAAAATGATAGGTATGATGTAAATATATATACTTCAGTCAGACAACTCGCGTGTTTCTTAATATGTTTATTAGAAGCAGCATATAGTTTGAGTTTGCCGTCTCGGCTCGGGCCTCATCACTCCACAGATTTACAAAGAACATTGAGTGATGATTAGATAACTATCCCCCCAAGCCTACAGGTGGAAACCGGGGTGGAAGCTGGGGTGGAGCGGGGGGGGGGCAGGCGAGCAGCAGCATGAAACACAGCAGTGGCAGCAGCAGCACAGCGAGGCAGAGGCAGGAAGACCCGGCAGCTTAAATAGAGCGGCAAGTTTAGGAGAATGTGATTGGTTGGTTGTGAGAGGGACGAGGCGCGTCACGTGTTCATGTATCATTGGTGCTCGACTTGACTTCCTGAACCAGCTCGCAGGCTCCGCCCCATTTGTCCTTTTTGACATGTTAGTTATGTTCTTGGTTTAATCAAATTGGAAGTTGCACCAAATGATTTGATGTAATTCAGACGCAATTAGCCGACATAAAAGGCCTCAAATTGGAAGCACTGTCTGGGCCGTCTTTTTCACTCAATTCTGCAATTGGGTAGATCTCGCCTTTCATCGTTGTCGGGGAACTTGGGCTTAAAAAGGTTGGTGACCACTGCCCTAAAGTAACAGACTCAGAATCAGCGCTTTGGAAACAGGGCTGAAACAGAGGGGATTATGAGTAACGCTGCAATGATCTGTTTGGTGTTTCAGCCAATCAGAGACGAGTTCTGTATATACCTGAGACCTGTGATATATTGATGAAAAACGGTATAATAGGGGACCTTAAGTCTCCTCTCTCGCACTGTGTCCCTTTCTTCTCGTCCCCTCTATCTCTGTTCCTGATCGACCTACTTAAATACTACTACTTAAAATAAATAAGTCATTCATCTTGTTGCGTGCCAGCCTTGTTTAGTGTTTATTGTTACTTCACAGTCGCTGACCTTCACCTGCTTCCTGTCCTGCCCCCACACACACACACACACACACACACACACACACACCCTCACTCTCTCTCTCTCCTACCGACTCATCACCTAATTTCGGTATTTGCTTTCTTACTTCTTTACCAACTCACTAAAGTACCTACTGACTTACTAAAGGTGTAACTTAATGACTTAAGTATGTACACACACACACACACACACACCCTCACACTCTTTCTCTCCTACCGACTTATCTACCTAATTTCGGTATTTGCTTTCTTACTTCTTTACCAACTCACTAAAGGACTTACTTAATGACTTACTTAAGTATGTCCTGACCTTCTCCTGCTCCCTGTCTCTCTCTCTCACTCACACACACACACACACACACACACACACACAGCTTATGACTAATGTCCTCCCTCACCCCCCAGGTTTTCCATGCAGGAGATCTATGACGTGGTGAACGGGGTGGAGAACTACCGCCTGTTCGTTCCCTGGTGCAAGAAGTCCGATGTTGTGTTCAAGCGCGCCGGGTTCTGCAAGGCTAAAGTAGCCGTGGGCTTTCCACCTGTGATGGAGAACTACACTTCACTGGTCACTTCAGTATGCCCCCACCTGGTCAAGGTGAGGTACTGCACCATAGGCCTATATCACTAAATGCATACTTTCCGAAATCCACTCTCTTGGTTTGCATGGTAGAGAAAAAGCTTGATGTTTTAATTGCCCATGGTTTCGAGGCATTGCTCATCAGCATCTGAATGACTTTTGCTTCTGAAACTTGCATACATTTAAGTGGAGGTTATTTTCTAAAGCCATGGTCCTGCTACTTTTCATTAAATAAAGCATGATGCTCAGTGAGAAAGTCCAAGACATCCACCCCTAATATTTGAAAAAACATACAGTATAAAGTAACAGTCCTCACAATGAGGATGATGCATGTGTTGTACATGTGTTGTACTTCATTGTATACACAATTCCCACCAAATCCAACCTTAAATCCTAGTTATTTGCAGCAAACTCATTGCATTAACAAGTATATTGTGTTTGTTGGCAGGCGGCCTGTTCCGATGGGAAACTGTTCAACCACCTGGAGACGGTGTGGCGTTTCAGCCCTGGACTCCCAGGATACCCTCGTACCTGCACGGTGGATTTCTCTGTGAGTAACGGTGTTATTTCTGGCTTCATGCCACTGTAGTTAGCAGATTAATTCAGCAGACTTGTGACTCGCTGGAGGCCGTATCTACAGCTCTCACTGCGCCGCGTGTCTCCAGACAGATGATGTTATGAACCCAAACACGACACGGTTTGGTGTCTAAGCGTCTCTGGGACTCTCACAACTTGCACAAAGAAGCAAAAGTGGTTATTTCTGCCATGACTTAAAAACATAGCCGCGTTCACACTGCGGTACTTTTCCCACAAAGGTTCATGCGAACTTAGTTCATGATCGCGTTCACACCAAAAAGAGCCGGTACTAAAAGTAGTTCATGCGAACCTTTTTACCCGCTCGAAAGTCCCCGCTAGAGAGCAGGGACTTTGGAGCGGCTCTTTTGTGAGAAAAGAGCTATATTCCTGATTGGCTGGGCGGATTGCAAACCACGCCCCGTAACACTCCCAACAAGTGTTGTGAAGCCGCCATTTTATTATCCTCGCATTAGCATTATTAGCATTAGCATTAGCCCAGCGCAGAAACGCAGAGAGACTAACTTATGGCAACACAAGATAAAACATGGGAGCGGTGGAGATGAGGAGGTGTCGGCGTTCTGGCGATTGACTTCGGGCGGCAGTATACGCCGTGAAGTGGGTTGCGGGGACTGCCAGTGAAGAAGAAGAAGAAGAAGAAGAAGAAGAAGTGTGAACGCGATCTGTACTTAGTTCATGAGAACTAAAGAGTTCTCATGAACCTTTGTGTGAAAAGTACCGCAGTGTGAACGCGGCTATGGTTGGTATCTAAACGTCTACATGGACATACTGTAAGCCCCGCCTCCTCTCCGGTGCGTCTAGCTTGAGTGACGCAAGTAAACACCTCAAATGCCAAGAAGCATCATAAGAAACAAACCAAGTATGACTACATATATTAAGGATCTGTCCGCATGTGTTGCTTTAGAAAAACTAACATACATTACTAAAAGAAAGCTGGCAGTTTTTGAAAATATCTGGGGGAGCTTCATGGAGTGTTTGAAAAATAATGATCAGTAAAACCAAAGACCGGGGCGGGGAGGGAATAAGATTATAAAGTGTCGTAGCCCACGTCATATTCTTTCAGATTCCTGTACTTTTGTTATCCCTGTATCATCTGTATACTGACCTGTGTTTATTTACTTGCCTATTCATTTGATTGTACACTGTATCTGCCACCTGGACTGACCAGTTTTTGTATGTGTAATGTTTGTTATATTTGAAAACTTCAATACAAATATTGTTAGATAAAAAAACAAGCATTACAAGACGTGTTTATAGAGAATTAAACTCGGCTCCTCTCCTCTGTCCTCAGATCTCCTTCGAGTTTCGCTCCCTCCTCCACTCCCAGCTGGCTCACGTGTTCTTCGACGAGGTGGTGAAGCAGATGGTTTCTGCGTTCATTCGTCGCACCTCCAAGCTGCACGGAGCCGAGACGGCCATCCCTCAAGAGCTCATGTTCCACGAGATCCACCACACGTAGCGCTGCACAGACAGACAGGAGACAGACAGACAGACAGACAGGAGACAGACAGACAGACAGGAGACAGACAGACAGGAGACAGACAGACAGGAGACAGACAGACAGACAGGAGACAGACAGGAGACAGACAGACAGGAGACAGACAGACAGGAGACAGACAGACAGGAGACAGACAGACAGGAGACAGACAGACAGGAGACAGACAGACAGGCAGGCAGGCAGGCAGGCAGACAGACAGGCAGGCAGGCAGGAAACAGACAGGCAGACAGACAGGAGACAGACAGACAGGAGACAGACAGACAGGAAACAGACAGACAGACAGACAGACAGGAGACAGACAGACAGACAGACAGGAGACAGACAGACAGGAGACAGACAGACAGGAGACAGACAGACAGACAGGAGACAGAGACAGACAGACAGGAGACAGACAGACAGAGACAGACAGACAGGAGACAGACAGACAGGAGACAGACAGACAGAGACAGACAGACAGAGACAGACAGACAGACAGGCAGGCAGCAGCAGAAACAGACAGGCAGACAGACAGAGACAGACAGACAGGACAGACAGACAGGAGACAGACAGACAGGAAACAGACAGACAGACAGGCAGACAGACAGGCAGACAGGCAGGCAGAACAGACAGCAGACAGGAAACAGACAGACGACGGGAAACAGACAGACGACAGACAGACAGACAGACAGAAGACAGACGACAGACAGACAGACAGACAGACAGACAGACAGACAGACAGACAGGCAGGAAACAGACAGACAGACAGACAGGCAGACAGACAGGCAGGCAGACAGACAGGCAGGCAGACAGACAGACAGACAGACAGGCAGGCAGGCAGACAGACAGGCAGGCAGGAAACAGACAGGCAGACAGGAAACAGACAGACGACAGACAGACAGGCAGACAGACAGACAGACAGACAGACAGACAGACAGACGGAAAACACAACGCCAAAGTCAGACAGGAAGTAGAGACTCGCACTGATGCCTTTCTCACAGCATCGACCAAGTTAATTCCCAACAGTTTCCCATCTCTCCCTTTTTTATTTTTTTAATAAATTATATATTTTTGTTGTGGGTCCACCAGCTCACTTTCATCTCAGTGCTACAAACAAATGCATACTTGTTTCCATTTCAACTCATTTCCATTATGGGAATTAAACAACCGGTGCCTGGTTATGAAACTTGAGATCACGGGGTAAAACGAGTGTGTTGTTGTGGGTCATGATAAAAGAGAGTATCTGATCACATCCTGCAATGATTAGATAATAATCGGCCACTTAAAGTCCTTTTTTATGCAAAAATGGCACTCGATAAATATCAGAGGGCAAGATAATGTATTCTAACGGTCTTGTCTCTCAGTAACATTCAGAAAATATTGACTTTATAACCACATGTGATGAAGAAAACCCGCAAATAAGCCATTTTTTAAAGCTGGAACCAGAGAATATTTTGCCTTTTTGTTGGTTTAAAAATGACTGAAACATGTATTTGATAATATAATATAGTTGCAGGTTGTTTTCTAAAGAAAGACTAATTGATCAAATGACTGGTTATGAAAGCTTGTTTACTGCAGTGGAAATAAAGGGTTGAAGATATAGAAAGTCTGAAGTTACAGATTACTTATGGATCTTGTTACAGAGGTTAAAGAGAGAGGGAAACAATCATTGTGTTAGCTACAGATGACGTGTTTATATATGCAGAAGCAGTAACTAAGAGCGGGTCCAGATTGATAATAAAACCTCAATGTTTTTCTGTGGTTACTTGAGCGCGAAGGGCTCAAAGCAACTCAATGCAGTCATATGTAAACTCCTTCTACTCCACCAGGCCAGGTCTCTGGAATCATGCAGTGAGGACACATGACTGCAGATAGAAATGCACACACCTTTCAAAGGGTGCTGAACTTTTATTTTGCTTTAGTAAAAGACTGTTTATTTATTCTTCTTTGCGTTACATGTGTTCTCATCACCCTTCAGGGAGCCATGCTGGACAAAAAGTTGGTTCACACCAAACACAAAGCGATATACTGTCCTTTTATTGCAGGAAATGAATCAAAAAGGATGCTGAATTAACTATATCTTGATGCTAACTCGCAAAAAATGTGAATAAATGCTTTGTCAAGTCTGTTTGCGAGACGGAAAACACATTTTAAAATGCTTGTTTTCTAAATAGAGTTTGGATCACTCATGGCTAGGCTAACGAAGTAGCTTCTCAAGCAACACAAAATAATGTCTACTAAACAGTAGCGGACTGGCCATCTGGACGAAACCCGATGGGCCGTTACTGAAGTGGGCCGGTCGGATAAGCCACTAGCACCCCCCGTTGACAATTTACTAGCGGTATTCACTAGCGGTACCGCGGTGGGCCGGTCGGGTAACTCACTAGCTCCCCCCGTTGACAATTAACTAGCGGTACCGAAGTGAGCCGGTCGAGTCTCCCGGTCTGATTTTTGGTCCCAGTTCGCCCCTGCTTCTAAATTAGGTATAAATATGGCAGGTTTGTTATCAAGTATACACATTGATATCTCTATACTGTTAACTTTTACATTCGCGAAACTCACCAGCATTTAAGATGTTTCTTATTGAATACAATGCTTTTCCGGGATGGGCTTCAAATTTCGCGCTTAAATTGGAAAACGTGGCATTGACTCAATCTAAAAACATCAGAACATAAAGCTTTGGGTTTGGTGTGAACAAACCATAAGATTTAAAGATAAATGAAACTAATTACGTGTGCAATATCAGCATATAGGTGTTACTTTTCAATGTTGAGAAAGCATTGTATACCCACTGTCGATACAAAGGGCCCAACCTGGCTGGACTACAGCCATGAAACCTCCACCTGTGCCTCCTAACAGCATATTTATCGTTATTTTTTTAAACATTATACTCATTTTATCATATTTATTACCTAGTTTAAGTGTAAATGTTAGTTTGAAGAACTTAAAACACTGCTTTTAAATAGAAATGGGTGTGTGTTTCACGGGAGGGGTATGAAAACGATGTGTGTTTTCAGAAAGATGTACCAACTGCATGAGTTATAAACTATTTTTTCAATAAACAAAAAAACCCTGACTTGTTTTATTTTGTGTTTTGAACACTTGATACTGAGGTGTGTTCAGGGTCGCAGTGAGGGGACAGGAATAGTGTCATGTGAGCGGTAAGAAGCTCGCTGAATCCGAACAGTTTACATGTGAAGAAAAGTCAAATGTTATGTCAGACACTTTAGACTTGACAACTAAACAGCCTTGGAGTTGAGCCTTTTTACTCAAATACTTTACACCTTCCCTATTAAGCCCAAATATAAAACAATTGTGTCACAGACAAATGAATGTTCCTTCATTTCCTGAGTCAACAAATGTTACACTCCTAACACATTGTACGTGATCGGGGCGGGACATCTAACCAATCAGAGCAGACTGGGCTCTGGTTTTAGACAGAGGGGGAAAATAGGTGCTGCAGCACAGGCAGTATGAGAAAAACAAAGGGCTTTTTGAACATTAAAGCATGGAGACATGAAGAGACACTACATGCTGACATACACCTGACTCAGCATAGAGACTCTTAAAGTAGAGACACTTTAGACATCAGCAGGAGAGGACTCTTTAAAGTAGAGACACTACATACTGATATACACCTGAACATCAGCAGGAGAGGACTCTTTAAAGTAGAGACACTACATACTGATATAAAGCCAACAATGAGCAGAATAATACACATGTTCTTTACATTAATAAAGTGTCGGTTTTTCCTCCATTACTGCGACTGAATGAAATGCCTATACAAGCTCCAGAAGAGCCGTTTTATTATCTTAAATGCTGTTCCTGACTTAAACAGCAAACGATGACAAATTCATCTGAACAATTGACTTTATTAAATAAAAAAAAGGAAAGAAAATCACCATTAATCATCGTCTACATTGTACAAAACAGAAGTTGAGTGAGCCGAGTGCTATATGCCGTTTTCACATAAAGTATTTCATGTATGTATAGTTTTCTGGATGTGAGCGACGTTAAAGCAGAGCGCATGAGGAGAGATGAAGGCCAATGTTCAACAGCACGAAGACACACAGCATTTCACATTTAGACTTTGTAACTCGATCCCACTTCCTCTCACTTTAAGTCAGCAACGACATACAGGAACATAAACTCGCATGCATGAAAATGACTTGCACACATCGGTGTAAACATTACTTTGTTTCTTAAACTGGGAATTTAGGCACTCCTCACCTTACTGTACGGAAGAAAAAAAAAGTCACGAAAAAGCGCTGTATGAAAATGGGTTTAATTAAATCACATAATGTTAGCTCGGGGGGGGGGACAGAAACAACAGATATATATAATAAAAAACAAGAATTAACAAAATACTATGACAAAAACCACTGACACAATCATGGCTAGGCATCGTTTCTCTTAGCGCTAATAGAGCATCAACACTATGGACTTTATAAATGTGTATAATCTTTCTGTCGTAGCCATTACAGTGGAGCGGAGGTGTAGTAACTTCATCCTCACGTCGTGTTTTGGACTCCTCCAGAGGCAGAATCGTGTGATTTGTGGAAATTCGGGGAGGGCTCCAACATACACTCATGGCCAGTCAGTTTGGACAAAGTCTGGTGGGGGTGGGTGCAGTTTTGTGCAGGATGTTCTCCCTCTAAGCCCCCACCCAGCACCGCTCTGCCTGTATTAGTCTGTACAGCTAGGAGGGCAGGCTTTAGAAACCACCTCCCATTCCTCCCATGCCTCCCATTCCTCCCATTCCTCCCATGCCTCCGGGCATCTCCTTCTCCTCCTTGGGGATCTCCGTCACCACGCACTCAGCGGTGGAGAGCAGAGAGGCGACTCCTGCAGCGTCCAGCAGCGCCGTCCTCACCACCTGAAGGGAGAGAGAGGACGCCATTAGTTTACAGCGTGGTGTCTGCAGTCATTTTATTTCACTCTTTTATTGTGAAGCACCTTTTAACGTCTGCTCGTGCAAGGTGCCATGTAAAAACGTATTTATAAATTAAAGGTCCCCTATTATACCGTTTCTCATCAATATATCACAGGGCTCAGATATATACAGAACCTGTCTCTGATTGGCTCAGATCATTTCAGCATTACCCATAATCCCCTCTGTTTCAGCCCTGGTTTCCAAAGTGCTGATTCTCTGTCTGTTACTCTAGATGAAAGTAAGGAGCCCCTCTGAGAGACATCTGGTTACAAAGAACTCAATGGAGCTCTAGAGGAGAATCAGGTGATAAGGGGTTGGTTGCTGATTGGCTAAACAAGACAAAACATCATTATGACATCATAAAGTGACCAAAATCTGATCAGCGGTTTTTATATAAATTTAAAAAAAGGGCATTTTGCACGATAGGTCTTCTTTAAGGTGACCATTTTGTAACAAACTGTCCATGTTATTCCCGATTAAAGCAACCTTTGTGTTTTTTTAAGTATACATTGTGTGATGTGGCAATGACTGTTAGTGTCTGTAAACACAAGAGACGTTCAGAGAAGGAAACTGAGGCCCTTTTCTGCCAGTTCAGAGAACAAGCAGACGACTCGGATGTAACCAACGGGTGCAGGGTGAGAACAGAGAGGCGAGGAGATCCTCTCTGATGATTCTCGTGCTGGTGTTCATCTAGCGACATACTAGCCCTGACGCAGCCATGTGGGGACTGACCAGGCGAGAATGAGTCGCAGGAAGTTAGATACAGGAGAAGGTTCAGAAAGTTATTCATTCCTTTGTGAGTTCCTTGACACACGGGGACACATTCAGCTCATTTTCAGGTTTTTATAGAAATGGATCAGGGCCTGAAACTTTCAGAGTCTCTTTCCACAGAGGGGACACATGATGATGAAGAAGAGACATGAAGAAGAGGGGACACATGTTGATGAAGAAGAGACATGAAGAAGAGGGGACACATGTTGATGTAGAGGAGACATGAAGAAGAGGGGACACATGTTGATGTAGAAGAGACATGAAGAAGAGGGGACACATGTTGATGTAGAAGAGACATGAAGAAGAGGGGACACATGTTGATGTAGAAGAGACATGAAGAAGAGGGGACACATGTTGATGTAGAAAAGACATGAAGAAGAGGGGACACATGTTGATGGAGAAGAGACATGAAGAAGAGGGGACACATGTTGATGTAGAAGAGACATGAAGAAGAGGGGACACATGTTGATGTAGAAAAGACATGAAGAAGAGGGGACACATGTTGATGTAGAGGAGACATGAAGAAGAGGGGACACATGTTGATGGAGAAGAGACATGAAGAAGAGGGGACACATGTTGATGTAGAAAGACATGAAGAAGAGGGGACACATGTTGATGTAGAGGAGACATGAAGAAGAGGGGACACATGTTGATGGAGAAGAGACATGAAGAAGAGGGGACACATGTTGATGTAGAAGAGACATGAAGAAGAGGGGACACATGTTGATGTAGAAGAGACATGAAGAAGAGGGTTTTGCATAAGCCTTTATCTCCCTGCAGTTTATAAATATTCTAGAAACTGTAACAAAAACTACTGTAAATATCAGACCTAAAAGTGAGCTTCCCAACCACTAGGTGGCAGTGTAGACCCGGTATAGATCTCATATTAAGCTTTAAAATAAAGCGTAGAAGGGATGCGTGAAACTCACCTTGGTGGGGTCGATGATGCCCTTCTCCACCATGTTGACGTACTCTCCCAGCATGGCGTCGTATCCGATCTCGCCTCCCAACTGCAGGATCTTCTCCACCACCAGAGCGCCCTCCACACCGGCGTTCTTCGCGATGGTCATGGCGGGGATACGCAGCGCCCGTCGGATGATCTCCACACCTGGCGGGGACAGAGGATTTAAACACATTATAAAGCTGCACATGTGGTCGTCGCTTAAGAAAAATTAAATGTACTTTTCACTACTTTACAAAAGGATATCATATTCATTTGTTATTATACTAAATATAAAGTATTACTTATTAATACTTCATTGACTGATAGTGTTCCCGTTCTAAAGTAAAAAATACACCTTTAAAAGCAAAGATTCTGTATTTCTTTATTCGTTGACACCCCCAAACTATGAAGACTTACTACATCTCCTCAAAAGCTTTATTGAAGTACAATTTAACGCAACTTTACTAACTTATTCATGCATTTGCATTTTCTGCTATTAATACTTGGCCTCGTGGGAAATATATATATATTTTTAACCCAATATATGACAATAGCCGCTTTCACACAAAGTACTTTGCCGTACTGAGTTCCCCATGGAACTAAGTACAGATCGCGTTCACACCGGAGTGAGTCCCTGAGGGAGGATTACGCAAATGAAGCCGCTGACGTCACTTCTTCTGCTTTGGGTTTACTGGCAGGCCGCAACCCACTTCACGGCGTATACTGCCGCCCAAAGTCCCCGGCCGGAAGTCCCCGGAGTTGGGGAAGGCTTCAGTAGAAGCTGCTGGGAGTCCCAGCAGGGAGTTCTCATGAGCCAAGTTCTTTTTTCGGTGTGAACGCAAAAATCCCAGGCACTATCGGAACTAAACGGGAAAAGTACTTCGGTGTGAAAGCGCCTTTTGATACCTTAAATCACGTTAAAGATTCAGAAAAGCAAATATGGAATTAGGGGGAGCTGTAGAGCCATTTTGTGTGCGCCAATTATGAAACCCCCCCCAATAGAAATATATTTACACCTGACCCGACAAGTGTTCAACAAAAGAAGCTTTTAAGCAGCCCTCAAAAAGGCAATTAATTTGGTAGAAAAAAATACAAATAATTCCTAGGATTTCAATAGGTCTTCGCTCCGACTTTGTCGAGCTCAGGCCCTAAATATATGTAGCCAAACCATCTCTAAATGTGTACAATAACTGAGCACAGTATGCAAGTACTGACCGATCTTCTGGTCAGCGTTGGCCGTGGGGATGGAGTCCAGGCAGGGGATGCAGCGCAGCAGAGCGCAGCCGCCGCCCGGCACGATGCCCTCCTCCACCGCCGCCCGCGTGGCGTTCAGAGCGTCCGTCACACGGTCCTTCTTCTCGTTCACCTCCACGTCACTCGTTCCTCCAATCTGAAATACAGACAGCACAACTCATGTTCTTTAATCTGTCATTTCTTCATGGTTGGTTAATCTGTACGGACTGTAAAACCCCCCCCAAGACAAATGTGGAATTGTAGTTGGACTATATATAAATAACCAGAGGGGTGGGAAGTAGTGCAGTACAAATACTTTGTTACTGTACTTAAGTTCTGGTATCAGTACTTTACTCCTCTACTCCAAAACAGTCGGACATTGTTTCTGATAGCGCTGTGGGTCCGCCGCCGATATTACATCATATCGGCCGCAAATCTGGATCAGCTCCGTTGTTCCCCGGTTTTAGAGATTTGGGTACGGAGGAGAAGAGAGAGGGTTTTATTTTCTGACGCTGCGTGAGTTCCCCGACACACCGGGGACACATGTTGATGTATACAAGACATCAACAAGTGAATTTTGCATGATAGGTCCCCTTTAAGGCGTCTAGTGGCTTGAAAGAAAAACAAGGAAGCCACGATCAGTATTTACATTTATCGTCAGACCACTTTTTTCTTTGACTTCTTACATGTTGAACCCAAATACCTGTACTTTCTACTTCTTACATGTTGAACCCAAATACCTGTACTTTCTACTTCTCTCATGTTGAACTCAAATACCTGTACTTTCTACTTCAACATGTAAGAAGTAGAAAGTACAGGTATTTGGGTTCAACATTTAAGAACTCAAATACCCGAACTTTCTACTTCTTACATGTTGAACTCAAATACCTGTACTTTCTACTTCTCTCATGTTGAACTCAAATACCTGTACTTTCTACTTCTTACATGTTGAACTCAAATACCTGTACTTTCTACTTCTTACATGTTGAACTCAAATACCTGTACTTTCTACTTCTCACATGTTGAACTCAAATACCTGTACTTTCTACTTCAACATGTAAGAAGTAGAAAGTACAGGTATTTGGGTTCAACATTTAAGAACTCAAATACCTGAACTTTCTACTTCTACATGTTGAACTCAAATACCTGTACTTTCTACTTCTTACATGTTGAACTCAAATACCTGTACTTTCTACTTCTCTCATGTTGAACTCAAATACCTGTACTTTCTACTTCTTACATGTTGAACTCAAATACCTGTACTTTCTACTTCTTACATGTTGAACTCAAATACCTGTACTTTCTACTTCTTACATGTTGAACTCAAATACCTGTACTTTCTACTTCTTACATGTTGAACTCAAATACCTGTACTTTCTACTTCTCTCATTTCCCAAACAGCTGGTTCCTTTAGTTTGAATGTGTGTGGGTGCGTGGTCATTATTATTCAGAGTCATTGCGTGCCTATTGGTTGGAACACGATCCGTGTATCCATCACTTCCTGGTCTTCTCTAAAGAAGAGGGACCGATGGAAACGTTGTCATGTTGCCGTTGGTCACCATGGAAACATTCATTAGCTAACAATGACATTATTGTTCTATTGATATAAAGGGAGGTCAGGTACTCTTTAAAACAGCTGCTAGTTATGGGTACTTTTTACTGAAGTACATTTCAAAGCCTCTTTACTTTCACTTGAGTAAAGAAGTTTAGTCAGTACTTCTACTTTCACCAGAGTATTTAAAAACACGAGTATCTGTACTTCTACTTGAGTAAAGGATGTGTACTTTTGCCCTCTGTGCATAACACTAGATTAGCTTTCTAGTCACGGTGTGTTGAGACGCACCTTGAGCACGGCCACTCCGTCAGAGAGCTTGGCGAGCCTCTCGTTGAGCTTCTCCTTCTCGTAGTCGCTGGTGCAGTTCTCCAGCTGCTCGATGATCTCAGCTGCTCGTCTGTCTACGTCAGCGGTGCTGCCGCCGCCCTTCAGCAGCAGGCAGTCGTCTTTGGTGATCTGAACCTCGCCCACCTTACCGAAGTCATGAGCCTGGATGTCCTCCAGAGCCAGACCCACAGCATCGTCTCCGAACACCTGCAGGGGGGACGAGATATCAAGTGAAGGTTAACACTCAGATACATCCCAGATCAGATGCACGCTGAAGGCTCCTCGAGCACGTTTTCTCTCACCGATCGTGCCGTTATGTTAGATGTTTGTTTTTCATGTGTCGCGTCTTGATATTTGTCTGTCGATGTTACTCATGGAGCGGCAAGTCACAGTTCAGACTTCATCTGACCATTAAAGTATTTATCAAATCAAGTCACATTTGATTTCTATACATTTCGTTTTTCATATTCTCATGTTGATTTTTTAAGATTTGAGAACTTAAACATGTTGTTGTTGATGTTCGAGTGCTATTGGATGTAAAGGGGAACGTGAGAAAATAACTAATAAAGAATACGTTTAAAAATCAAGTCACACCTTGAGATGGATTATCACACTATACTAGAGATACTGGAGAAGGTACTCTGATCATTGATTTAATTAAAAGTAATTATCAGTGATTATTATGCAGAATCTCTCATTTCAGACAAATATGCATTATGTATATTTATATGTAATATAATATTGGATTATAGTAATATAATGTACATTGATACAACATACTTCCTTTAGGTATATTTATATACATTTTATATTGTTTTTTGTCTCTTTCTCTGCACTGACAGAACCCCATGATGGTTATAGAGTGCCACAGTGACGCGTCTGGACTCTGGCAGTGTTTAAAGACTGGCCAATGGAAATACTTTCTTGCACCTGCCGAGTATTCGCACTCTTTCAATTAACTTCACGTCCGTGTCTGTGTGTAGTACATTTTTATCCCCAGGGGCCGTGATGAAGCACCGTGGGGCCCATGAACTACAGCTTCACTGTGGCAGCCATTTTGGCCAGTGGCATCCACAGAGGAGGAAGCACTGAATTTGACAAGGCTGCACCATTTTGTATTATTAATCTGAATCTGCAAACTAAAGTTATGAAATACATGTATTTGAATTAAAAGGTGAAATATGTCGTTACGTAGTAGAGGTTTAAGATCGCATACAATGGCCATGATGTAGTTAAAGAAAAGTAATTTACCTTCCACACTTACAATCAGGGTTCATACACTTTTTCATCAATGATTTTTAATGACTTTTCCATGACTTCTCAATGACCTTTACCTCATTTTCCATGACCAAAAGAAAATTACGACTGAAAATAGTTTATTTGAACATGGAACAGGAAAATAAGGTCTGCATATGAAACATGTAGTGCCTATCTAAAACAAATCAAATAGTAGGCTTACTAGTTTCTACACGCTAAAGCAACTGCAGTCAGGGAGGCAAAGTCATCTGGTATGAAAAAGGTGACAAGGATCCGAGCCCCCGACCCCATGGAATATCGGTTTAGGAATAACAGATGATTTTAGCGGTCAGAACAACTAAAGCAGCAGGTAATAATAACAGAAACGCCAAAGAGTCACATCTAATAGAAATATATAAAAGCATTTATTTTAATTGTGTAGCAGTCAGTTTATAATTCTGGCAGCACTGTTGAGCATTTTGAAAATATATTGTCATGCCTCTGTGCAAGGCTTAGTCTTTCTATCTTTATAGCCACTGGTGTAAAGTAACTAAGTTCATAAACTCAACAAGTACTATACTTGGGTACAATTTTGAGATACTTGTATTTCAATGTTTTGCTACTGTGTACTTCTACAGTTCAGAGGTACATGGTGTACTTCTACTCCTCTACAGTTCAGAGGTACATGGTGTACTTCTACTCCTCTACAGTTCAGAGGTACATGGTGTACTTCTACTCCTCTACAGTTCAGAGGTACATGGTGTACTTCTGCTCCATTACAGTTCAGAGGCACATGGTGTACTTTTCCTCCACTGCATGTATGTAATACCTGTAGTTAATTTACAGATCTGGATGAATGATGTGAAATATAATCAAGTGTTAAATCAGACTTTAGTTCCACCTGGAGTAAATTCACCAGCTACCCTGCAGTCTACAAAGTCATTCAAACTAGCTGCACCTTCACCAGCTTTGAGAACAATTTCATGATCAATCATTATAAAACATATCATATATTATTCTGAAATGGACCAATCTGCACAACGACTACTTTTACTGTCGCTACTTTCACTATTATTATTCTGATGATAATACTTTTGTACTTTTACTTGAGTAACATTTTGAATGCAGGACTTATACTGTAACAGTATTCCTACATTCTGGTACTTCTACTCAAGTACAAGATCAGAGTACTTCTACTTTTACTCAAGTACAACATCTGAGTACTTTACTTTTATTAAGTACAAGATCTGGGTACTTCCACTTCTACTAAAGTACAAGATCTGAGTACTTCTACTAAAGTACAATATCTGAGTATTTCTACTAAAGTACAAGATCTGAGTACTTCTACTCGAGTACAAGATCTGAGTACTTTTACTTTTCTGAGTACTTGTACTTTTACTCAAGTACAAGATCTGAGTACTTCTACTTTTAAGAACAACATCCGAGTACTTCTACTAAAGTACAAGATCTGAGTACTTCTACTTTTACTCTAGCACAATATCTATACTTATACCACCTCCGTTTATAGCCTATGAAAAAAACTATCAGAAAACGAAGGCTAAAGCTAACGTTAGCAGATAGTGACAATGTATGCTAGCTAGCTAGCTCAACGATTCCTTAAATAATATTGCGACAGAAAAACTTTTCAGTTCACATCACGCTCTGCCGCTCTGCTCTGAACACCTGAACGGCCCGTTCTAACAGCTGTTCACCAGCAGTGCAGTCTGCGCCACAGTGACTCCGCACAGCTAACGAACGCACCGTAGATAATGTAGCTGACCCTCATCCCGGAGCAGCAGAGTTCAGCCGACAGGCAGGAAGACTCGAGCACACAGCTCGCGCTTCATATATTAAAAAATAACACCATGCGCGTCATGATGGCACAACAGCTTACGACCGCGGATTATTTCGGCGATTAGATAAAATGTAAATTATATTTGACGACACTTTAGTTACATTTCCATGACTTTTCTAAAACGTTGGGAAAAATATTGTTTTCCATAACTTTTCCAGGGCCTGGAATTTGCATTTTGAATTTCCATGACTTTTCCAGGTTTTCAATGACCGTACGCACCGTGTACAATCTACATAACTATGAGAGAAAGCAGTGAACTTACGGTTCCTCCGGTGGCGACGGCCATGTCCCTCAGCTGGTTCTTCCTGTTGTCTCCGAACCCTGGAGCCTTAACAGCCACAACCTGGAGCCCCACCTTCAGCCTGCAAGTCAAGGTGTGAGGAAAAAAACTATTTACTAAAAGGCCAAGAACATCAAATGAGATGCAGTGATGGCAGGTTTGCGTATTTTCTTGAGTTGACCTAACGATTTCCTAGAGAAAGAACTAAAGTCGATCGGATACAAATACTTCGGTGCAGGGCCGTTTCTAGCTTTTTGGGGGCCCTATGCAAGATGCTGTTTGGGGGCCCTAGTCTTTACAGTTTTTTTTTAACTACAAGGCCGAAGCCTTTAAGATGATCTGTGGAGATGCATCAATCTGTTACACGATTGGCAATTGGTTACACAAGCCAAAATATCGTTATGACATCACAAAGTGACAAAAATCTGATCAGCGGTTTTTATATAAATTTAAAAAAGGGCATTTTGCACGATAGGTCTTCTTTAAGGTGACAATTTTGTAACAAACTGTCCATGTTATTCCTGATTAAAGCAATTTTAAGTATACATTGTGTGATGTGGTAATGACTGTTAGTGTCTGTAAACACAAGAGACGTTCAGAGAAGGAAACTGAGGCCCTTTTCTGCCAGTTCAGAGAACAAGCAGACGACTCGGATGTAACCAACGGGTGCAGGGTGAGAACAGAGAGGCGAGGAGATCCTCTCTGAGGATTCTCGTGCTGGTGTTCATCTAGCGACATACTAGCCCTGACGCAGCCATGTGGGGACTGACCAGGCGAGAATGAGTCGCAGGAAGAGGAGGTTCAGAAAGTTATTCTTTCCTTTGTGAGTTCATCGACACACAGGGACACATTCAGCTCATTTTCAGACAGGTCTTTATAGAAATGGATCAGGGCAAAAAGAGAGAATCTTTTTTCCTGAAACTTTAATGTTGGTTTTTTTCTGAAATTATCAGATTTTTTTCTCAAAATTCTGACTTTCTCTAAAAATGTGGACTTTTTCTTAAAAACTGACTTTCTGAAAATGCTGGGAAAAAAAGTTGTTTTTCCCCCAAAATCATGACTTTTCTCAAACATCTGATTTTCCCCTCAAGATTTTCTCTAAAAATTCTGACTTTCTCTCTCTCTCTCAAAAAAAAATATATGACTGAATATAAAGTTTTGGTTTTTTTCTGAAAATCTCAATGTTGACTCAAAAATCAGATTTGTCAAAGTTTAGTTGTTTAGTTCAGATTAACATGTTGGTGTCGAAAAGACGTGATAAAGTGGATTTTGCATAATAGGCGACCTTTAGGACGTGCCACACGTGTACCTGTTGAGCACCAGGGTGCTGAGCGCCTCTCCGTCCACGTCCTCGGCCACGATCACCAGAGGTTTGCGGTTCTGGTTGGCGAGCTCCAGAGCGGGAACGATGCTCTGCACGGTGGAGATCTTCTTCTCGCTCAGCAGGATGTAGGCGTCCTGGAACTCGCACTTCTGACCTGCAAACGCCAACAAATACATTCAGCTTGGAGCTTCTTCATTTCTTCATGGGAGGTGCTTGTAGAAATGTGAGCGCCCTTACCTTTGGCAGAGTTGATGAAGTAAGGGGAGATGTATCCGCGGTCAAACTTCATTCCCTCGATGATCTCCAGCTCGTCGTGCAGGGTCTTCCCGTCCTGAGATGAAAAGCATTCATTAGCTCACACACTATTACAGACTTATTGAGACATCATTAAAGCAAATGTTTTGAACCTGTGTGTTCAATATTATTTACTACAGGGGATACCGAGAGAATTTACAGAACAAACATCAGTAACATAGTGTGTGTTGGGAGTGTGTGTGTGTTGGGACTTGGGAGTGTGTGTTGGGAGAGTGTGTGTTGGGAGAGTGTGTGTGTGTTGGGAGAGTGTGTGTGTGTTGGGAGGAGTGTGTGTGTGAGGAGTGTGTGTGAGGAGTGTGTGTGAGGAGTGTGTGTGAGGAGTGTGTGTGAGGAGTGTGTGTGAGGAGTGTGTGTGAGGAGTGTGTGTGAGGAGTGTGTGTGAGGAGTGTGTGTGAGGAGTGTGTGTGAGGAGTGTGTGTGAGGAGTGTGTGTGAGGAGTGTGTGTGAGGAATGTGGGAAGTTCTGATCCCAACCTTGACAGTGATGACTCCCTTGCGGCCGACTTTCTTCATGGCGTTGGAGATGATGGTTCCGATCTCCACGTCTCCGTTGGCTGAGATTGTGGCAACCTTTAGAACAATAATAAAGCATTTCATTAGGACTTCAGGATGTCTCGTAGCGACAGTGGTGGAAGAAGTACTCAAGAGCATTTAACCGTACACTAACATAAAATACTTCATTACAAGTGAAAGTCATGCATTCAAGTACAGGAGTATTGTCAACGAAACAAAATTACTCATTCTGCAGAAAACTGGCCTCCATATGTGACATTTAAAAAATATATTGAGGCCATTAATCATCATCAATTAGCCGGTTACGGTCGTGGAGAAACGACATTCGGATGTTTTTAATGTCCATATTTGTGTAATATAGTGGATTATTTTACCTTAAATAGTTATCCCACTGGTTAGATATTCATTATTAATAATATGTATCATTGATATAAATAGTTCAAAACCTGTATCTACAACTTAACATTTAAAGTAAATTGATTTGAGTAAAAAACATGATTTGCCTAGTAGCATTTAATTGAAATACTCAAGTGAAGTACAAGTAGTGGACTTGAGTTAATGTACTTAATTACTGTTCAAGTTATTTCAAAAACCGAAAGTAAAACTATAATCTGCATACTGTACTTAAAGGAGTTATTGATTGTGCAGTAGATAGGTCTTATAGTTATTTGTTAATGTAACCCAATGTGTGTTCTTTGAAATTGATATCGCGTTGTGTTCGTTGCAGTTGCGTACGTCTCAATTGTAATTTGGCTTGGCTTCCTATTTACGGACATGCTTTTATTTTGAAGGAGAGTTAGCGCAGTTGACAGGAAGTTGTTGTTGCTATGGAAACAACGTGACTGGGATTAACGGAGAAAAGTAATATCTACATATAAAGACTGAGAAAGCAAACGATAACGTTTATGGTCAAGTGTTAGCACCCCCCGAAGAGGCACAAGCTCTTACGTTGATATTGGAGATTTCAATAAATTCAATTTGAAAAAAAAACGAATAACGAAATTGAAACCCGAATAGTACTCCAACGAACGAATATTCGGGTACAGCCCTAGTAGATAGTCCACGTTTTCCGTATTTTGGATGAATATTACTTCTTCATTAATGTCTCACCTGTGCGATCTCCTCGGGTGTGGTGACCGGCTTGGAGAGGTTCTTCAGCTCCTTGATGACGGTCTCCACGGCCATCATGACTCCTCTGCGGATCTCCACGGGGTTGGCTCCCTTGCTGATGATGTCGAAGCCCTCCTTGGCGATGGCGCGGGCGAGCACGGTGGCGGTGGTGGTGCCGTCGCCCGCCTCCTCGTTGGTGTTGTTGGCCACGTCCTGCACCAGCTTGGCTCCGATGTTCTGGTACCTGTCCTTCAGGTCGATGCTCTTGGCCACCGTCACGCCGTCCTTCGTGACCTTCGGGCTGCCCCAGCTCTGCTCGATGATCACGTTACGACCCTGGAAACACAGACAGGAAGTGGTTAGATATAAAAACGGGTCTAACACTAGGATCTGGATTACATTACAAAGGGGATGTACATGAGAGTTTGAGGCTTCACCAAAATCTGTTTGAGTTATCTAATGTCAGCGAATCATTTGCCCTCGTGTCCTCCTTCACCCTCTGACACAGATGCTCCAGCCTTGAGCAGCCGTTATCTCCCTTAAGGAGGGGCAAGTTGTTGTTACCAGTTTGTGACCAGGCAACTGTGAATCATTGTTGTGGGACACGTGGGACACATCCTTCTCGGGGTGTAGATGACCCCGAGCCATAACCGACAACTAAAGTTGATTCAGTGTCCTCCGCGGTTTAGTTTAACGAATGAAGAATGTTGATGACCCTTAGCGAAACTAGTTCGAACCGCATCGGAGAGGAAGGCGTGGCATCTCTACCGTGTGGTCAGATCGTGGCCCGTGACATGTCGTGTGCTCCGAATAAACCGTCAGTGTTTGCCATCAAAGCTCCAGCTCTCCTCGTGTCTCTCTCTGAGTCCTGACTCCATCGCTACAGACGTCCCCCCCCCCACGGAAACACTTATATTATATAATGTGTAGGATTGCTTCTCGCACGTGTGATCCACATCCTCATAAAAAAAATAAAATAAGGGTTTGACCTCACGCTTGCAACGGAAGCACACATTTGTATTATCTAAAAGCTCCATATATTACCACAATTACTAGTATTTGCTTACGGACAGTGACTATAAAAAGACGTAGCATAAATGACCAGGTTGGAAACCCTTTTATAAATGTTTAAAAAAACATCAAAGAGACATTTGAATCAGATTAATGTAAAATTCAGGATTTTATTCACGTTTTTTGTTTTAAAAGCATTTATTTTGGGCATTACAATAGTATTTAGATCCTTTAATTAGATTAATCTGTAATTAAATTCCTGCTTTCAAACCCTTATGTCGAAGAATGCTAATCTGATTTAAAGAACAAAGGCTAATCCAATTAATCACTTAGTCCAAATTGAGGGTTTTATTCGAGGACATTTTCGACGACAGCCTCAAAAGTGTGTAACTCATTCAGGGTTTCCCACACAGACTATACCTGGGCGGGCGGCCCAGGTATATTAACGGCCGCCCCAGGTATATTAACGGCCGCCCAGGTATATTAACGGCCGCCCAGGTATATTTCGCGACCCATTTAGGTATTCTTCCGTGACCACGACGCCATCTTCGATCGATTAACTTGTGGACAATGATCCCTCGCTCCCTTGCACTGATCTCGCCTCCTTCTGGCCTGTTAAGTGGCCTGCCTCACACAGGGTGGCTGGCTGTCCACATGATGTGGCCTGCCGACATGGCCACTGTCATACAGATCATAAATCAAAGCCCTTGATTGGTCTCTGTGTGTCATTCAAGCTCGGGATAAGCTCAGCTCGGGTGAGGTAAAGGACTCTCTGAGTGTTTAGATCGTTAACTTAGTCTAAGTTCTCAGTGGGTCTCAAACGGTGCGGTCACCAGTTATGCAAACACATATTAAGGTGAAAAAAGGCAAGATATACTTTTAAAACTTGTTGAGAGAAAACTAGTCTTTGCTGCTGCCTCAAAGAGGAGCAGGGGGAGAGGAGGGAGAGGGGGGAGAGGAGGGAGACAGGAGAGGCTGGTTCAGGAGCACAGACACACTCACAACTATAAATGAACCAAAAATAAATTAATAAACAAGTTTGAGTGTTTTTTTCATTTTGGAAATGGTATGTTATTGGTTATGGCCATGACTTTATGATTATTGAAATGTATACAGTTCTGTTTAATATAGGTGTTTCCATAGATCTAGTCTCTTTATTTCCCCCTCAAAATGCACCAGATTGATGCATTTAACTCCAACATAAAAAATAAAATCTTACCGGGGGGGCATGCCCCTGGACCCCCATAGAGGATTTGAGGTCGACCCCCACTAAAAATGACATGGATAGGTTCCTAAATACATTTATCTTTTTAAATAGTAACCCATTTCCATATGTTCATGTGTGGGTAGTAGATTTAAACTATAGGGCTATCATTATGGGCCTTGCCTGAACCCGTTTGCTCTGCCATCGCGTGAAGGGTCTGCTAACAAGCGACCAACAGAAAGGTTAATGTTGTTGCACGTCACAAGAGACATGAAGAAGAGGGGACACATGTTGATGTAGAAGAGACGTGAAGAAGAGGGGACACGTGTTGATGTAGAAGAGACATGAAGAAGAGGGGACACATGTTGATGTAGAAGAGACGTGAAGAAGAGGGGACACGTGTTGATGTAGAAGAGACGTGGAGAAGTGGATTTTGCACAATAGGTGACCTTCAATATACTACAATCTTCAATTAGAGTTCTCACCTTGGGGCCCATGGTGACGGCCACAGCGTCGGCCAGCAGGTCGACTCCCTGCAGCATCAGAGCTCGAGCTTCAGCTCCGAACTTCACGTCTTTGGCGTAGGATCGGGTGAGGTGAGGGGCGAGCGCACGGCACACGGGCCGCACCTGCTTCATGATGGTCGGGAGGCGGAACATCTCTGAGGAGGAAACAGACAGAAAGAGGAGGAGTTAGCCGACACCTGAGAGACTAATGGACATCGTGATGAGTCCAATTAAACCCTATTTCAAGCATACTACTTCATCGAGTGCCGCCGAAGGACTGTTCCAATGTCTAGCATACTTGTAACTCTACCGAGCCCGGCGTACTTCGTTTGGAGAAATCTCGAGGCTGCACACGAGTAGACTCCGCTGTCCCCACAATGCTTTGCGCACGGACCAATTTCCCCAAATCTGTGGCGGAAAATGTAAGGCGGGGCCTCTCATATGACGCACACTTGCTCGCCTGTTCCACTCTTCGTTTTCCCGAATGCTAGGAAGTGTTCTTGCCTAGCTTCTGAAGCAAGTGCCTCGGAAGACATGTGCTACCAAGCAAGCGTCCTCGACATTGAGAAATACCCACAGTCTCCACGAACTAAAGTAGTATAAAGCAGAAATACTACCTCAAATTTGTACCCGATTAGTGTACAGGGTGTATGCAGGAATCCTGAAGTCAAATGTAAAACCTTTTAAGACCTTTTTTAAGACCCTTTCCATACATTTTAAGACCTCATCGCCTCTTCGAGTTCCAACCGGTTACATTGGCGACACACTTTACCTCGCATTGACTATATTGATTGTAAGATAGAACAACTAAACAGAGTGCAGACAGACTACTGAAGCCTCCTCTCCACATGACCTTCAACCTCTCTGTGAAGGTCAGGTTTAATGCAGCATGCTGCTTTGTTGCTTCTGTACTCTGTGCTCTTTCATTCCAGTGAAACTCCTCAGAAACCAGTATTTGACCAATAAACAAAACAATTGACAAAACTTTGAACTATGAAATATATTAAACTTTGGTGAGCTTCAGCGGGGTAATGCCATATAGGAGCTCTCTCACAAATACCCAGGGGTTAAATTGGGCTGGGGCTGTCCGGGGCTAAGCCCGACACATAGGACGATGCTCTGACGTCATCACCCTCACACATTTGTCATATGTTTACAAAAAATGATAATGTTAAGACTTTTCTCGTTCTTATAGACTATATTTAGGGTCGATATGTGTTGACCTTACTTTAAAATAGCAGATCCCTGTGACCGGATATAGTTTGGCTTATACCCCGGCCCCACGAGGACGCATACGCAAAAAAGTCACCCCCCACAGAGAGCAAGGCAACGAAACTTAAAATAAGAAGCAGCATTTTATGGCACGCTATGCATGGGGCCGCCTTGAGGGGGTTTCCCGACATGTTGTTTCGGTAAATTAAAGGGTGTGTCATGTCGTCGTTGCTGTGGACCTTCTTAACACCTTGGAAAATGCCGTTTAATAGCCTTAATGTTCGCTAAATTGATTTATCAACTTTTAATACTTTTTAAGACCCCGCGGACCCCCTGGTGTAATTGGTAAATATATATTGAACCAGGACAACCACACGTTTTTCCATCTGCCAAATAGTCCTAATTCACAGTAATTTAGCCCAATAGTTTTATTTAATTCGTTTAAACACCCCAAAATATAGTGGCAGAAGGGAACCAGGTACATTTATTGAAGTTAACTATTGATGTTTAAATTATATTAAAGTATTGTAAAAACCTGCTTGTAACAAAGCAACTTCACAATTTAGGATCACTAAGGTTCATTTTATCTTATTAGCAATACAATTTCTAGGTATCATTAATTTACTCGAGTACATTTCCTGCTAAATTGCAGAAATCTCCATACATAGTGTTCTTATTTTTTTTATTCAATAACATGTATTTGATAGATTGTAAAGTTACTTTCTAGATAAAAAATACAAATCATAAACCAACAAATGAATGACAAGCTGTACAGCAGTAGATACAAGTACTACAAAAATATGAATGAGTTAAAATTAGCCCCATATTAACCAGCTGCAACATTACACATTCATACTTATAATACAATTAGATGAAATACACTGTTCTGCAAAACTATAAATTAAATGCATTTAAAAGGCATGACTTTCTCTTCAAAGTAAGAGTATTTCTTCACTGTAGTATTGGTACATCCTAAATAATAATTAATCAACCCCCCCGCCCCCCCCCTCAGATGTCACATGAGGACAGATTGTGTTACAAAGGTTAACTGAGCCCCTAGTGGTCTGTAGTGGTATTGCATGACACCAGTTAATGAATGAATGAATGAATGAATATCCACTTCCAAGTCAAATATTTTTCTCCGAATTATCTTCTACAAAAAGGTTAGATTTATTACAAAAATATAATGTCACAGGTTAACTTGTGTTTTCAGGGGATGGATATGAAGTCACACTACAGTTATTACTAATTAATGAGTAAGCTGGGTTTAATTCAAACTACACATTTTTACCAGCTACCCGAGGGGGATCCAATCCAATTAGGAGGCAACCATTTCTTTTTTTTATCAGTTAGTTAATTACTCAGATACTCTATTATTTTTTAAACAACATTGGAAAGCTTTAGGGTCATGTTCATGTTGATTTAAGAAACTAAAGATTATAATCGTCGATTAGAAATCCACAATTAAAAGTGGACTTGTCTCAAACTCATTCTAGAAAAATTGTCAATTTAGAAGTGTTAAGCTATACAACTACTCAAGTAAAGTACATTGAAGTTGTACTTAAACACATTACTTAAGTAAATGCACTTAGTTACTTTCACCACTGCATTCAATTTAGTGTTTTTTTGCCATTTCTGTATAAAGAAAATACCTTGCATGTCTCTTCAATGTTATTTCTTACACTGCTTTCTCCACATTTAAATCCAATCCTGAATACAAAAAAATCACCCGTTTTAGTTTGATTTTAAACCTGTTCGTGTGGATCTTTAAACTACCTGTATTAAGTTTGACATTTTAATGATTTTAATATACCCATCGACTGTGTAATGGCTTTGATATCACCGTTTTATAACTGTATAGCTGCTTCTATGTGAGTAAACGTCTTTGTTTCTCCCTTTTCCTTGATTACAAAATATCCTTTTAAATGAGGATCGCCCTTTAATTATCTCAGACATATTGATATTTAAGGCTTCCCATCACATATTAAAATACAATCCCCACAAATTAAGAGTATAAAGTAGCATAAAGCAGAAATACTACCTCAAATGTGAACCTAATTACAGTAATTGGGTACATATAGTGGCGTCACTATGATCTCACAAACACCCATCTTTCAATTTGCCAAAAAAAATTCACAGTATCTATAAAAAATAAAGAATCTGGTTTATTTTACTATCTGTCATTAATCGTGACTGGATTATGAAAAGCACCCCACCCCCCAAATAAATCAACTTCCGGGTTCCCCCCACCCCCACGTGTGCTCTTCAGGTCGTGCGTCACAAGGTCATATTGTAAAAAAGCATGTGCGGAAACAGCCTGGCCATGCATGAAACTCCATCCTACTGTCTGACAGCAGGAATACATGGTTATAATGTATTTAAATCATAATTCATTCATATTAAAGACACGCTTCCTGCATTGGATGTAAGGTTGTGCACAGCTGCAGTATGACAGGCATCATGACATTTCTGATTAAATTCAATTAAAGAAGAGGGTCATATAAAGTATATCATACAGACAGTTAATTAATATTAGATGTAGAATGTAGTTAGATTCAATCATGTATGTCCTTGCAGTTACGAAAGAAAAACCTGTATGCTAGGAGTATTTAAAGCTAGTATAGTTGCCTCATAGCTTGAGCAGAAATCCGCCTTTAATGTTACACGAAAGTGCATTAAGCTTGAAGTATTAGTCTCATTAGTTTTTTAAGGAGTTAGTAAAGATGTCAGCACTTACTTGTGAGGTATTGGAGATCGTGTAGCTGCTTCTTGGTGCAGGTCTGCAGGTCTGAATGAGAGACGGTCGGAGTAACAGGACGAGCCGTGTGCTGCAAATGAGATCTGATGGAGCTGCACATGGGCTTTTCACATCCGGGGCATTCACCGGCGGGCCCCGGAACGTGGATAACTGCAGAACACTTTGGGAAAAAGGGACTTACAAAACAGATGTATTTGAGTATATTCAATACATGTAATACATGGAGTATACCTGTATATTGAATACAAAAATAAATAATTTAAACAAGAAAGATGTTAAAAAATTTAATGCTATTTTATTTCTATTTCCATTTCTAAAATGAATTGGATTGTTTATTGCTGTGTCATAGTTTATCTTATGTACATTTCCTTGTGTTTTGTATGCTGCTGCAATGCAAACATGTCCCAAATTGGGATCAATAAAGTATCTATCTATCTATCTATCCATCTATCTATCTATCTCTCCATCCATCCATCCATCCATCCATCGACCGACCGAGTATCTACCCAATAGTGTTTGGTGCATGCGATACACATATAAAGACAATTAATTACTCAGTGTTTACTAAATTGTACTGTGTCCTTGGGTGTCGTGATAGGCGCCTTTAAATACAATGTATTATTATTAGAAACAAACAAAAAGGACACCATTTCTTATACATATAAATAGTTACACCAACAACCAACAGAGGGCTTCACTTTCAATGTTTCCAATAGAATATACATCATTCACTAATCACTATGTAAGGTAATGTTCACTTGTGTAATTCAGAATATCTCTCGATGCTCGTTCCGGGGCTGGCGTTTCTAGAAGCTTCTCCTGTGCCATTGGAGGAAAAAATAGAGGTCAAAGTTTATATTGTGCAACATTGCTGCGACATTAAAACCCAAAATAAGACATAAAACCCCTTGAAAACACACTGTATTCCCCTTATATAACATGTATGAATGAAAACAGTTGTTGTTATTCGCAGTTAGGTGTTGTGGAATCTTCTGGAAGGCAGAGAATCCGGTGCCAATTTCTACACCGTAATGCGCATGCGCAGTACATTTCACGTGGAGTACAGATATCCCCCTTCAGTCTGTGTCACAGTAAAACCTGCAGCTTCACGTCGTCTCCAGACCTCTCACACATCTAGAAATGGTAAGATACTCGGCTTTAAACAACTGTGGGTGTTAATAATTCAAACTAAAGACAGATAAAGGATTTAAATACAGGATAAAACTGTCTGCATGTGGCTGCTGTGTTATAATACGCAGCTAGCTAATGTTGTGTTAGCTGCCTTTAACATGGTTTCACAAGGTCAAGCGATTAAAAGCTGAGAGAAGTATGCGTTTACTAAACAAAGCAAAAAGCATATTTTATCTTAATAATGCATTGTATTAACTGTTACAGGAGATGACTGACTAGCTTTAACGTGCAAATGGAGCTTTAAACTGATATAGGTCTGCTTTTCTTAGTATTAGTTATTATTATCCGTCATCAAAGCAGACATGTGGGGATATAAATGCAGGTCATTTAGTGTCATAGCTTACTGATCCTGACATTCATTCATTCGTCCCTGCAGCAGCAGTCGCATGTGAATGAATGACGTGTCAGAGATCCTATAGAAAGTCCAGTTTTGACTCTAATTTCGGGCAATTATCTGTAAAAACTGCGTATTTATTCATATACATGTTTGTCATATTGCGCTATGCATGCCCTTGGTGGGTGAAAAATACGAATTGCATGCTCGGTTAAATCATTTCCGGCTTCCGTTTACGTCGTCTCTGACCTCACATGTCCATGCACACTACAGCTTAAATAATCATTCAAGATGTGTTTATCTATAGGATTTGTAGCCAGTTTCCCAACAAGTAAATCAAATAATTATTCATTATCGCAATTATATGCAGAATTGATCAGGAGATCTGTGAATACACTTAAGATAAATTATATATCTGATAAAATAGCGAGGTCCTCTTAATTTAAGCTAACATTGACTTACATAGCAACTTATTTGTGCTATTTTAGTCTTTAAATGAAAACGCATTACCATATTTGTCAATTATTCTGGTTTTATGACAGTACAGCTGTGGGGATAATTGAATCTTAAAGAACTAAGTACCACAGGAAGTGCAGACGGTATTATATAAATAGGGAAATAACTCTAAATGTGCCAGTTCACAATATTCTGTAATACATGATCCTACAGTTGATATACTTTATCAAAAAATCTACGGGGACTTCAGTTTGTGGTGCTGTTGAAAACCAAAAGGGGTTACTCTTATCAACACTGGGGTGCAGTACTAAACAAATAGGCTGTGTGGTTAATCGTGCAACTTGTGCGCCGACAACCTCGTGAAATACTGCACTGAGAGCGTTCTGGTAATCTGTACAGCCAGCCTCGAGTGTTATCTTGTCATTTTAAAAACCTGGAGGACATTTCGTCACCAGTCAAGGTTTTTTGTTTCATGCATACACAGTCTGAGCGATTCCCCAATACTCCAAAGAATCCTCCACTAAATGACCATTCAAGTATGTTATCAGCTGTCCTTGTCCTCGGGTTAAACCGCCCCGATGAATGAGTAACCCCACCTCTTTCTGATCAGTCCCATCCCCCTCCTTTAACTTCCACCACCTTGTTCAAAAACAACCTTCAACCAAGGTCACCGGTACATCTGCTGCCATCAGACATGTTGGTGCAGCTGGTGTTATAAATCTTGTCGTCCGTTATTCAGCTGCTGCTTCTCCTATATTAATAGAGTGAATGAAGAAATGCTGACCTGCATGACACTGAGTTTTGTCATAATTTCACAAATGCTGCCTCTGTGGATGAGCTGCTCACTTAGTGTTCAGATAATGTCTTTAATTAAGCTCTATGAAGATTTACTCCACCGCCCCCCCTCCTCCATTTATCTCCCTTTCCAAATAGATCAGCCACAACTGGGAATTAATCTCCCCTCTTAAACACATTTTACTAAAGCCCTTTTTTGTTTTTCTTGTGTAAAAATACTGTAAAAGAATCGATGCTCTTGATCAGTCTGGTTTTTTCTCACTCACTATAACCTCAGTGGGGTCCTAGGTGTCTTTAGGGTGGATGCCACCTTTTTTCAAATTCTCGAGTTGAGAGTTTCTCGAGTTTTAAGTGCTTTATGGCCTCTCTTAAACCCAACATGTTATTCGATAGTAATTTATATTATTCGCTAATGATTTCCTCTCTTTTCTGGTCACTTCACAGGCTTTCAGGAAATTCCTCCCCTTGTTCGACCGGGTGCTCGTGGAGCGTTTTACCCCGGAGACGGTAACGAAGGGCGGCATCATGCTGCCGGAGAAAGCTCAGAGCAAAGTGCTGCAGGCCACGGTGGTGGCAGTCGGGCCGGGCTCCCGCAACGTGGTGAGATTACCCTCTTCAACCCCCCCTCCGCCTTATCGCCTGAATCTCCTCCTCGAGCACCAATAGGCGCTTTCACACCAAGTACTTTGCCCAGGAATAGTTCCCGGAACTATCTAGTAAATCGCGTTCACACCGGAATAAATCCCTGAGGGAGCCGCTGACGTCACTTAGATTAGACTTTACTCGCGTTCATGTCCATATCGATCAAAGACACCTAAACAATTAGCGTCGCTATGCAACCGGGTGAGGCCACAAAGTATAGCGCAGCATTATGCATTTGTTTACATGTCCATCGGAACCCCGAGGCATTACCAACAGATCAACGCACAATCAACCCACACAGGACATCTCTTTCTCCACATTAAATGTTAGACATTAGAATCGACTCTTCTTGTCTGTCATATAAGTGGCGCAACTGATGCGGTATTGCGCTAAAGGGAAATTATTTTGACCGGAGAGATTTAGTTTTACCGGTCAAAGTCCGGTAATTACCGCCTAACGGGAACTCTGGTTGCCTCTGAAGACTGTTGTGTAACTCTTTGTGATATTTTGTTTTCCAGAAAGGTAACCTGCTGCCAGTCAGTGTGACGGTGGGAGAGAGTGTCCTGCTGCCAGAGTACGGAGGAACTAAAATCAGTCTGGACGACAAGGTAAAATACAGTTTCACCTGAATCACCATTATTGAAGAACAGAATAATTTAATGTCATCATACATGAAAAATGCTTCTCCTTTCAAAAGGTGCCATCAAAACAACACACGACAACAAATCCTCCCGTGCCTTTCCTTGTTTTAACATCTTGTTTTTCCTCCAGGACTATTTCCTGTTCCGTGACGGAGATATCCTTGGGAAATACGTCGAGTAAATCGTCATTTCTTTCGTCGCAGTAGATCATGTCAAGTCCCAAAACCTGGAGAGAAGAAATTAAGTTGCCTCTTTCATGTCTGTTTTTCTTTACTTTTTTCTTTCCAACGTGTTATTGCAAATGTAAATAATTCTAATCCAATTTTGTTACAATAATAAAGGTGAACTATTGATTGTAGTCTTGTGGCCTTCTTTAATATTTTTGATATTTCATTTACTACCTCTCTTAGTGGCTTTGGTTTGTGTTCGACGTAAGGAGATAATTTCATACACATGAATAGAGAAGGAACAATCAAAAGTAGGAGAAAGGAAAGGGGGATTTAAATTGCACAAGCGCATATGGAAACACAAATGTCAAGGGCAAGAGATAGAAGTGTGATAATGTAAGTGTATATAGCAGCAAAATTAGGGTTTATATTGAAATCAAGACAATATGTTATAAAATACAACGCGAGAATCCATGTAACATAAGGACATAATGAGGGTGTAGGCCTGTGACAAACAGCCAAAAAGGGCTTTCGAGATACCGCTCCCGGAGTTGGGACAAAACACAACTTACCTTTTCCTCATCTCTAAGGCTTCCCATACATGAAATGGATTGTTGTATACAAATATTTTACTGCAAAAGTGGTAAAATTGATATATAAAGTTAGACACCCCAACCAAAAAATAAAGGCTGGCCGCCTGGGGGTTGAGGCATATAACCTCATGTAGATTCACAATGGAAGGTCTGATAGGTTTAAAACGTGGCATACCTGAGGTCAGGACATCACTCTGCATTATAGAAAAGACAGAATGTCAATATCTTAATGTGTGGAGATACAGTCATTTGAACACATGCCTATAATAGGCGGAAATGTAAATCTATGAAGAATACCAAGAATCAATCTGGTGCACTTGAGAGCAACATGAAGAGATCTATGGATCTATGTGCTCGTTGCTTGATTATGCCTTCCCAGTCCCTTATCACGTAGCCTATAAGAGCATGGCGCCAGTTGTGGTGAAGGCATCTGACTTACTTGAACCGAAGTGTCTGCATGCATAGCAGAAGATGGTATCTTTTTTACAGGAATATTCCAGCCAATCTCTGTTTTGAAACCGTGAGCTGCAAAATGAGCGCCTCACCCCACTGTACAGGCGAGTTGGGTACTTTTTTAAATATACCTGGGCAGGCTCTGTTCTGCAGAGGTCCTCTGGTACTTGCGGGCCGCCGAGAGGTGGCGGTGTTTGGGGCAACGAAGACGGCTGTGGCTGCTCCGCCTCTGTGGGCGAGGCGGGCAAAGCCGGCGAGTCGGGCAGGAGGACGTTCGTGTTCACGACAGTAACGTAATGTCCCCATGATCTGAACTGTTATTACCTGCAGTAGATGCAGTGTATGCTGGCGATAAGGGCTGGTTGTTTTAACCATTTTCTGATCCATCACTGACTGCTGTGTCATCACCTTGCAGATGATGAATGTGCAGCGGCACAGGTCACGCGCACCTGACATAATAACGTTACTTACCGTTTAAATTGATCAAATAAATGCAGCAGAGCAGACAATGCTATTCAACCACAATTACCATTTATTTGATTTCAACTATATTCTTCTTCTTCTTCTTCTTCTTCTTCTTCTTCTTCTTCTTCTTCTTCTTCTTCTTCTTCTTCTTATTATTATTATTATTATTATTATTATTATTATTATTACTACTATTGTTAGTAATAGTAGGCAAAATGTAATATTTTTCACTTTTAATTTTTTTAACTTTTCATTTTTCAAATGAGGGTGCAATGCACCCTTATGCACCCTCGTAGAACCGGGCCTGCTTCTACATCAACATGTGTCCCCTCTTCTTCTTCTTCCCTCTTCTACATCAACATGTGATTGAAAGCAGCATAATGACAGAGTTATGAGAAACATTCAATCGACAGATTCATTTGTACATCAGATTTCTCAAGAGAGCATGGCACGTGTTGACTCGTGCATTACAGAACATTTCACTTGCACTGCGCCACCTTGGTTTCCTAAGCAGTACACGCAAACAGTCATTATAACCAACCTGGAGCTTCCGGAGGCTCGCCTTCTTAAACTTGACCCACAAGGGGGCAGTAGAGAGAGGAGTGCAATAAGCTCTAAAGAGGTTCACCTTAACCCAGTGCTTCTCAAATGGTGGTCCGCGGACCACTGGTGGTCCGTGAGTGCCCCCTAGTGGTCCGTGAGTATATTGGTAACATTTCACATTTGAAATTAATTAATGAATTAAAGTTTTTCGCACTCTCGCGGGAATATCTCGGCAATGGAGCGAGCTTAAGTTTCACTTGTAATTGCATGATATAGCCCAGATAAACAGCTTCATCACACATGTTGCCACTTGTTTGTACCATTTTCAGGCAATTTGTAAAAAACGATGTGTTGTTAGACATTTGTGGAGTTAGGTGGTCCGTGAGTGTTTTTTTATTGGTTAAGTGGTCCTTGGTATGAAAAAGTTTGAGAAACATTGCCTTAACCTTATCTGAACACCAATTTTCTAGCCAACATGTTGGCTTGTGTATATAAGACACGCCACTGTCTATACATGTCATCATCATCAGCCATTTCACCTGTGATGATGTGTCCCAGATACTTAGTGTTACAGCAAACAGGCAGCACCTGTCCTGATAGATAGCATGTTGGAAAACCAAGGTTCTTATCCCCTTTTGCTCTGCAGATCATATCAAATTTGACACCGTAATCAGAACACACATTTAGCAACAGTTAAAGTCCAGCACTGCTAGGACATGCTTTGTATATATCTATACCTATAACATATTGATAAAAAACAGTATAATAGGTTCAAGGTTCTTTATTTGTCAAACGTCGATAAACTCATCCGGCCAGTTAACAGACAAATATAGTGCAAGTAAATAGTAAATAGTAAATAATAAATACAAGAGTGTGTATATACAAGAAGAAAATAGTTTAAAAAACTGAAATAGTGCACTAAGAGTCTATATGCAAGTCATTGAAATATGATATATTAGGTAACTAGATACATATTTTTGAAGTAGCAGCCAGATGATTATTGTGGATGTTGTTTCAACAGTTCAGGTCTTTAATTACGTAAATTATAGGTCACTCCCTCAACAAAAAGTTACAAGTCTCTTACATTTGAGTTAAAAATAATTACTTAAGTAGATGTTGTTACTTTCTATCACTTGTAATACATCATGTATTTATTAAAAATAATTAAAAAGGTAAAATAAAAATGTGTTCATATTTTTTACACAGTCTGTGATTAAATACAATTATTTGTCTCAGCAGCATTTTGCCAGTCAATCTATAAGAATAAACACATTACTTTGAATAAAATACAAATAAAAAAATTATAGGCTACATCCTCCACAAAAAGGAACACGTCTCTTACATATATATTTTTTTTAAAGGACTTGATTAAATGGAGTTACTTTCAGTCACTTGCATGACATGTGCATTATATAAAAAGGTAAAATAACAAAGTATTAATATTTTACACCGTGAGTGATTCACACTGCTGCTACAACAGAGCGTCTGACGAACATCCGGGTATTCTGTCGAGATGGTCATGGCGGAGGGAGCTGCAGTTCTCAGGAGGAATCGGCCTGGAACCAAGGCAAAGGTGCGTTTACACCCAAAATACACACCCTTACATCCCTGCAAACGGACCTCCACGACTCTGCAATGCTGTCTCACTTCAGTCGAGTTGTTATAACTCACGTGTTTTTAACGATAACTAAATCATAGGATGTACGGCCTGACCTGGAAATAGCCAGCTAGCTGGTTAGCATTTCGGTACCGTCTACTTGCTGGAGTTACGTTAACTTAACAGTGGCTTACTATACATTTCGGAGCTCCCTGTGATAATCAATGGTGCTTGGATAATCACACAGCCACATTTTAGTGAATCAGTTTTACACAAGAGACTATTAACGTTGCCTAAGTTATTGTTGCTAAAAATGTTACTGTTACTAAAGCTGTTAGCTTTGCAAGAAGTAGTCGCACCCCGAGTTGACGTTATCTAAGTAGCTAGCGTCAAGTTAGCTTAGTAGCTGTGTAATAATGTAGAAACGCTCGCAACTTTTACAATTAAATGTATTCTCCCAGCAAGGCTTTCCCTATAACCAATAACCAAACTTCAGCTGGCTAACCTTAGCTACTTTGACGCCGTTATGTTATTAGTTATATCAATGTTTATGTGTAGATACTCCTCTGAATTTTACTCAGAATATGTATATATTGTTTTAATTGTGTGATGTTTATATTTTGCTATTCTATTTTAAAGTGCTTTTGTAAATCTTGTTGATTTACTGTCAAAATGCTGTCTGTCGGTCGGTCGGTTTCATGTGTCTGTCTGTCATATGTGTTGTGATTGTTGGTTAACGTCAGATGACAGCTATGTAGTTAGTTAGCATTCTCAATGCTACAATAAAGATGCTTTTTAAACAGCCTGTGCTACAATGCTAGCTTTGTCACTTTGAGTGTATAACGTTGGACTAAATGTACCCTCCCTCCATGTGTAGGATTTCTACAACTGGCCGGATGAGTCATTTGAGGAGATGGACAGCACCCTGGCTGTCCAACAGGTGTGTTGACGTTTGTCTCTGTGTGTGTGTGTGTGTCTGCAATTTGGTGCTTCTTCCATCCTACACAGAAATACAACCTTTTGTTACAAGTTAGAATCCTTTTATTGACAACAATTTGACATCAAAATCAAAGTACTCATTACATTTAGATGTATTGTCCGACCTAGAGGGATATTTGCTTCACAGCTGGTGCCCAACATATTTATAGACAGCAACACACACAACAACTGAACATACTAATAGCAACACATATAGCAACGTATAGCTATAGACGAGACACAACATATTCACATCGATATTACTAAACATTCCCGACATTTTAAACTTTTCCTGGCTTAGAAAGTGTGCTGCTGCATCCTGTTCTCTGGGTACACTCTCTCCCTATTTCCAACACTTAAATCAAAGTTTACATATTAGGCATTGTGAATTACCAGTGTATTGTCGCCATACAAAATGTGATGCTAACATGTGTGCTTTTGTTTTTCAGTACATCCAGCAGAACATTAGATCAGACTGCTCTAATATCGACAAAATCCTTGAGCCCCCAGAGGGTCAGGACGAGGGCGTGTGGAAGTATGAACACCTCAGGTATGTTGATAAAGTATTTTAAGCTTGAAAATGAACAAGTTATTGAAGCAGCAGTCCTAGTAGGGTCACTCATGCTCATGTATTTGTCTTTTCTTCTAACTGCTCGTGTTTTGTCCTTCATGTAGGCAGTTCTGTCTGGAGCTCAACGGACTAGCTGTAAAACTGCAGGTACGTGATCCAACTCGGAAGATATACAACCTTTTATTAATTTTTAAACATGTCTGATGGAAGGTTTTTTCCCCCATTCATGTGTCCATATCAAAGCAAAGATCTTAATCAGGAACTATTTGGTAGAGCTGTATAAAGAACTGGTTAACCTTTGTTTTAAGGAGTGTTTTTAAGGTGTGTTCATTTAATCTTTGCTTTGCAGAGCGAGTGCCATCCAGACACCTGCACCCAGATGACAGCCACAGAGCAGTGGATCTTTTTATGCGCTGCCCACAAGACACCCAAAGAGGTCAGTCAAGACCGTGGGTTACTCAATGTTCACAATTCTTTATTGAGTTTTATGTACATCTTATACAATATTCATGAACTTTATACAATAACAGAAGGGATGTTTCGTGACAGAGGCATAATTGACATTCCTGCAGGTGTAATACCAGTCAAACAAACAATACATTACAATATTTTGGACCAAGCAACCTTTTTATGTTGGGGATAGAACTGGTGATCGGCTCATCAGTAGTTTGTTAATTCTATGAAATGTGGCCGTGTCTGTCGAATAAAGGAAACCCAATCCGACCGTAGCTCAGTAAATCTATCTATAGTATCTATAATCTATTCATCTGGAGGAGAAGAGAAAAAGTAATTGTTTCCATTATGTATATGTTATTAACTATTATCTGTTATCTATCCATTCTTCAATTGTGGGGCAATCGGGAAGCAGTGCTTTGTGATGGGTGTTCTTACAAGCAGTTATCAGAACTCAGAATAAATATGTATTAAAGCGCCCTAAATGAAAGTCAACCTTACCCAAGATAAAAGTGCAGAATTGGAATGGTATTTTCATATTGAGTATTGCACTTGGGTTTATTTTGAATGGTTGTCCTTTAGAATGATTCATTTGTCTCTGCCTTTGTCTGAGGCTCTTAATAGCTGCTTTCACGCCATAAGTACTTTGCCGTACTTATGGCGCGTTTCCACGGCAGCGGGTAGCTCGCGTTAAGCGTGCCGAGCCGTGCGGGGCCCGTTTTTGGTTGCGTTTCCACTTGGCCTAGTTTTGGCCCGGGGCTACTTTTTCCCCTTTTTTCTGGCCCGACTAAATCGTGGTTCTAGGGTCAGGAACAACCAGGCTGAGTCGGGCTGAGCATGCTAAACTAGAGAGAGAATCGCTGGCAAGGGGGCTACAACTACAACAAGATGAACATATTTGACCGTGATTTAATTGTAATACACGTTTCTAAATGATGCCGAAGTAACAACACACTGATACCGGTTAGTAAAAACCATGAATTAATGCTTTGACAAGTCTGCAGACAGACGGCAGGCGATGACACCTTTAAAATGCGTGTTTTCTGAATGGAGATCGGCTAAGCTAACGTTATATATGCTCCGACAATCCACACTCACAACAACGGCCTACAGTAAGTAAGTTAGTCTCTCTTCGTTGGTGCGCGGGGCTAATGCTAATGCTAAAATGCTAATGCCAACAAATAAAACTTTTACGGGGCGTGGTTTGCAATCCGCCCAGCCAATCAGAAATGGGAACCCTTTTCTCCCCAGGAAAGCACCACCTCTCTAGCAGGGACTGAAAAGGGGGGAACTAAGTTCTCTTTTTGGTGTGAACGCAAAATCCCAGGAACTATCGGAACTAAAAGGGAAAGGTCCTCCGGTGTGAAAGCGCCTAATGAAGTTTCTAAGTGTGTTTTGTGCTTCCTCCACAGTGCCCTGCCATTGATTACACCAGGCACACGCTGGACGGAGCTGCCTGTCTTCTCAATAGCAACAAATACTTCCCCAGCAGGTCAGTCGTCCTCATTTGCAACCTGTAAATACAGCTTCTTATTTTGGTCACTTAGGGGCAGTGAAAAAAAAGTATGAACACAACACAAATACACCGCTGAAAATCACTTTAAATATCCATTGAGGTGTTCATTCTCTGTAGGTTTATTACTAAATGTGACAACTTTGAAAAAGGACGTAAAACTGAAATGGCTGTCATATTGTTTGACGGCATTCTTTTGGACGTGTGGGGTTTACACGATAATGTGACGATTAGTTGTGGTAAAATAAGAGAAATGAAGAGAGGATAAATCACTGCAAACCTTGTCATCTTCCTACTCATGTTGTAGTTTCAAAATGTATTGTCGATCGAAGACTTGCCAACTTCTGATTTTGGGTTTTAGATGTCATACACCAACAAGAACTTAAAAAAAAAGTATACTGACACCTTTCATTACGAGTTGGTCTTTGTATGGCTTTGTCAGTCAGACACCATCCGTGAGATATCATTTCATAGATCTACCCCGTGTCTCTTTGTGTTTGCAGGGTGAGCATCAAGGAGTCATCGGTGGCCAAGCTGGGCTCCGTCTGTCGTCGCATCTATAGGATATTCTCTCACGCCTACTTCCATCATCGCCAGATATTCGACAAGTATGAGGTGGGTCTGCTTGGAAATATGTTATCAACCAATCACACCGAGAATGCTTTGGTTTCTGTGTCTATTCTGGATTGTTTCGAGGTGCAAATAATAATAATACACTTTATTAGGATAGCACCTTTCATGCTTTAGAGAAAACATAACAACAATATTAAAATAATATAAAACTAATACAGAACAAGATAAAACATCTACAGTGATAATATGTTAAAATAAACAATTTAAACTGTAAAAAATACAGTAAAACATGGACAATGATACCAGTGAGAATTGAAAGTTAACCAACTGCAGGACCTCTCACAGCTTAGTACGGTATGGTTAGGCCAGGCTCACTTTAAGCTGCGTTTCCATTACAGTTCAGTACCTGGGGTAGTAACTATAGTAACGCAGTGTAGGCGGGGCGATCGGCTGTTCAGCGGGCGGAGCGACGCTGCATAAAACTGCCGTGACGTCATCTTCAATGAGAACCACAAAACCAAAACACAGCCGTTAGCCGTTAGCACTCAGAGCTCACAGCTCCTCATATCTGTTCAGAAACTAGACAGAAGTTAAACAAGTCCAACCCACAGACTGTCTGTGTCATGGAGAATACAGTCGCTGCTTTATTTATGTCTGTATAGGCCGTTGCTGTGAGTGTGGACGGTCGGAGCATATATAACGTTAGCTTAGCCAAGCTCCATTCAGAAAACACGCATTTTTCGCATGCCGTCTGTCTGCAGACTGGTCAAAGCATTAATTCATGGTTTTTACTAACCGGTATCAGTATGTTGTTACTTCGGCATCATTTTGAAACGTGTATTACAATTAAATCACGGTCAAATATGTTCATCTTGTTGTAGTTGTAGCCCCCTTGCCAGCGATTCTCTCTGACCAATCAGCAGTCGAGAGTGGTTTAGCATACTCAGCCCGGTTGTTGGCCCGGTAAGAAGCTCGATTATGGAGGGCCAGAAAAAAGGTGAAAAGGTAGCCCTGAGCCGGAACTAGCCCTAGTGGAAAAGCAAAAAGCTTAAACCGTGCTACGTGCTGCAGTGGAAAGCGCCATAAATGACTTTGATAAAAATCAGACCGCCAGATTGACCGCTTTGATCTGTTTGTCTGCCTACAGAACGAGACGTTCCTGTGTCACCGGTTCACGCGCTTCGTCATGAAGTACAACCTGATGTCCAAGGACAACCTGATCGTGCCCATCCTGGAGGAGGAGGTGCAGAACACCTCGTCAGCGGGGGAGAGCGAGGCCTAAACACACTGCTGCCACAAAGGGAGACACATGTAACACACACATGACATGAGGAGACGCATCCACACACCTGGCATACACAGTACACACATATATAATATATATACACACTACAGTGTCTACAATAAGGCTCCTGTCTCGTAACACTGTCCATGTCCCTCCACCCTTGTCACCTGTGTCTATCTCAAAGGAAGTGAGGGGTAGCGGGAGCAGAGGTCAGCCATGCCTGCAGGACAAGTTGACGTTTTCTATCCTCCTCCCTCTCGCTCTGTGTGTCCAGATCCACTCTGGGGGTCTGGGTGCAGCCCCTGCTCTCACACTCCTCCTCCTGGGAAACCCCTTTTACCTTTAATGTTCTTTAAGCAGCTGGATTTGCAAAAATGTAATCATGGTGACCTGTATTGTTGACAAAGGCACACGCTGACAGCCCCTCCCTCTGTATATAACCTCCCTTCTCTCTCTTAATTCACTATCATGTTTTTCTGATGGTGCTTCACTTTTTTGTGTCTGCTTCTGTTTCTCTGTTCGCTTATTGTGTTGCCTACCAGCCTGTTTTTCGGTGGGGTCGTCCTATGAAATGGATCAATAAAGTAGCCTGCTGACTTAAAGGGATAGATCAGATTGTGTGTGGGGTTGTCGCATATCCATAGTTCAGGTATGACCGACAGTAACTGCTCTCTAAAAGCCACCAAACTCCATCGTCAGAAACCAGTTATTTTTTACTTCGCTGAACACAGACGTTTCTCGACTTCTGCTGCCTCGACTAGTACGTTTTTTTTTGGTGGTATTTTGTGACTTTGGCGTTTAAAATAGTTAGTTTGGATTCACTGACGTCACACGATTTACACAGAATAACTAACTGATAGAGGCAGAAGGAGAACGGCAACGCCTTTTTGTTCTGCGATTTATAAAATCACTGATGGCTTTGGCGAGAGCATCGCAAAATGCTTTGGGTCCTCGTTTGACGGCAAGGTTAAGCGGAGAAAATATCGTCATCTACTGTAGGTAATGCACTTTTATACAACCCTACTTTAAAACACCAACCATCCCTTTTTAACGATGCCAGTGAAACACGAAACGTAGGTGTGTGTGGCTTGTGTGGTAGTGAACAAAGACAAACGTAACCGTGCAGTCAGATATTCTTTCTCTCTCATCTCTGAAGTGTTTTTCAGATAATTCAGGAACTCTGATCCTGCTTAGTGGCCCCCATTTTAATACTGTGTGAAATGTGTCGGATATTCCCCTTTCCTCGACAGGGTTGGGTCTGAGAGTCACATGGGACTGAGCTGCTGTAAGCCGGTCTTTCCATACGCATTATACAAGTAAAGGAGGAAATATCAGATACATTTACGTGTCGGAGCACAACTTTCTTTTTACCCTCCCCCTCATTAAGTTATTTTGTGGGAGGAGTCTTGTCAATCCAAACCCACTTTTTTTTTAATGGACTAAAACAATTTTGTTACTGTCGACATTTTCATGATGTCTGTTAATAAAAAAATACCTATTATTCAGGTGTTTGTGTTATCATTCATGGGGCTTTCCAGTGATGGGTGTGAACCAAATGTGTGATTTCCAATAACTACGGCGTTAAGACCAAAAGTAAAACTAATATTATTGGAAAAATAGGAATAAGTAGCAGTTAGCAGACCCTTCACGCGATGGCAGAGCGAACAGGTACAGGCAGGGCCCATAATGATAGCCCTATAGTTTAAATCTACTACCCACACATGAACATATGGAAATGGGTTACTATTTTAAAAAATAAATGTATTTATAAATTTATTTAGGAACCTATCCATGTGATTTTTAGTGGGGGTCGACCTCAAATCCTCTAGGGGTGGTCCAGGGGCATGCCCCCCGGTAAGATTTTATTTTGGAGTGAAATGCATCAATCTGGTGCATTTTGAGGGGGAAATATAGAGACTAGATCTATGGAAACACCTATATTAAACAGAACTGTATACATTTCAATAATCATAAAAGTCATGGCCATAACCAACAACATACCCATTTCCAATATGAAAAAAACACTCAAACTTGTTTATTAATTTTATTTTTGGTTCATTTACAGTTGTGAGTGTGTCTGTGCTCCTGAACCAGCCTCTCCTGTCTCCCTCTCCCTGTCTCCCCCCTCTCCCCCCTGCTCCTCTTTGAGGCAGCGGCACAGACTAGTTTTCTCTCAACAAGTTTTAAAAGTGTATCTTGCCTCTTTTTCACCTTAATATGTGTTTGCATAACTGGAGACCGCACCGTTTGAGACCCACTGAGAACTTGGACTAAGTTAACTATCTAAACACTCAGAGTCCTTTACCTCACCCGAGCTGAGCTTATCCCGAGCTTGAATGACACACAGAGACCAATCAAGGGCTTTGATTTATGATCTGTATGACAGTGGCCATGTCGGCAGGCCACATCATGTGGACAGCCAGTCACCCTGTGTGAGGCAGGCCACTTAACAGGCCAGAAGGAGGCGAGATCAGTGCAAGGGAGCGAGGGGTCATTGTCCACAAGTTAATCGATCGAAGATGGCGTCGTGGTCACGGAAGAATAAAAAAAACAAAAACCTAAATGGGTCGCGAAATATACTTGGGCGGCCGTTAATAGTAGTAGTTTTGCATCCTGAGTGACAAGCCCTCCCTCTGTCATGTTGCCTTCATGGATGTAAGGTAGCGCGAGAAATAAACCAACACTGCATACACAATCCCGTGATGGTGGGAAACCAAACTGATACCAGAGTCAAAGTTCCGTTAAGCGGGCTGTTGAGCATCGTCGTTCAGAATCAGATCAGAATCAGAAAACCTGTATTAGTCCCACAGAGGGGACATGTACGTTGTTACAGCAGAAAAGAGCCACTGACAGCTTAATGTTACATATGTTACATGCAAAAAGTATTTAAAGTACTTGCACTTTTCCCCATAAAAATGAATTGTAATCAATACTTTTAGATGTAAATGGTTTATTGTGTCATTAAGATGGGTCTCTGAAACAATCAAACTTTGACCACACTGTTATCAGAGTTTTCTCAGACTTTTAGCACTCTTTTCCCCGCAAAAACTACTTTAAACCATCAGTGTCACTGTTGTGGGGATGTAGGAATGTACCTGTGTCTGGTGCGGAGCCTCCCTGCACTTTAAATCAATTGATTTGCCTTTACTTATCGTATTTTCTACTGTTAATGCACTGTGCTCATGTCGGGTGGTGCGCTCTCTGGAGCCCTCCTGTGGGGAAACTTGGAACTGCACTTAAATCACTTTGTGCTTTTTAAGCCTTTTAAAATACTTTCTGCCCTATAAATGATTTGTAATCAGTATTACCATTATGTAGGGGCTGCATGAACACGAATTGGAGCATCCCTGCACACTTCCCTCTTATTTAAAACTATTTACAGTGAGGTGCTGCAGCGTGATTCTCTCCTTTTTCTCTGCCCCTATTTAAAACACTTGCTAGAGGTAACATCTATATTTCAGTCCTGATTTTGGCACATCTTATAAATTAGTTAAATGTAGCCTTGTGTTTTTATTCATTGTTTGTTATATACAGCAGATTTAATTATATTCTATGGAGGCTGATGTGCTTGAACAAATCGAATGGGGGGGCAATCATTTACAAAGGGGGGGCACACACTGCCGTCAACAACCAACACACAAACACCAACGCAACTTCAAAAAACATGCTGTAAAGTCTATTGTCTTTCACACACATTGCAGGGTGTAGTGCTATTGTATAGCGCACCTATGACTTGTGCATGCATGCACGGTTGTGGCACGACCACCAAAACAGAAACATATGGACATAGGCCACCATATAAAAAGGGTGCAAATGTATTTAGTATCCTATCCATGTGAACATGTTTTAGGTGGGGGTGGACCTAACCTTCTCTAGGAGGGTCTGGGGGCATGCTCCCCCGGGAAGATTATTTTAAAAATATTGAAGTTAAATGCATCAATCTGGTGCACTTTGAGAGCAACATTACTATGGATAGTCTACATCTCTCAGCATCCATATGAAACAGAACTGTACACAGATTTACTTTTTCTTTATGGATATTTTACTAATCACTCCCCTTTCAAACTGTATTATTGTGTTACTGTCCTATAGTATTTCATACCCATTTTGTATTTATTCTCTTATTCTTTAATAACTATAATGATCATATAAAGGTATTCCTTGCAAATACTTGTTTACATAAATGGTGACCAAACCGTTTGAGACCCACTGAGATAACCTACACTAAAGTTAACTATCTAAACACTGAGAGAGTCCTTACCTCACTGAGCTGAGGTTATACGATCCTCTCAGTCGGACAGGAGAGGACTGTCCTCCACCTTGGTGTAGAAACAGCTCTTTATATCCGTTAGCATAGCTAGCTAACCAGATGCTAACAACAACATTCCACGTTACCGCTTGCGCACTCACAACATACGCTCGTGCCACACACACAGAGCCGAGCTGGAATGAAACACATGACCCAGAAGTAGGCTACTTGTACTGAACTGTATATCATATTATTTTCGATGGCTTTACTGTATAATCAGTGTAACAGATGAACAGATCGCCGCCGGGCTTTCATCTAAACACACAGCCACGTAATGATAACAAAACAAAGGTCGGGGGTCATTGGTCAAGCAACACACCAATCAGAGAGCAGCAGTGAGCACACCTCAGGCTGTGTTTTATATTTGTATTCTTTATTTCTGATGTATTTCACACCAAAAAACCTTTAGTGGAAACGTTTTCACACAAAAAAAAATGTCAAAGTGGCAAGGCCGACCCTGCTGATGTGTGAATGTTGTGTCCTTTTGATAACTTTGTTGAGCTTGTTTTTAGCTGCATGTCTTTTTCTATCTCACTGAACAAAGTCCCTGCATGTGAACTGCTTCAGCTGGTGAGGCCGGTTATGAATCAGAGGAGGAGCTGCAGACAGACAGGGACGTTGAAAGTGAAAGTAGGCTTGTTTGAGACACATTGCGGCTCGCCTCGAAAGTAGACCAGAGTAGCCGATCGCAGCCGGGAGAGGTGTCAAAAAGCTCGTCTTAAGCCGGACAGCTCGGACTCGGAGTCGGCTTGACTGGCTGGGTTTGCAATGGCGGAAATTGCATTGGCGTTTTTCGTTGCAGATGAAGTGGATGCAATAGAAATCCCACATGTATTGTATGGAGAATGACATGATGATGAACCACGACTGGGTTCCATAATTAGAAATGCTCCTCCCTCTTAATGTTTGCAAAACTGATAGGTGGACAGGCTACAGATGATCAGTCCCTTCAGATCCGCACACATGAAGCTGAATGAGCATGACTTGAACAGACCTGCTGCTGTGTTAATTCTTTAGCTGCCACTTTAAGCTTTATGATGTGTACAACATGGATGTAATTTGATTTCATCTTGCCATTTTAAATGATGTATTCAATAAATAAGGTTAAACCAAATCATTACATTACAATATATTTTATTTTAATGATTTGGTTTAACTTAAAGAGAAACGTTATTGTTATTGCACATATTACAGGTACTGAGACAACGAAATGCAGTTTAGCTTCTAACCAGGTGCAACAAGCAGAGAAGTGGAAAGTAATGTACACAATCTACATAATAACATATAGAATGAATTAAATGATGAATAAACAGTCGGGTATGAATACACTAGGTATCAGCCTGAGAGCAGTATGAACAGTGTGTATGAATACACTAGATATCAGCCTGAGAGCAGTATGAACAGTGTGTATGAATATGCTAAGATATATATAGTATGAAAACGGAAAGCACTCTAGTGCCCGGCCGTACAATTCTCCCATAGGGATTTAGCAGCGCCGTCCATATATTTGGGCCAAGGGATGGTCCAGCGGATTTGCAAGCCCGTCGCCACTATATTTGAGCCGGAAATAACGTATTTGTGTGCTGCACGTTCTTGGACCCTAGGTGGCGCTGTTCTACTCGGGTTGTACTTGTACTCATGGGGGGGGTGGCAGAAAGTCAATAGGAGGCCCGCTCACCATATATTTAAACAAATATTTACGTACTGTGTGTACTTATACTTATGGGGGGGGGGTGGCAGAAATGAAATATGGGTCCCAGTTAGCATATATTTTTTAATGGTGTTGTACTCATGGGGGGGGTGGCAGAAAGTCAATAGGAGGCCCGCTCACCATATATTTAAACAAATATTTACGTACTGTGTGTACTTATACTTATGGGGTGGCAGAAATGAAATATGGGTCCCAGTTAGCATATATTTTGTAATGGTGCGTGGGGGGGGGGCGTATGACAAATATCTTGTAATGGTGTGTGGGGGGGGGTGGCAGAAATGAAATATGGGTCCCAGTTAGCATATATTTTGTAATGGTGCGTGCGTATGACAAATATTTTGTAACGGTGTGTCGGGGGGGGGGTGGCAGAAATGAAATATGGGTCCCAGTTAGCATATATTTTGTAATGGTGTGTGTGGGGGGGGGTGGCAGAAATGAAATATGGGTCCCAGTTAGCATATATTTTGTAATGGTGCGTGGGGGGGGGTGGCAGAAATGAAATATGGGTCCCAGTTAGCATATATTTTGTAATGGTGCGTGGGGGGGGGTGGCAGAATGAAATATGGGTCCCAGTTAGCATATATTTTGTAATGGTGCGTGGGGGGGGTGGCAGAAATGAAATATGGGTCCCAGTTAGCATATATTTTGTAATGGTGTGTGTGGGGGGGGGTGGCAGAAATGAAATATGGGTCCCAGTTAGCATATATTTTGTAATGGTGCGTGGGGGGGGGTGGCAGAAATGAAATATGGGTCCCAGTTAGCATATATTTTGTAATGGTGCGTGGGGGGGGGTGGCAGAAATGAAATATGGGTCCCAGTTAGCATATATTTTGTAATGGTGCGTGGGGGGGGGTGGCAGAAATGAAATATGGGTCCCAGTTAGCATATATTTTGTAATGGTGCGTGGGGGGGGGGTGGCAGAAATGAAATATGGGTCCCAGTTAGCATATATTTTGTAATGGTGCGTGGGGGGGGGCGTATGACAAATATTTTGTAATGGTGTGTGGAGGGGGGGGGTGGCAGAAATGAAATATGGGTCCCAGTTAGCATATATTTTGTAATGGTGCGTGGGGGGGGGGCGTATGACAAATATTTTGTAATGGTGTGTGGGGGGGGGGTGGCAGAAATGAAATATGGGTCCCAGTTAGCATATATTTTGTAATGGTGCGTGGGGGGGGGGCGTATGACAAATATTTTGTAATGGTGTGTGGGGGGGGGTGGCAGAAATGAAATATGGGTCCCAGTTTGCATATATTTTGTAATGGTGCGTGGGGGGGGGGCGTATGACAAATATTTTGTAATGGTGTGTGGGGGGGGGTGGCAGAAATGAAATATGGGTCCCAGTTAGCAAATATTTTTGTAATGGTGCGTGGGGGGGGTGGGGGGGCGTACGACAAATATTTTGTAATGGTGTGTGGGGGGGGGGTGTACGACAAACCAATGTGGGTCCCGCTTTATATTTTTACCATGTACTTATGGGGGGGGGAGGGGTGTCTGGGAATCTGAAGTATGGAAACTTAAACTCACCCATAATTTTTTTCTCAATAACATTTAATATTTCTCACATAATTCTGATTTACGTGAATAGTCTGAGAGGCTAGTGCTGGAGAAGAACGAGAAAATTGAAAAAAAATCCAAAAATGTGCTTGGCACTCCGAGCCTTTGAGAGTGTGTTGTTTAGCTTGTGTGGAACCCGCTTGCAAAATATGGGGACCCTGCGACCTCGGACAAGGTCAAAACCGAGGTCAGAGGTCACATTCGCAATGCCGACAGTACTCTCGACGGCGCAAAGGAAGGTCTGACCGCTTTGAGCTTGTCTCATTGGAACCGGCTCGAAGAGTACATGCAGATGGATGCCTCCGCTGCTCCTAATGTCAAAGGTTACGGCTTGAATTGTAACAAAGCTCCAAAGGTCAAAGGTCACGCTTTCATGCCGTACGCTGCCCTTTACAGCACAAAGGAAGGTCTGACCGCTTTGAGCTTGATGTCATTTTAACCGTCTCGGAGAGCAGATGCAAATGGATGCCTCTGGTGCGACTAAATGTCAAAGGTTACGGCTTAAAATGTAACAAAACCTTCCATTGCGGCCTTTTGACTAGCCGCAGTGCTCCGTGACTGTTTAAAGTACTTTGAAAAGGGCTAAAGAGATAATTTTTTCACAGGGGGCCTCTAAATAAGGCCCAGATCAGGAATCTGAAATATGGGCACCCCGGCCCACCCAGAACCTTTTTTCAATCAAATGTCAATCTTTGAGCAAAATGCTGTCTGGACCTTCGCATATGACGGCTTGTGTTGGCTGATTGGGAAGAAAATTAAAAAAATTGAAAAAATGTGGTTGGCGCTCCGAAACTCCGAGAGTGTGTTGTTGCACTTGTGTGGAACCCGCTTGCAAAATATGGGGACCCTGCGACCTCGGACAAGGTCAAAACCGAGGTCAGAGGTCACATTCGCAATGCCGACAGTACTCTCGACGGCGCAAAGGAAGGTCCGACCGCTTTTAGCTTGCTCTCATTGGAACCGGCTCGAAGAGTACATGCAGATGGATGCCTCCGCTGCTCCTAATGTCAAAGGTTACGGCTTGAATTGTAACAAAGCTCCAAAGGTCAAAGGTCACGCTTTCATGCCGTACGCTGCCCTTTACAGCACAAAGGAAGGTCTGACCGCTTTGAGCTTGATGTCATTTTAACCGTCTCGGAGAGCAGATGCAAATGGATGCCTCTGGTGCGACTAAATGTCAAAGGTTACGGCTTAAAATGTAACAAAACCTTCCATTGCGGCCTTTTGACTAGCCGCAGTGCTCCGTGACTGTTTAAAGTACTTTGAAAAGGGCTAAAGAGATAATTTTTTCACAGGGGGCCTCTAAATAAGGCCCAGATCAGGAATCTGAAATGTGGGCACCCTGGCCCACCCAGAACCTTTTTTCAATCAAATGCCATCGTGCATTACTGCCATTAGCGTCTGACTGCCCTAGCTCCGCCCCCTGAAGTCCTAGAGACTCAAGGAGGGTACCATTGGATGCGGAATAATCAGAGATGGGGAATAGCCATTGAGCCCGAACCGATCAGACGTTGTTATCAAAAGATATGAATTAGTAGCCTTTTTGGACAAATTAGCTTTTAATTGGAATAATATTGATATAAAATCAAGCATTTGAGTGACGCAATTGATATTCACAGCAAATGTTCCCCGCTATATGTAGTACACTGGTGTAGCATTTCAGGGATCCAGCTGCTACCGTTCACTCCTATAACATATTTTTAATGTCTTTTTATGCCATAGTGGAGTCTATATATTACTTTTAGCGCCACTCCTTGCTGTGGTTCAGGCTCCCACTATATAAATATAACTTCCGTTGATGTGAATTTCAGTAAGACGTGTGGCCCAATGGATAAAGACCCGCTCCTTCGCGGGGGCAAGACGTGCTTAGGTGGCATAGACTGACAGCCAATAAAATCGCAGCATTACTGATGCTCTCCATGGTGCTGAACCACCGTCTTAGCCAGCTGATATTTCTTCTGTTCGCAGGTTCGAGACCCGGTTGGGGCAAAGTCTGTGATACATAATCAAAGATAAAGAGCTATCTATGAATCAAGAAATGTGAATCCTAATTTCTTATAGTAACTATTATTGTGTTTATATTTATTTATTACCTTCAAAAGAAAAACTCTGAAGGTATTATTTATATTTAAGATATGGACCATGTAGTATAAATAATGTACTTATGAATGAGACATGAAGATATTAATCAAGAAAACGTCTTTATTGTAGACAACAGAAACAAAGCAGATTATGTACAAAACATACAATATATAAGTAACAAAATAAGGTAGAAGTAAATAAAGTAAATAATATTTTGTTAAATAAAGTAAATATAAAAAAGTAAATAAAGCAGTAGTAAATAGAGAATGATATAATGTAAATGTTTAAAAACACACAGGATGACAATTTGGCATTAACAGACACACAGGAGGAAAACAACAGAAGTGATATCCCCTATTCATGAAAAAACCTTGTCATTTTCCCTTTTCAGCCTCCCATCTTTTCTTTTCAGCCTCATAAAAAACAGAGTCCTTGAAGCTCTTCCAGGTCATCTGCTTCTCCATGCCCTGTTCCCTGTATATTGATAACACTTTAGCAGGACAGAACACATACTTCCCTGCTACGCCCGGGAATCCTGTATGTATGTGAGGACTGCTTGGGCCCTGCTTGAGTTCCTTTCGACAAAATCCGCATTTGCGGCCTTTGTGCTCGGGCTCACTGTTCTTCCTCTTTAGCTGGACTCTCGCCTCCACCCTTTGCTTCATAGCTTCCAGTTCCCGCGGAAAGAAAGCCGTCTCGGCAAAGTCTACAAATGGCATTTTAGGGTCTGTCAGACCTTCAGCCCCATACGTTTTAAAAACTTTGGTGGAGCAGTAGAAGTATCTGACAGTCCCCTGCATGTAGAGTTGGTGGATGGAAGAGCCATCATTTTCAAGGCGGGCCTTTGGTTGGCCGCAGGAAAGACACCTTTTTGTCTGTTTCTTCTTCTGTTGTTGTTGTTGTTGTTGTTGTTGCTGCTGCTGCGCCATAATGCTTCTGACCAAATTCTCAACATGTTCTAGTGTCAGAGGTGTGGCTGGGGTCTGAACAGGAGGTGTGGCTGGGGTCTGAACAGGAGGTGTGGCTAGGGTCTGAACAGGAGGTGTGGGGTTGAAAATGGCAACAGGCATGGTAACAACTGGCACCCTGGTGGTCTCACTACCCTCTGTGAGAGAGTGCCAGAGGACCTGCCTCTCTTGCAGTTTCTCCGGGCTGATGTTTATGGAGGAGCTGGTGTTCAGAAGCTTGCTGAGATGCTTCACATACTGACAGATGTGGTGTTTTGTAGTTGGGTGAAGCATGCTGTTTGGGTCTGTGCAGGAGTCGAGCACAAGAGCAGCATAGTCCTTGTCCACAAGCTTGAGCATGTCCTTCTGACTATGGTGCTTGTTGAGCAGGTTGTCAACAGCCTGCCTCATAGGGCCAGTCCAGCGCTTGTGGTCCAACACAAACACCCTCCCACCAGTCTTCACAGGTCCAGTGCGAGCCGCAGTTGGCGAGGACAGCAGAGGCAGAGCCTTCAGACATGTGGTTTCTAGAACAACGAAAGACAGATATTCATTAATGTCTAAGAAAACAAAGGTTCTTTATAGAAATGAATGATTGTAATCCAGTCACCGAAGCTGAAGGATTATTCACTACTTTGTCTGTGCGTCTAAAGTTTACCTGGCTCTGTGAGAGGCTCCGGAGCCGTTCCTGCAGTCGCCTCTCGTTTGACTGAAGGAGGGTTTGCAGGAAACTGAAACAGCTTGGTTGGGGGGATGGAGGGTGGCTGGAGACGCTCAGACTGGGCAGTGGGGTTGCTGGTTTGAGGAGGTGTTTCCAGGGCCTGGGTCGAGTCGGCCTTGCTCCTGTGCTTATCCCAGTCTAGAGGAACTGGGCGGCAATCAGGCTCCACATATTCCAGGCCAAACTTCTCTCCCGTGTCTCTGTTAGGGAGATGAAAAGCAGGATACTTTACATGCCCAAACACCTGTTGAGAGACTGCATTGATCTCGCCCATCAATGCAGGATCAAAGACGGCCGGAAGTTTGACATCTGGCTGTTTCAGGTCCACCAGTCGCTGGTAATTCCACCGCGCCACCCCCGTCATCGCCTGAGCTTGAAACAGCTCTGTGGAAACACGTGTGCCAGTGACCCACTGAGCCTGGTGGAAGTGATAGCCTTCCTGCTGGGACGTGCCTCTGATGGGGATCCACACAGGAACTTTGGCTCCTTCACCTGGCACATGGTTCAGCTGCAGTGTTCCTCCATGCCTGTACATGATCCCTCCTTCCACTTCTGGATCGCTCAGGCAACCTCGCAGGATGTGTATCCGCTGAATACGCCAGCATTTCAGCATCGAGGCTTTGAAGAGAGGGCGCCCATTAGGGTCTGCTGCAAGGTGGAAGTGCTGGAAAACCCCCTCCACTCTCTTGACGAGCTCCTCGGGATGTGGGATCCTGATCCTGCAGTGCTCACGTGTGTGAGGCTTTGTTGGGTTGGCAGGCTGGATTCCACAGAAGGCATAGGCATCTTTAAGCCTCTGCAGGTCTTCCTGATCCACCACAGAAAAGGCTGCAGACAGGAACTGAGCAAAAGAGCTGTAGAGGGGATGATGCTCGGACACACACTCGCGCATCAATCGCCTCAAACAATGGAACAGGTCGAGCTTGATGAGCATGTTCGCATTGAAATTGGACCTTGATGCACAAGTGTTGAGCACGTCACCGGAAGTAGCCTGAGCAGCAATGGCATCAGATGTCATCCAAGCATCCCAGTCCAGATGCTCCCCTTCACACGACTCTGACACCCGAAAAGCTGCACAGCAATCCCTGAAAAAAGAAATAAAGACAGTAGAGTAAAGCCTTAAATGTTAAAACAATCATAACAATCACTGTACAATCACATGTATGCACAGAAATATACTTATTTGTATGTGTTATATTTATTTTTAGCAATTATTATCAATTGATACATGCAGTCATGTGTATTCAGTCATGACAGTATCATTATGTGTATGAGCGAAATGAATGCAGAGAGCTGTTATTTCATCAAATGTTAAACGTATGTATTAAATAATATTGATCCGAACATACCTGTCTACCCAGTGGTACTGTGCCTTTTCCACGCCTGGAGTTCTGTAGCGCTGCTCCAGCCCCTGGTACAAGGGCTTCAAGGACTTCTCTGTCTCAGACTGCACCATCACCCATGAGAGGATCATCCAGTTTTCATTCATCACTGCATATGATGACATGGTCCCGGATGAGAAGGTGACCTTCCTCGCAACTTTGCGAGTGTGGTCAGATCGGAACGCCTGTCCAAAGGTGCCCTGCAGCAATTTGGTGATGGCGCCCTGCTGGTGTTTGTACTCATGCAGGAGGCAGTCTGTCAGGTAGTGTGCGGACACAGAGATCCCGTTCCAGCCATCAGAGTCCCCGTACCCTCCAAAGGGAGCCGGCTTGGTGTCCTGCCGAAGGAACCGGGTAATTGTCTTCTGGTCGTACTTTCCTTCCTCACCGTCCATGATGTTCTTACAGCTGAGGAGGTACGCCAGGTCAGCACGTTCATATTTGAGGTGCATCAACTCCGTGATCTGCTTGGCCATATCAGTGGGCGACTTGCCGCTGCGCCGGAGCTCGTCCAGCACCGACTTACAGATGGCCTTCTTGTAAGTCAGTACTGCTGGCAGCAGGTTGGTGAACCTCTTGGGGAGCTTCTCCAGCCAGGATGGGTTGTCGGCATACCACCTCTTCCGGCAGCCTTTGCAGCAGAGCCTTGAAGACAGCAAGTAGTACTGTCCGGTGGTGCCGACAATAACACGCGGCCTACCAACACCGGCAGAGGCAATTTGAGGCTGAGCACAGCCGTCGATACACGGCAGAGGGTAGTTGTTCCTCAGCCTTCCCATCAAATTGTCATTTTCTGGCTTCCAGATGAAAAAGGGATGGAGCTGAAAGTACTTGGCGCAGGGAAAATCATACACGCTGTCAATCAGCTCTGGCTGGGGAGGGCCACGCCACAATGACACCATCTTCAGAGGGTTGCGTACAGGAACGGAGCCTGGCCAGAGCCCCATGGATTCCAGCTCCATCTTCATCCAGATCCTCTGCTGCGGCGAACAGTTCCAATGACTGACATCCTGGTTGTAGGCAGGAAGCTGAGGAGGAGGAAGAGGAAGAGGAGGAGGAGGAGGAGGAGGAAGAGGAGGAGGACAGCTGGGGCCCGTTGATGGCCTGGGTAATGGCTGACCTAGGCAGACAAGAAATAAAAACACATGGTAAATAATTACAATGTGATTTTTCGAAAAATTATTTTTAGCAAGTACACATCCAAATGAGAATCATTCAAACACTTGAAGGTGCCTCAAAAATGTGATACTATTGTTAGTATCACTCACTTGGTGTTGGTGCAGCTGGTGGGTGCAGTGTCGGTCGACAGGGCTCTGCAGAAATCTCAGGAGCCGCTGTAGAAAATATTAAAACATGTCGTTATTATCAACAGTAAAATAAAGAAATAATGTCGTATGACACTTGGCATCTTCACCGCAGTCAGCAAACCGTAGTCGGGCCAACGAGTCAAACACACACACACCTGGAACAGTGATGTGGGTCTGTGTTGGCGTCGGGGCGGATGGTTCCGGCATCAGAAACACCAGCTCCTTTGGGAGGGGCACACGTGTCTTTGCAGGCAGAGCAGGGGCTGCATGGAGGGAGGGCCGACAGATCATCAACATGCGGACAGGTGCAGCTGAATGTGAGTCAGGGTTTAGATGTAAACAGTAATATCATGCATTACCTTCTACCAGCGAAGCCTTCAGTTCAGCGGAGAGGGTAGCAGACGGTACTAAAACAGAAAAGTGTGTCAGTTTATTCATATTATGGCAATATAGAAATAAGTAATTATGTTAGTGAGACCAAACATCACCCGTCTCCACCAACACACTGTTTCTCATATTAATGTTGAGAGAATACATCTCATTCATACACATGCATTCTTTTTGTTTGGATTAATATTCAGCATGCAGTCATTACAACTCAGTCTGAGCAGGTGAAATAACTTGCCGTACTGCAAACACATGCGTTCACGTGTTAGTGACCACAGCAGTTTGTGTACTTTACAATCCAAATAAGAACAAAAGCAGTAACTTACCCTCAGCATGACTGCTTTCAATTCATAGTCACGAGGACAACATGTAGAAGAGCAAAGACGAACGGACCAGAACATGGCCAACATGTGACGGAAAGTCATTTTGGGGAAAGAATTCATGGTCCCAGAGTTCATCAGGAATCGTCAGAAAGATCAACCTCTGTTTCTTCTTGGAGCTTGTTGAGGGCTTGCTGATGATGATGGTGCAGACTCCGCTGCAACAAACAAAGAGTGATGCATAAACATATATTGAGCTGTACAAAACAAACGAGTAATAGCGAACAGGCTGAACTATACATGCTTTTAAATCTTCAGGCAGAACAAGCAGAGACAACATGTTCACTCACAGCTCTGCACATGTTTAGAAGGAGAGATACTCAGCATCGCTTGCTCCAGCGCGTCGTCTCGATCCATCCCTATATGCAGACAGACGAGACATAATGGAAGTGCATTCCCTATGTTTTAATAAACAATACTTAACCAACAGCATATTTCTGACAACGCTAACAACAAACCAGACTCACCCATGGCCTCAGCAGGAGCAAGGGAGGGATGTGTCGTGGTGGAGCCAGAGGGGGGGTGCAGCTTCTTCTGCAGGTACTGTTGCAGCCTATGCATCCTTGTACCTGCAGCACATTTTTTCTTCACGATGAAGGCGGCATAGCCATCATCCCTGCTGTCCCAAATGTCTCTCCAGGTGTTTTTGGCGCGATTGCCAAAGCCGACCAGCTGCTCATCCTCTGACACTGCTGCTGCTGCTGCAACAACAACAACTGTTTTCTTCGCCTCATAGTCCCGAAGTGACTGGATCTCCCCAAAGCTGAGGGCATAGCTCAGAAAACACAGAAGGCTGTCCTTGCTGTGCCCCTCTGCCATGAACAATCCTGCAGCCACCTCCTTCTGCTGGTTCGTGATCAGGTACATGGTGTACCCAATGTCATTTTCAAGGAGCCAGCGGAAGGACTTGCCCTTATATTTACCAAACTGCAGGATGTATTCTCCAGCCACCTCCGTCCTATCAGAAGCATCCCCTCCTCTCATACGGATTACGGTGAGCGCGTTTAGCTTGACCACTGCCTCCTTCACGGCTGCATGCTGGTCCTGTAGAGACGGGTTGTCTTTTAGAAGTCTGGCTGCATCTGTGGGATCCTGCCGCAGATATCCCAGCGGACCCTTGCGGAATGTTACAGTCATCCTCCCAGGGAAAAACGAGTATTTTTGCATTTTATCTGTCAAGAAGAATATATATATATATCAGTGAGTTAATGATGTTCACAGGTGGGGTGTAACAGAGAGCAGACATTAAGGTGTTAACATCTCAGCCCTAGCTTTAACTGTCTGCACATTCACATTGTGCTCTGATATATGTAGATCAGACATGGTTGATCTTTGTTCCTGTATGTGTGGAGCTGTGTGTTTGTTGAAACAAACTATTTCCCCTTCAATTACCCCCCATGGGTCAAACCATTTCAACTATCAAAGGGAACTCAGCCGAGGCTGAATTCACACCTCAACTGCCTTTGTTCCAGGATCTCAGCTGCCTCCCCCCAGTCATGTGACCCAGGAGGTAACACTTTAGTGTGAAGTGTCCTATCTAAAAAGAAGAAGATGTATTCTGGCCAGTCTGCCCATATTTTGTTTCTGGCACCCCCGACAGCGCCACCTGGTGGTCCGAGGCGGAACAGAGTACGGCAAGGAAATATAGGGCATAAATACGGTAACGGGTGCCTAACATCGGGTCGAGGGGTCGAGGTCGCGACCCCCGGTAGCGCCGGGACCCCCGGCGAGACCTCGCGGGGTCCGTATATTTCACAAACGTGGAGGGGCATGTGTAAAACGGGATTTAACGGGAGGCTCGGCAGCAAGTGTACGACGGCTCAATAATATGTCCCTTTCGTCCATTTCGAGGGTGCAGTGCTGCTACTACTTTGCACACGTTTTTCACACGCTAGAAGTCTGGGAGTACTTCGGTTAGCTTCGTCTTGATATGTAGATGTCATTCGATGCATCGTTTGTCCATTTTGATGGTGTGAAAGACCACTGTCTGCACGAAATCGGAAACCGGAAGTCGGTTTTTGAAAGGACTGCACGGCTGCCCCACTTCATGGAGGAATGTCTACCCGCATATGAGGCACTATTTTCGGATACATTTTTTCCATTTTCACCCGTTTTTTATGGTTCTGGAAGTTGACTTTGACTTTTTCCGACTCTGGAGGAATGTAAGGGTAGATGTCAGGGGGCTCTACCCGCATATGAGGCACTATTTTCGGATACATTTTTTCCATTTTCACCCGTTTTTTATGGTTCTGGAAGTTGACTTAGACTTTTTCCGACTCTGGAGGAATGTAAGGGTAGATGTCAGGGGACTCTACCCGCATATGAGGCACTATTTTCGGATACATTTTTACCATTTTCACCCCTTTTCTATGGTTCTCCAAAAAAAGTACTTAAACTTTATGATATTATATATGACTTATTTTTTAAATATGGTGGGGATAGTGGCATTATTAGTGACAATAAAATCCTTATTTTTGCACCTCAACCTGCACTCCTGTTTTTTCTGTACCCTGGTCCTTCACAAACAATCATTGGGAACATTTAAAAACATTCATTTCATCATATTACTCATAAATATGCACCCATATAACAATAATTCAACGAACTCAAGATATCCCTGCTCTCTGATACAAAGGAGCGAGTCTCTATCCATTGCCCCACAAGTGGCGCTAAAAGCTTATTGAACAAATGTGTCATATATAGACTCCACTATGGCATAAAAAGACATTTCTCTATCGTTTTGGCGATCAAACTTGACAAAAAAAACACATCAAATCACATCTACAAATCAATACGAAGCTAATGAAACCACTTTCAGACTCCTAGCGTGTTTACAAGTTTGTTTAGCAATGGCTTTTCACATCACACACACACACACACACACACACACACACACACACACACACACACACACACACACACACACGCACACACACACACACATACCAAGTACATACCCCACAAGTGGCGGTGTCATATATAGACTCCACTATGGCATAAAAAGACATTTCTCTATCGTTTTGGCGATCAAACTTGACAAAAAAACACATCAAATCACATCTACAAATCAATACGAAGCTAATGAAACCACTTTCAGACTCCTAGCGTGTTTACAAGTTTGAGAAAGTAGCAATGGCTTTTCACATCACACACACACACACACACACACACACACACACACACACACACAAAAACTATAATTATTATGATTTTGGAATTATTAATAATATTGAGAAGTGGGCTTACGGGACATCGGGACAATCACCATAGGAAAGAAAGTCCCCAGTGAAGAAAAGAAAAAGACAAGAGGGACAATAAAACAGCGGAGAAGTAACGGGCAGAAACACTCCTTTTTATGCAGCGGTCCATACGTCTACATCAAACGGCGACACATACAGTGTGCAGTTGCTTTGGCTTCTTGGCGGATGCATGTAAATTTAAATCAATTCATACAACTCATTTTTAAATCAATAAAATCAGACTTCTGCATCGACGTCAGCAAGAACATCACCCGTGATAGCCACGCGCAGAGAGTCACCAGCAGAAGCACAGGTGTGCAGAAGCAGCAGCAGCAGGAGCAGGGAGGCACTCTCTGTGGTGCTAAACAGAGAACATGAGGCATGAGGTTCTGGTTGAGGCTCCACTGCAGATGCTAAACTATAAATATAACTTCCGTTGATGTGAATTTTCAGTAAAACGTGTGGCGCAATGGATATAGACCCGCTCCTTCGTGTGGAGCGAGTGGGATTTGAATCCCGACCTTGGCATCTTGAATTTATTGATGGGTGCATATTTTTATAAAAACTGTAATTATTATTATTTTGGAATTATATATAATATATAATAATATATATATATATTATTATATATATATTATATCATTATTATTATATATAATATATATTATATATAATATATAATAATAATATATAATATATATTATATATAATATATAATAATATATATATATATATATATATATATATATATATATATAATAAGGGCCAGGCCCAGGGCCCCAGGGCCCGGCCCTTATTGGCCTTGGCATCTCGAGTTCCTTGAATTTATTAAAAACTATAATTATTATTATTTTGGAATTAAGTTAGTGAGTGTACAGCAGGACCATATAGTGTGCAGCAGTACATAATAGTGTACAGCAGGACAATATAGTGTACAGCTGTACCATGTGCAATTCACTTACTCACTATATTGAGTTGTCGGCCACCCCCCCCCCACAAAATTATGTATATTTAAATACATAAAAATATTGGATAAGTGGACCCATATTTTCTTTCTGGCACCCCCGACAGCGCCATCTGGTGGTCCGAGGCGGAACAGAGTACGGCAAGGAAATATAGGGCATAAATACGGTAACGGGCGCCTAACATCGGGTCGAGGGGTTGAGGGGTCGAGGTCGCGACCCCCGGTAGTGCCGGGACCCCCGGCGAGACCTCGCGGGGTCCGTATATTTTACAAACGTGGAGGGGCGTGTGTAAAACGGGATTTAACGGAGGCTCGGCAGCAAGTGTACGACGGCTCAATAATATGGCCCTTTCGTCCATTCCAAGGGTGCAGTCCTGCTACTTTTGGAGGACACGCGCGCATCTGCTTGGCACCGGGACGACCGGCAACCCTCCCCTACAGGCGCTCGGACGCGAAGGCCCGCCCACAACTGCATGCACGTCTGTGACCGTAGTTTTAATTATTGTTAATATTTTCATTACGGTCATTATTATTATTATCTTACCTCTCTCAATTCCCTGGTCTTCTCTGCCACTGTGCACACCAAGCGAGAATGAAAGCACCAGCGAGTAGGAGCTACCCATGGAAGCCTATGCTGGCAAATATCATCCAGTAGCTTGGTGCGCTTTGCTGAGCGGCTGAAAAAGGTGGCCAAGCCAGAGAGGTGGGAGAAGAAGACCTTACAATCTCTTATCTTGGAAGCTCCCTTTGCCAAGACGAGATGTAAGATTTGAGCATAGCAGTGAATGAAAAGGGCCTGTGGAATTGTTTCCTTAACTTTCGCTTGCACCCCATTCAATCCAGAGGCCATAACAGCTGTTCCATCGTAGCACTGCGCGACCACTTTTTCAATACAGCCACTCTACCTCAGGAACTCCAGCAGCCGTGTAGCTATGGCCTCTGCTCGTTTGTCCTCTGTCACATCTTCGTACTTGAAAAAACGGTCTTTTATCCCATCTTCAGTGACATATCGAAGCACATGACATCTGCGCCACGTCGCTAATGTCTGTTATTTCATCCAACATGACCGCCACAAAAGGTGCCTTCCTCAGTTCCTTTTTCATGCTATCCGTTATTAGACGAGCAACAGCGCTGATCAGGTCATTGTGAATCCTCGAGGACATACCGGTAAAGAGTGTTGATGTGGCGAGGTGTGTGTGCAGGTCGCTGTCATATTCTGCCACTAAATCCACCAACTCTATGTAAATCCCCTCGTTTGATGAAGTTACACTCTCATCGTGACCTCGGAACGGCAACACCTGATTGCCCAAGTGCACCACACAGTTTATGAGGCGTTTCAAAATTCCTTGGTTCCTCTTCACCTTTTCATTATGAGCGATGACATCCCGGCATTGTGTTGCTCATCCAGCTGGAGCTCTCTCCTGGTGTCCCCAAATGTTTTAAGGCGAATAGTAGCTCCGAGGTGACCTGAAGCATTCCGATGGCGATGTGCTGATTTGGATAAACTTCAAAAAGCAAGCAATCCCAGCAGTAAAGCTTTGGTTTCCTGGTTGATCCAGTCATCCAGTTGTATCTGGCGTAATTGTCGACATTAAAATGCCTTTCGAACCGTTTGCAATGATGTCATCACTATCACTGACATGAGCCATCGTGAATGAACGTATGCTAATTAGCTACTTCCGCCTAGCTTGACCCGTTGTTATAACACATGCATAAACTTGGCAGCACAACGGGCAGAACTTGTCATAAAGTCTGCGATAATAAAGCCCACCCATTTCGAGGGAAGATATGATTGGTCAATTGTACTGTCACTTGACATTACTCTCTCGTTGTTTTACTATAGCGGGCCCTCTGTGAATATACAGCAGGACCACCAATCAGCTCCTGTCTTGTGACTCGCAGAGACAAACTTATTTTCATTCTTTCAGTCCAGACTGCAGCAGGAGGACCAAGCCTGTCTTATGAAACTGCCGGTAGAGCCATCAGCCATGTTTGGCCAGGAGGCCAGTGCCCTGCTGCAACAAGCTCAGGAGGACCACCGTTGTGCTCGGGAGATCTCCCGTACCTTTGGCCGCCGCCATGGTGGGCGTAGGTCATCAACCGCTCAAGCTGTATACCCTAGGCAAGGACCTGAGGGACTAATTGGAAGACTTTAGGCGGAGCAGGCGAAGACAGCCAGGTCGGCGTGGTGGCAGATCTCGGGGCCATGGTTCCCGGCAGCCGCAGCCTTCCTCCTGACGCCAGCAAGGACCAAGCCCTCGCATCACTACAGCCCGTCGCATGGTTTGGACAGCTCTGAGCACGGACCACTGGGTGGTCTCAACCATGACCCAGGGTTACAGGCTTCAGTTTGCTCGGACTTCCCTCTATGGCGAGATCAGCTACGGTTTCGTCAGTGACGGACCCGCGGCACACAGAGGCGTTACGGGTGGAGGTTTCCACCCTCCTAGCGAAAGGTGCAGTCAGGGAGGTGTTGCCAGGGGATCAACGGGCTGAGTTCTATGCCCGCTATTTCCTCGTCCCCAAAAAGGATGGTAGACTAAGACCAATCCTGGTCCTAAGTGGCCTCAACCGGTTTCTCCAGCCCCTGAAGTTAAACATTTGACAATTCCCAGGGTGAGGCAGGCAATCCAGGCAAGTGATAGGTTTGCCACCATAGACCTCAGGGACGACTACATTCAGATTCCCATCTGGGAGGGTCAAAGACGGTTCCTACGGTTCTGCGAGGACAAGATCTTCGAATTCTGTGTCCTCCCCTTTGGGATCTCGCTGGCCCCTCGCACCTTCACCAGGTGCATGGACGCGGTCCTTGGGAATGCAGTGAGAAGGCTTCATCCGCTCCCTTTGGGGAGTTAGTTTTGCGTGCTAGCCAGTGCTAGATATTGTCTATGGTTTCCCAACAGGTAACCCGGCTGTGAGTGGCCTGTGTGAGTGTCTGGCTGTCCTGCCGGCTCAGGGGTTTTGTAAATACTGTACATTTGTATATATTTCGTTTGTAGCACGGGCTTGGGCCCATCGGGTTGTGTATGTGGTTGGAGCACTGGTGATGGTCATCTGCCAGCCAGAGGTGAGCTGTTGAAAAGTGCATTGTATCTGGAGTAGGCCAGCAGTTAGTGAAAATCCCTTAAAGTTGTCTTGTTAATCAAATTAATAAAACTGGGAAAACAGAAGCAATTTCCATAAGTAATTTCTTGGAAGGTAATATATTTTTGAAAATAAACATTTTGACCCAAAACCACAAGAAAAACGATCAGTTTGGTCCTAAAAGTGAATGTCAGGTTTCAGGCCCGCTTTTTGTGATATTATATTTGGTGATTTAGTGTTTATTCTACTTCTATCATAGATACATTACAATTGTTAATGCAAACCACTTTCTTTTGAAAACAGCAAATGCATACTAAACCTGCATGGAAAGTGACCAATCTTACTAACATTTCACAAAATATGTTCTTGCAAAAATAGTTCACCAAGGCAAACGTTTTGGACATAGAACTGCCAATCTTTGTGATTTACTGTACGTATAACATTAAAGTTAAGGCAGGGGGGCAAACATAGAAAGCTTGATAGTTTATTAATTCCCATAATCCTCAGCTGCACTGATAATCATCTAATGTTAGCATGCTTCAAGGTTAAACATGTTCCAAATGGCTAACAATAGCATTTAATTTAAGTAAAGGTGAAAAATCAGAGACTCACATGGCTGTAGACTGTTGTTTATTGAATATATTACTTCATCATTACATTTTCATAATAGTAACAAAGGGTGAATGATTCACAACAAAATATTAAAACACAATAACAACAGTAAGTGGTGTAACTTCACAATGCCTAACATACAGTAAATCTCAAATCCTGTCAAATCTACTTTTTATGAGGATATGTTAAAAAAATACATTTTAATATTGACCTTAAATATGCATGAAGAGGCAGAACATAATATGTGTTCTAACTTTAAATCTATTACATTTAACAGAATAGTAATATGTTAACATTTGAGGGAAATTCAAGCCAAATCAAGTTAAATCAAGCATATACAATATTGTTGTTGTGCTTTATGTTGATCTCTATCTAATCATGTATCCCTTTAAATAATTATGATAGGAAACACAATCTAACATGGTCAACATATTCCTTTTATATTTCAGCAGCAGGGCCCTTCTTCAGAAATCTTAACACGCCTCCTTTGATTTGAGGCAGACCCAGGCCATACACGATAGGGTTATTGAGGGGGGGAATGATCAGATACGCTAAAGACAAAATAACTGCGATGCTTGGATTCAGTTGATCAGCCTCAAATCGAGTCAAAGACAACTCGCAGAAGAGAGAGATGGAGTAGGTCATAAAGGACACGATGTGAGGCAGGCAGGTTTGTAACGCCTTTCCTCTGAATTCAGACGATCTCCTGCTGCAGACCAGCAGAATCCGTAGATATGTGTACAGGACGAAGAATCAGGGGGATGAAGATGACGGTCACCATGACAAACTGACCAGCTATGTTGTTCAGAGTGGTGTCCACACAGGAGAGCTGCACCACAGGCCAGTTAGAGCAGAAAATCCGATTCAGTTTATTTCCACACAGCGGTAATCTAACAGTAAAGATAGACGCTGAAGCCAATAGTAAATACTGGGTATAAAACAGCAACGAGCACAAGAACCTGCACCCATTTGAAGGTCATTTTACTGTGGTAGTGTAAGGGCTGACAGATAGCAATGAACCTGTCGTAGGCCATGATGGTGAGGATGGTCAGCTCACAGGAAGCATAGGTGTAAATAACATACACCTGAATAAAGCATAATGGACGTGAGACCAAATGAGAGTCAGAGACGATGTCCTGCAGGAACCTGGGGAAGAATCCAGCTGAGCCAAACAGAGAGTTTGAACACAGACAGCTGATGAAAATATACATGGGCTGATGCAGAGACTTCTGCAGGAACACTGCCAGAATAATGACCATGTTAGCAGAGACTATAGTCACAAAAGATGAACAGACACAAGATGAAGAACAGGTATCTGAGGGGCCCAAAGTCTGCAAACAGGGTCAACTGAAAGTAGGGAGGGTTCAGGCTGCTGTTGCTCTTCATGTCTGCTCCAAAGAGAGGAACAATACAGGAACTGTTAATGAGATGCTGTTAGCCACATTTCAGATATTAATACAAAATCAGCCTGCATGCAATCTCCAACAGTTGTATGTGACCATGTTAAATATAACATCTGGGAAAATCTCACCTCCACATACAGTAGTTCACAGACTTATTCAGGCTCTCTATATCTGCGAAGGAAGGGGGAATATAAATGCACAACAAGGGAAATGTTCAGAGGAAAATGTCGTAATTCAACACCTATAGTAATGCAAAAACACAATAAGCCTGCGTGCATGTGAATTACAACCTTCCTAACACTTGTACGAGACAATATTGAATTTAACTTCAGGTAGCTGGAGAAGAGAAGCACACAAATGAAGGGCAGGAAAAAAGCCTCATAAACTACATGAACCACCAAGATGGTAATTCGCATTGATTTAAACATTATTTCACACTCGTACACATTGCCTCCTTCATGTTTGCAAGTCGGCCTGAACAGAGAACACATTCATAGAAAGAACAAGAGTTATAGAAAGGAGAAGCAAGACTTAAGGAAAGGTCACAAGCAGACAATAATCAATATAATCTCATTTGAAGTAAGTCAAATATAAGTGAGAATATATTCTTTCCTTATGTTAAATGCATATATGTGCACAAATACTTGCATGCAGAATCAGTATAAACATGTATACAGTATGATTATCTACCTGTGTCCAGGTACTAACAATAAAACAACGTATATAACTCAATATTCATATATTAATACAAAATCAGCCTGCTTGCATGCATGTGCATTGTAACATCTCCTAGGGTTGTACGTGACAATATTGTGCTGGGAATATCTCACCTCCACATACACCACATGCAGCAAAGGTCTGGCCTGTCTCAGTTATTCAAACAGGAGTTCACAGACTGACTCAGGCTTTCTGTCTCGGATAAAAGGACGGAATATAACTGCAACATGTCCTAATTCAACACATACAATACTAAAAACCACAATAACCTGCATGCATGTGAACGGCAAACGTTCACAGTTGGACCTGACAATAGTAAATATACATTCCAAGTAACCGAAGAAGTGATGTACACAAACTAAGACCTTCTCATAAACTACATGCACCACAATCCTCTCACTTATTGAAACAGTATTTCACTCAGATTTCAAATGTTTGTGTTTGCACCTAAAGCAAAAAGAGAGGTGCATTCAAAGAGCAAGCGGTAAAGGAAGGAGAGGAAGACCTGAAAAAAGGCTGACACGTGCCCCAGCCAGCATATAGCATCATCACAGAGGGATAATGTAAGTGAGAATAACCCATAGCATATACACCATGTTAATCAATGCTTGTAAAAGCTTGCATACGAATAACATATTCAATGAATTCAACACTCTCAGTGCATCAGTACATATAAATACACTCATACAGAATAATTATTGACTTACTGGTTCCATGCCTGAAAGTGTAGAAACATTTACACATGTTATACTTGTGTTCAGATCAGCACGATAACCTTGAAAGCATTCAATATAATGAGGACAACTATTAAAGACAATAGTTAGACAACTGAAACAACCATCAACAATTATGTTTTAAGATTCAACGTGGGAACTAACAATAAAACAGTGCATGTGACTCAGCTTGTAGTGAGAGCTTTGACATGATGAGAGGAAGCCCCCTCCCCTGTAATGATCCACTCTGAAGAGGCTGGACACTATAGGTTTGTCTGCTGCTAGGATGCAGACGTTGCATCATGTTACTGAGAGGCAAACACCTGTGTGGTGTGTGTGTGTGTGTGTGTGTGTGTGTGTGTGTGTGTGTGTGTGTGTGTGTGTGTGGCCTCTCAGTAATATGATGCAATGTATTCAGATCAGGATCAGAATCAGAAACAGGTTTATTGCCATGTAGGTTCGCACATACGAGCAATTTGACTTGATGACAGCAGTGTCCACAGAAGCTGATGTAATGAGGGTCTTTAGGCCCCCCTCGATTAAAGATGGTCAATGACTCTGCAGAATATCTTCTTGAATGTTTTGAGCTTTTGGTAAACATAGAGAAACTATGTATTTGTGGCCCTTGAAGAGACCAGAAGGTGTTCCAAAGACAGGAAGAACACGAGGCAGAGTTTTCTATATGCCTCTTGTTTGGTACTTTAATTCAAATCAGAGCTCGGTCAGAAAGGAAAAGCTCTGAGCTTTAAAAGGGTCCACTTTCTGTTTGGTAGAGAGGATCACCATGGGAGCAGTTCTTTTATTAAAGTTAGTCTGTAACACTCAGTGTAACACGTTTCAAAAGTAACAGAGTTACAGTAATATATTACTTTTTGTTTTAACGAAGTAATGTAACGCATTACTAATAGTGCCATATTCTGCCATGCCTGTAGAAATGTTGGGTCAAACATAATGCATACAATAGCACAGATGCCTTCATCATGAATGGCTACAAAAAGATCTCATATCCCAAGCTTATCAACAAGCTGATGTTGCAGCTGAAATGTTCTCCATCACAACGTCAACCTCACATGATGATGTGATACTAGTTTTCAAGCACAGTAAATATTCTCTTCCCAGAGTATATGATGGGACCAAGGTGATGATGTAGTACATGGTTTTAATAATACTTTTGCTTTTCAATGTTTGCCATTTCAAACCATGAGCTGGTTCAAATCATATTTGCCTTGATTTACAATATGTATATGTTCTCATTTATTTTATCAGTAGCTTTAATAATAATAATTCCTTGCATTTATTAAATCGCTTTTCCAGTGCTCAAAGCGCTTTACAGATACACATATTTTATATACATGCAATGGTCACTGTGGACAATACCCACAGGACCAAGTTCAGGTGAAGTGTCTTGCCCAAGGACACACCGGCTTTACAGGCGCAGCAGCGGCGGGTTTCACCCCTTGATCTGATGATCATTGCACAGCACACTGCGCCATCTTCACGCCTCAAAGTCATCGAGGCGCTATTACAAGTACACCTTGGTATTATACATGTACTGTGGACAATACCCACAGGAGCAAATCCGGGTGAAGTGTCTTGCCCAAGGACACAACGGCCTGACGCAGTGGTGGCAGGAGCGGGTTTCGAACTGGAGTTCACCAGCACCCCCCTTGATCTGATGATCGGATGCACAGACCACTGCGCCACCCGTCCAATGACGGGAAAAAAAAACTGTTGTGCTTTTCTTTGCTTTAGTCCACTTTGGAGTGTATGAGATATTTCAGGATTGCACTTTTAACTCACTTGAAATGTTCTCACTTGCTTGGTTTCAAAACAAAACAAAGGCCATAATCTGTTCATGGGGACCATCAATGCTATTTTTCATTGCTGTTGCCGGCCACTATTGCTCATGTAAACCTGCTACTGATGCGCCCCTGTAACCTCAGAGGCACCCTGAGTCATTTTGTTCTGGAGCCGGGCCTGCACACGGCCATATACTGAACACACTACAGAGCCCATTCCGTGTCCTGTTAGTGTTTACTTCCTCTCCGCCTTCTTCTGGTGATTCATCTGACGTCCAGCGCTCCGTCTTTTAACCTCTTTTCTTTCTCTTTCTTGATCCTCCTTAGCAACCTTCATTATAGTCCTTGACAGTGGTCTGTACTGCTGTATTAACAAGGTGTCACATGTTAATAAGTTACATTCAGAATCGAGTATTCAACTAAGCCGTGTAATACAAGTTGTTAGTGGCCTTAAGGGCCTACACAGTGGTTATGCTAAACCACATCGCCCTTCATTGGATGTATAATGAGCTGCACTAAACTACATTACAGCGTTTCAAACACCTAGCCATTCTTTTGCAGTTATTTTGGTGAAAGTAACTAAAGTAGTGTAACTCATTACATCTCAGAGACAGTAATATTGTAATGTAACTTATTACTTTCAAAAGACTGTAATAAGTAATATGTAATATATTACATTTTGGAAGTAACTTGCCCAAAACTGGTAACACTGCAGAGCATGTCCAAGTGTGGTCATCTCAAACATCCCTAAACTTCAAGTAGACCTTTCCACGAAAACGTGTGTGTGAGTTAATGATGATAAACCAACCACATGAGTTGACATATCATCAACATGAGTAATAAAGATTCTTCACTTTTACACTCTAAGGTCAAAGAGGTCAAGATGTGGTGACATCGCTATCAGAAATGACCTAAAGTCATGTAACTGTGGGTGTGCCTCTCAGTAACATGATGCAATGTATTCAGATGACAGCAGTATCCACAGAAGCTGATGTAATGAGGGTCTTTAGCCCCCCCCCCTGAAATCATGAATCAGCTAAATATTTTCTGTCAAATACAAAAAAGTCTAGTTTTAGTTGCGTCTCTAGGTAAGACTGGAAAGTGTGTATGTGTGTCTATTAGGGGATGTGTGTGTGTGTGTGTGTGTGTGTGTGTGTGTGTGTGTGTGTGTGTTGGCCTCTCAGTAATATGATGCTATGTGTTCAGATCACAGCCGTGTCCACAAAAGCTGATGTAATGAGGGTCATTAGAGCCCCTCCCCCCCTCTTTGACTACAGCCAGTGTACAAAGAGCTAATTATGACCCAGTGGTCACAGTGAGTCTCAGGGGGGGGGCTCTGTTGTCACAAACACAACACACACTCACCTGAGCTGCTGAGTAGCTGAGGTGATTATCTCAGTAATTGGTCCGAGGCGGTCAACAGAAAAGGTTTCTCCTTTGTCCTCTGAGGAGAGAAACTTTGGCCTGTTAGCAAACACATTAACGACAACTTTATAAGATCATTTAATACATGGTTATATAAAATACAGAGCAATACAAAATAACATGATGTAACACGTTATAATAATTAACATCAATAATAATGAAGTGGGACTTAATGATGTTTTCTGTAATCCACTCAGACATCCAAAATCCATATTAAGGATTACGTTTTACTGTCTTTGTCTGTCACACACACACACACACACACACACACACACACACACACACACACACACACACACACACACACACACACACAGACACCCACACACGCGCGCACACACACACACACACACACACACACACACACACACACACACACACACACACACAGTTTTTATCACTTCAGGTAAACAAACTCTTCAAAAGTTAGCATTACATAACTCTTCATGAACATATTTAAACATGACATGTCAGAAAGCGTGTAATGTAAAAGATAACTGTGTTAATGTCCGTAATGAGGGGGG
>CM070482.1:5882304-5926508 GCA_036324585.1 Champsocephalus esox | reverse complement strand
GAATTGGTAATATACTTTAATGGAGATTCCACTGGATCGGAGGGAAAGGAATACCCTACCGGCGCAGTATAACGCACCGGGAGGACAGCGGGCATAGGTGAGTAGGGACAGGCAGAGGTCCGGGAGTAAGCGGAGGCGGTCAGCGTGGATAGAAGCCAGGGTCGAGGCGAACCAGGCCAGGCAGGATAGTCGAGGACAGGCAGGATCAGGAAACTAGGCAGAGCAGGCAGGTCGGGGACAGGCTGGGTCGGGAAACCGGGGTAGGGCAAGTTAGTTTTGAACGCGGGAGAGACAAGCGTGAGGCCAAAGTACAATCTGGACCAATGGTGGGTGTCAGGTTGCGGGTTTAAAATCTGGCAGAAGCTAATGGGTGCTGCAGAAGAGAAAGAGAGTGAGTTAAACGAGTGGGTGTGGAAAACAGGTGAGACAGTGTTGAATGGAATACTTACTGGTGAATGATGGAGCAGACTATGACGAAACCACTTAATGGACGGTCCTGACGTCCCTAAATGCTAACTCTACAGATGAAGGTGGGAGGTGTGGGATTAGTGGGATTATTGAGATACTCATCTGAAAAAGTTCTTTCGTCTCCCTCTCCTGCCCCATGTGGAATCTGGCATCCTCATCAGAGCTGCCCTCGCTGTCCTCCTCTGACGAGCTGACGGTAAGGGAGGAGACTCTCCCTGCGTATCTGCCGTCAACGTGACGGTCTTTAGACGGTTGGTCGAGGATTACGCGATGGATACTCCCTGATGAGACGGGGGTTCCAACACATGACGAGTGGAACCCAACACCTTTCCCAGGGCCGTAACCTTCAGTTCCACAGGTTACTGGAGCCTCCTTCCTCTGGCGACGGGAACGGAAGAGTCGTCGGAGGTGTAGTAGGCCCGCGTCAATTCATCCGGAGGGGTGGTGGGGGAGGGATCGCAGGAACCAAGGCACTCTCTCGGACAGGTTGATCCTGGAAACGTGGAAGGTTGGATGGTTCCGCAGAGTCGAGCAGTCTTATGGCCTTACTGCTGCGGGATTGATGATCTGACAATTCTCATACGGTCCAATGAATTTAGGTGCAAGGTTCTTTGATCACCCGTAAAGGAAATATCCGGGAGGAAAGCCATACCTTTTGGCCCCACTGGTAGACAGGTGCGTCAGAACTCGGCGTTGGCAGAGGTGGCGTACCGGTTGCGAAACAGACGAGAGTTTATACGGGCTTGATTTCCATGTCTGTCGACAACGACGGATTGAAAGCCTGGCGGGTGGACAGGTAACCTCCCCTTCTCCAGGGCGGAACAGAGGGGGTTGGAAGCCGTAAGCACACTGAAAGGGGGACAGCTTGGTGGCCGAACAGACCAGAGTGTTGTGGCGTACTCGACCAGAGCGTGTTTAGACCAGGCGACTGGGTTCTTGGAGACTATACATAGTAAGGTCGTCTCCTTTCTGGATTCTTTTTCTTATCTGTCTGACCTGTTGGATGCGGATGGAAACGGATGACAGACTGACCGTGGCACGAGGAGCGTGCAGATTCCCTCCAGAACACCGAGGTAACTGAGGACCACGATCGGAAACCACATCAGTAGGCAGCCCATGAGCCGGAACACATGGAGAGGACCAGCCTCTGCCGTCTCATTAGCTGAGGGAGTGGGACGCACAAAAATGACATCTGAATCGGTTACCACCGTCAGTGCAGGTGTCCAGTGGACGGTGGCAGACAGTAAAAAGTCCAAAAGATACTGTGAGACCAGGGCGCGCATTGAGGGGTGATAGGCAGAGGTCGTAGGAGACCATGCGAGCTTGGTGAGAAGACTTGTTCTGATTGCAAACCAACACGGGTGGCAGAGCAGGGCTATCAAACAAATTCCTGGTGTCCTCCATTAAGATGTTGCCACCAGACCCTCTGCTGGACTACCTTCCCATTAGCGGTTGGCGCTATGTGATCCCAGGATGGCAGGTATGTGAGTCTGGAGTTATGAGCCAACTGGAGAACATCCGACCTCAACGTCTGCGGAACGAACAGTCGGTTAGTCGGAGTGACAGCACCTGGGTCACGGGCTGTCTGCTGGGCGGCCTTGACCCTCTGCCTCCCGACCTCTGTCCACCACCTCCCAGATGAGGCGCGGCGACAGAGCAGAGAAGTCGGAAGGATGTTGTCCAAGCCCCTGGAAAGTTACCTCCCGACTCTCCAAACTGAGAGAGACAGAGTCGACCAGCTACTTATGTATGTTCCGAGAAACCAGGGCGGAGGAGAGGGAGAAGAAAAGAGAAATTGGAACCGTGAGTGAGGAAAGAGGGCCCATCTAGCCTGTCGGGAATTCGTCTGCGGGCCGACCGGATGTACTCCAAATCTTGTGGTCGTGTCCACACCAGGAAAGTTGACTGGTCCCCTCGAGCAGTGACTGCCACTGCCTCCAGAGCCAACTTCACTGCATAGCAGCTCCCGGTTCCCACATCATAATCCTTCCGCTGGAGTCAAAACGCTTTGAAAAGAAAGCACAGGTGGATGTTTGGCTGTCGCATGCTCGCTGAGACAGGGATGTGCTCACCCCCATATCAGAAGCATCCACCTCCAAAACAAACTGTCTTACATGATCGGGTACTCGAGTAGGATGGGGGCGAGGTGAACCTTGCCGTAGGTACTGGAATGCCTCCTCAGCCAGTGAGGACCACATGGAACAGAGACCTTAGAGGAGTCAGGCTGTGAGATGAGCGCCATGGTACTGTATACCACGAATGAACCTGCCGTAGAAGTTGGCGAACCCGCAGGAACTGTTGTAGCCGCTTTCCGGGAATCTGGAACCGGCCAGGAAGTGTACTGCATCACCTTGGAAGGATCCATCTCGATGCTACCCTTGTCCCACGATATATCCCAGAAAAGAAGACATGAGGATGTGTGAATCTCGCACTTCTCAGCGTTTACACAAACAGCGAGTTCTCGAGTAATCTCCTGAGAACTCGCACTGGACGTGGTGCACGTGTTCTGTCAAGTGTCCTTGGAAAAGATCAGGATGTCATCCAAGGTAAACAAAACACTGATCGGTTCCAACATGTCTCGGAGCACATCATTATACCAACAGCCTGGAATACTGCAGGGGCGTTGGTAAGACCCAAAAGGCATGACTAGGTACTCCGTAGTGCCCCGAGGTGGTGTTGAGGCTGTCTACCACTCATCCCCCTACGCGAAATACGTACCCAAGTGCTAGCGTACGCAATTACCAGCTCGTGAATATGGTTGCTCCCAGCAACAACTCAAATGCAGAAGAGATAAGAGGCAGTGGGTAACGATTCTTGATCTTGTAATGTCATTAGAGACCCGCTAAAGACGATACAGGCCTTAGGGTCTGTCTATCGTACACTACAAGACGAACCCTGCGCTAGGAGGTGATGAGGACGGAGCGAAGAATCCCAGCGCCAGAGCGTCATTGATATAGAGTCTCCATGTGAAACTCTTTCGCGAGCAGAAGGGAGTACAATCGACCCCTGGAGGGGATGGTGCGGGATGAGCTGTCGATGGCACAGTCGTAGGCGGTGTGGTGGTAGGAAGTAGCCTCGATCTTGCAGATACTTCCTAGAAGTCCCAGATATCATGTGGAACTCCTGTAACATCCAGACCATGGCTGGGTTCCCGAGCGTTGAGCGCGGCAGCTGTTTCAGACAGATCTGATATGATCAAGAGGCTCCATCCCAATGCTCCCGTCTCCCAGTCAATGTTAGGGTTGTGGGCGGAGCATGGTAACCAGATAGCGGGATATGAGGAGACGAGAGACATGAAACTGAATAGTCTCGTGATGGTTCCAGACAGGAGCATGTGAACGGGTACTAGTCTGAGACAGTCACTGTCCCCAGCAGGAGACCGACAAATAGAGGCGTTTGTGGCTGTAACTGGCGAGAAAGGAACCCGGTCAAAAAGCCCAACTGCAGCATAAGCTCCTCATCCATAATACTCGGCGTACCGAACCAGGAGTCAATCAAAACTGCAGAGCTGACGAGCTATCCGGCAATAGCAACCTCTGGCGTGGCTCACAATGGTCACTGAGTGGTTAAAAATCACCCATGGTATTGTCACACAGTATGTCCCCACTAGCTGCTGAAGCCTTGCCTATTACCGGTCAGTGTAGTAAACCGAAATGGCCGGCCCTTCGGCGCAGAGTAGTACACAGGTTACGACGTCTGCGATGCTCACGTTCCTCCAAAGTGGAGGCTGGGTGGATCCACCTGCATGGGTCATCCCCCCCTGGTTGCGGCTCTGGTGTGAGGTGAGGAATCGAAGCCAAACTCGGACGTCGGGAGCGCCCCAGGGCATGTTGAACTTACGCGATCGGCGCTCCCGTTCTCCGTGTCTGGTTGCGCCGATCTGCGGGAAGTCAGTTCAATCAACCAGCCAGTGAATTGGGCAAATCACAACAACACAAGCTCTCGTTAATGTAATCCGCAACCACGCAGATGGCGTCACTCTGGCGGCTGCAGAATTCCAGGTGCTGAGGCGGCTCGGGGTGCGGAACCTCAATGGCATAATCCACTATTAGATCCATTACCCTGGCTCAGGTCAATAGTCCTCTGCTGCGTCTGGGCCCACAGGACACGGTGTCCAAACACCTTGCGCAGCTACCGCAGACAAAAGCGTCGGGAACGATGAGCCAGGCAGGTGTTTGTGCTCCCATTCCGCTGTGCCCACAGACGGGCTTTCCCAGTCAAATGATTGACCGTGAACGCACACGAGCCAGCTTCAGAGCGAAAAAAAATTATGTGTGTGGCTGCAGTGCAAACAGGATAGAACAGTCTTAGTATCTAGAGTGCTGCATTTGGGTTCTCCTTAAGATTGTGACAATGTTGAACTCAAATACCTGTACTTTCTACTTATTACATGTTGAACTCAAATACCTGTACTTTCTACTTCTTACATGTTGAACACAAGTACCTGTACTTTCTACTTCTTACATGTTGAACTCAAATACCTGAACTTTCTACTTCTTACATGTTGAACCCAAATACCTGTACTTTCTACTTCTTACATTTTGAACTCAAATGCCTGTACTTTCTACTTCTTACATGTTGAACTCAAATACCTGAACTTTCTACTTCTTACATTTTGAACTCAAATACCTGTACTTTCTACTTCTTACATGTTGAACTCAAATACCTGTACTTTCTACTTCTTACATGTTGAACCCAAATACCTGTACTTTCTACTTCTTACATGTTGAACACAAATACCTGTACTTTCTACTTTTTACATGTTGAACCCAAATACCTGTACTTTCTACTTCTTACATGTTGAACCCAAATACCTGTACTTTCTACTTCTTACATGTTGAACTCAAATATCTGTACTTTCTACTTCTTACACGTTGAACTCAAATACCTGTACTTTCTACTTCTTACATGTTGAACACAAGTACCTGTACTTTCTACTTCTTACATGTTGAACTCAAATACCTGTACTTTCTACTTCTTACATGTTGAACACAAGTACCTGTACTTTCTACTTCTTACATGTTGAACTCAAATACCTGAACTTTCTACTTCTTACATGTTGAACCAAAATACCTGTACTTTCTACTTCTTACATTTTGAACTCAAATACCTGTACTTTCTACTTCTTACATGTTGAACCCAAATACCTGTACTTTCTACTTCTTACATGTTGAACTCAAATACCTGTACTTTCTACTTCTTACATGTTGAACCCAAATACCTGTACTTTCTACTTCTTACATGTTGAACACAAATACCTGTACTTTCTACTTCTTACATGTTGAACACAAGTACCTGTACTTTCTACTTCTTACATGTTGAACTCAAATACCTGAACTTTCTACTTCTTACATGTTGAACCAAAATACCTGTACTTTCTACTTCTTACATTTTGAACTCAAATACCTGTACTTTCTACTTCTTACATGTTGAACCCAAATACCTGTACTTTCTACTTCTTACATGTTGAACTCAAATACCTGTACTTTCTACTTCTTACATGTTGAACCCAAATACCTGTACTTTCTACTTCTTACATGTTGAACACAAATACCGGTACTTTCTACTTCTTACATGTTGAACACAAGTACCTGTACTTTCTACTTCTTACATGTTGAATTCAAATACCTGAACTTTCTACTTCTTACATGTTGAACCCAAATACCTGTACTTTCTACTTTTTACATTTTGAACTAAAATACCTGTACTTTCTACTTCTTACATGTTGAACTCAAATACCTGAACTTTCTACTTCTTACATGTTGAACCCAAATACCTGTACTTTCTACTTCTTACATTTTGAACTCAAATACCTGTACTTTCTACTTCTTACATGTTGAACTCAAATACCTGAACTTTCTACTTCTTACATTTTGAACTCAAATACCTGTACTTTCTACTTCTTACATGTTGAACTCAAATACCTGTACTTTCTACTTCTTACATGTTGAACCCAAATACCTGTACTTTCTACTTCTTACATGTTGAACACAAATACCTGTACTTTCTACTTCTTACATGTTGAACCCAAATACCTGTACTTTCTACTTCTTACATGTTGAACCCAAATACCTGTACTTTCTACTTCTTACATGTTGAACTCAAATACCTGTACTTTCTACTTCTTACATGTTGAACTCAAATACCTGTACTTTCTACTTCTTACATGTTGAACACAAGTACCTGTACTTTCTACTTCTTACATGTTGAACTCAAATACCTGTACTTTCTACTTCTTACATGTTGAACACAAGTACCTGTACTTTCTACTTCTTACATGTTGAACTCAAATACCTGAACTTTCTACTTCTTACATGTTGAACCCAAAATACCTGTACTTTCTACTTCTTACATTTTGAACTCAAATACCTGTACTTTCTACTTCTTACATGTTGAACCCAAATACCTGTACTTTCTACTTCTTACATGTTGAACTCAAATACCTGTACTTTCTACTTCTTACATGTTGAACCCAAATACCTGTACTTTCTACTTCTTACATGTTGAACACAAATACCGGTACTTTCTACTTCTTACATGTTGAACACAAGTACCTGTACTTTCTACTTCTTACATGTTGAACTCAAATACCTGAACTTTCTACTTCTTACATGTTGAACCAAAATACCTGTACTTTCTACTTCTTACATGTTTGAACTCAAATACCTGTACTTTCTACTTCTTACATGTTGAACCCAAATACCTGTACTTTCTACTTCTTACATTTTGAACTCAAATACCTGTACTTTCTACTTCTTACATGTTGAACCCAAATACCTGTACTTTCTACTTCTTACATGTTGAACACAAATACCGGTACTTTCTAGTTCTTACATGTTGAACACAAGTACCTGTACTTTCTACTTCTTACATGTTGAATTCAAATACCTGAACTTTCTACTTCTTACATGTTGAACCCAAATACCTGTACTTTCTACTTTTTACATTTTGAACTAAAATACCTGTACTTTCTACTTCTTACATGTTGAACTCAAATACCTGAACTTTCTACTTCTTACATGTTGAACCCAAATACCTGTACTTTCTACTTCTTACATTTTGAACTCAAATACCTGTACTTTCTACTTCTTACATGTTGAACACAAGTACCTGTACTTTCTACTTCTTACATGTTGAACCCAAATACCTGTACTTTCTACTTCTTACATGTTGAACACAAATACCGGTACTTTCTAGTTCTTACATGTTGAACCCAAATACCTGTACTTTCTACTTCTTACATGTTGAACTCAAATACCTGTACTTTCTACTTCTTACATGTTGAACTCAAATACCTGTACTTTCTACTTCTTACATGTTGAACCCAAATACCTGTACTTTCTACTTCTTACATGTTGAACTCAAATACCTGTACTTTCTACTTCTTACATGTTGAACTCAAATACCTGTACTTTCTACTTCTCTACATGTTGAACTCAAATACCTGTACTTTCTACTTCTTACATGTTGAACTCAAATACCTGTACTTTCTACTTCTGACATGTTGAACTCAAATACCTGTACTTTCTACTTCTCACATGTTGAACTCAAATACCTGTACTTTCTACTTCTTACATGTTGAACCCAAATACCTGTACTTTCTACTTATTACATGTTGAACTCAAATACCTGTACTTTCTACTTCTCACATGTTGAACTCAAATACCTGTACTTTCTACTTCTCTCATTTCCCAAACAGCTGGTTCCTTTAGTCTGAATGTGTGTTTGGTGCGTGATCATTATTCTTTAGAGTCATTGCGTGCCTATTGATTTGAACACGATCCGTGTATCCGTCACTTCCTGGTCTTCTCTAAAGAAGAGGGACCAATGGAAACGTTGTCATGTTGCCGTTGTTCAGCATGGAAACATTCATTAGCTAACAATGACATTATTGTTCTATTGATATAAAGGGAGGTCAGGTACTCTTTGAAACAGCTGCTAGTTATGGGTACTTTTTACTGAAGTACACTTCAAAGCCTCTTTACTTGAGTAAAGAAGTTTAGTCAGTACTTCTACTTTCAGTATTTTTAAACACGAGTATCTGTACTTCTACTTGAGTAAAGGATGTGTGTACTTTTGCCATCTCTGCATACAACCTGTAACTATACGCTGAACATCAGATCAAGCAGTGTACTTTGTGACGCTGAAGAACCAACAGGAAAATTCACTTTCGGAAGATAGTAAGATTAATTTAAACATTTTAAGTATTGTAAGAAAAACAGCAGCCTTTACAATGTGGTGCTCACAGGAAGATGTATAGATGTGGATGAATATATGAAAATACTTGATTAAAACAACGTTATATATTGCATGTTTTTATAATGCTTATGAATGCTAAATAAGGGCTTTCCAACGTACATAATTGCATTAGAGATTCATTCATTTGTCTGTGCTGAAAAACAGCAATGCATATTTCTACTGTCCTCCTTTCCTCAAGTCTCTCCTCCGCAGCTTGCTCCTCCTCTTCTTCCTCATTCATTCAGACAATAATCATTACACAGGAAAACTAATATCAATCAATACAACGTAACGAGCTTTATTATCACCAGTACTAAAGACGGGAGTTATTATTATGTAACATAACGACATGTGTGAACGAGGCAGTTATCTCTCTGAGGTCGTCAGCAATGGACCAGATGAGCAGATACTGGAGGGATGAAATGAATACAAGTGTGTGTGTGTGTGTGTGTGTGTGTGTGTGTGTGTGTGTGTGTGTGTGTGTGTGTGTGTGTGTGTCTGTGTGTTTTGACCACCTGGCAGTGGTTTTGTATGACGATCTGCAGCTGGCGTTACTGGCTCGGAGCCTCAGCTGCTACCCTGACTTTACTTCCTCCATCAGTGTGTATGTGTGTGTGTGTGTGTGTGTGTGTGTGTGTGTGTGTGTCTATGTGTGTGTGTGTGTGTGTATGTGTGTCTACGTGTGTGACATTAAGAGCAGAAATGCATATCGTTTTTTTCCTGTTTGCCTCACATAGGAAGAAATTCCACTTAATAATATTAGAATATTCAAATCATACAGAATACGTTGGACCAGAATAGAAGTAGAAGATGTTCATTTACATTTTAAAGATATTATATGCTCCAATTTACAGATATTGTGCATATTGTTGTGTATTAAAAAACGCGTGAGCGGATTGCAGATTGTAAAGTAACTTAAAGATTGAGAACTTCTTGACTTTCTTGGTTGTCTTATCAGCATGTGGATTTATATATATATATGAAAATCATACAAAGGGTTTAACCTATTGACTTCTTTCACAAGCTTTTTTATTTTACTCCTGTATTTACATTTGTATTTAGGTCATTTCACATTTTCCTTAGGTGTTCTGCTTCCAGAAAGAAAATAAATAAAGTGACATACTCTCGTTAATTTCCACTGATAAAATGTGCGGTAGAGTTGGGCGTATTACTCATATATTTCACTTCAGTAAAATAGGTAGTACTGCCGTGTCAAAGTCCTTCATTCAAAATGTTTATCTCAAAAGTATAACATACTTGTCAATAAATGTATTTAAAATGATAAAGTTCATAAATGGAGGCCCATTTCAGAATAGTACATTATATTACTCAGGTACTTCGAAATGCTGCTTAAGTGTACAGTAGTAAATGTACTTAGTTAATGCATTTGCCAACCATTCAGAATATGAAAAGGACCTAATTGTTTTTTATTGTGCGGCTGAAAACAATGAGAAGGCAAAACTTGCAGTAAAAAGGTAAACACACTTATTTGTATGCATGTCTTCGTCACTAATGAGGGAGCGAGCAGCCGACCTCCTGCTGAGCATCAGTCTGCAGCTCTGTGCTGCTAATGGGCCTCAGTGGAAGTCAGAGAGGGACACAGGTCAGAGGTCAACCGATTTTAAAGTGTGTGTGTGTGTGTGTGTGTGTGTGTGTGTGTGTGTGTGTGTGTGTGTGTGTGTGTGTGTGTGTGATGCCACATGGTCCGGATGTGCTTACTGATTGATTAGATAACCTGAGAGCAGTCATATACGAAACGAAGCAGCAGTCAGAGTCTTAAGTTACACACGTGAAGAAAGTAAATCCTTACAGATAAATGTCTCTGATTAAATTACTCTTTCGTAATAAAGGTCAGGGAGGAGAAGAGGGCAGATGGCCGACAGCAGCACCGACGGAAACATACTATTCTGTGACTGCTGTGCAAAATGAAAAAGACAAATAATTAACATTTTTTAAATCCATTTTACTCAATACATTTGTAAATGTAAGTAACATTTGAATACTAGCTTTTTACTATCATAATCAGATTTCTGTTAATTTTGCCAAGTAGATTTTCACAAGGATGTATAATGGCACATACTCTCATACAGTAAGTTAAATTCAAAGGAAAAATATAAGAGCCGATGTTTAAAAAGGAAGAAAAACCTTGAAAAGCGATATGAAGATGCATACAAATTAAACAGACATTTGAAAAAAAGAATATTTACAAAATTGCCAGAGAATGTAGGCCTATCAGAATCAGAAACAGGTTTGTTGCCAGGTAGGTTAACACATACGAGGAATTTGCTTTGGTGTATTTGGTGCGTACATAAACAAAGTGATTTAATAACTACGCTCTAGTTTTTTGTATCGGAACAAGGCTTCCTGATATCCTCCACAGCAGCTAAGCACTACAAACCTGATTTTGATCATTTTAGCCAAGTCTGAAGGTCTCTCGAAAAAAAAGTGTATAATTTGGTGTTGGGGTCTGGGAATTGTTGTGGGTGACTCGGGGTCAAATTTGGCCCAATCAAGATTCATCTTTGACTTTAGACACCCCTCCCCCGCCCCCTTCATCCACTGTAACAATAATTGTTCGCAACATGCACCTGGTCCCTGCTCCCTCTGCCCCCTCCCCCCACGGGAACTCGACCTTGGGAACACTTGAACCTGAACACACACATGCACGTGTGCAATATGTGGTGGGGCCAAGGTCTAGACAATTTGCTGCCCTAGGCGAGATTTTAGCTGGCGGAAAATTAGGATGAGCACCAACGGGCAAAAATGCTTTTTTCCCTCCCAGAGCTACCAGCGCAGCGCCCCCCCAGATCTGGCACCCTAGGCGAACATCTATAACGCCAGTGCTACAGGCCGGCCCTGGCTGGGGCCATACAATAAAATAACAACAAGATTGTACGGTTATGAATGCAGAATAAGTTAATTTTGATATAGTTAAAACAATATTGGATGATATTGGATCATTTTTTGTGTGTGTTTTGGACTGAGATAAATCATGGGTCAAAATTGACCCGCGAACACCATGAATGGTAACAGCTTTCGAAAACAACACAAGGGTTAAGAAAATGAATATGACATTAAAATATAGCAATAGTTAAAGGGGACCTACCGTGCGAAATACACTTTTTGATGTCTTTTATACATCAACATGTGTCCCCGGTGTGTCGGGGAACTCACGCAGCGTCAGAAAATAAAACCCTCTCTCTTTTCCTCCGTACCCAAAGCTCTAAAAACGGGGAACAACGGAGCTGATCCAGATTTGCGTCCGAAATGACACAATATCGGAAATGTAGGCTGGCTTTACACCTACGGCACTATCAGAAACGTTGCTATCAGAAACAATGCCCGACTGTTTTGGACGTAATATGGTCGGTGTTTACATTAGCATCGCTAACACTCAGAGCTAACCTGTACTGGAGAGCATGTGTGTGAAGAAAAAGGAAGTAGAAAGGAACTCACCTTGTGGTATAACCGGCAAGAGAGAAAGCCTTTGAGCTCCAGACTGTTTCAGAGATAACCCATGATAATCCATGATATGGCGTTTCATCACGGCAGAATCTGCCGGTAGAAAAGCATGAGCTCAGCCCCTCCTTTCTTTTTGTTATCAAATTATTATTTTTTCAGCTTTATACCCCAAATCAGCACTTTTGAAACAGGAAGTGAAATAGAGGGATATGAGGCATGGCTAGATTGGGTGATCTGTTTGGTATTTTGAGCAAAACACATGTTTGTTATATGTTTTTATATATCTGAGACCTATGCTATTGCCTAAAAATAGTATGATAGGTCCACTTTAAATTGAGTATTGAGGACATAACCCTATAAAAAGAAAATTGAATAAAAGAAAAGAAAAATATAAATGATGATATTATTATTATGCTATTAGTGGTATAAAGTACTTTTATTTCTGTAGAGCATCTGCCAACACTTCCTCCATCACTGATCTGTTTTTCTATTCCAGTATCTTATTTTGAAAGGAAGAGGTATGCAGTTTTTGAGTGGAAGTATTATGCAGACATTTGCACAATTCTGAGGGAAATATAGTACTTTTTACCTCACAACATTTGTATGACACTTGTATTTACTCCTTTTTCAGCACGGCCACTGCCTCCCCTACTGTTATGGTTGTTTATTCCTGCATCTTATTTTTGAAAGGTAGACCGGAAGTTGTATTATCCTTTGCAGGCTTGATTGTGGAGGAAACTTTTCTTCCAGAGAGAGAGAGAGAGAGCGGCTCCTCCTCTCCACGCGTCCGACCTGAGTCCACATCAGTCGGACACTTTCCCCACAAACAGCCGCCTCCTTTCCTCCGGTTACCGGCTGTTTTCTGCTTTTACAGTGTTTGTATGTATCTGTGAGCACTCAGAAGGATTACCGGGGAGGATGTGATGGAGGGGTCCCGGTAAAGTTGAAGGCTGAACAAAAATAAATAGCTCCGGTTCTCCCTCCCTGGTCAGCCTGCTGCTGCTCCCAGCCTCAGTGGCCATGGGCTGCGGCTTGAGGAAGCTGGAAAACCCGGAGGACAGCAGCCCCGGGAAGATCTACTCCACCCTGAAGAGACCTCAAGTGGAGACAAAAACTGAGACTGTGTACGAGTATGTGCTGCTGGACTTCAGCCTGGAAGGTAAGGGGAGATCATGCATTAGACCACCATGTTTTGAGCAAAACCAATCAATCAATATTTCTACCAATACAGATACAACTATGATGTGTTTAACAAGACATCAATCAATGAATGTTTCTACTTACACAGATACAGCTCTTTTAACAAGACAGCAAGTGTCCTCTGGAGGCAAAGTGCATACAAACTGCTGAAACAATAATCAATTAATACTCAAGGGACACAAAGTTAATTAGCAACATATTGGACAAATCAATCAAATAGAGAGGTTTTAATTTACCTAGTTCCAGCTGTTTTTGTGTGTTTATATTTATTCAAATTGATTATATCTGGGTTGGTAAGGCAAAGCAATTGCAACGATACAAATGCCATATTTTATCTGGTTCCTGTCATGTTTAAAAAGTGGAGGATTTGATGATTTTCTTGGTCATAAATGGCATTAAATGTAATATATTTGAGTTCATACTGTAGCAGAAGCTGTAACAGTCCCGGGAACTTTTCTGACATTTCATTCAACCTAAAACGGTTACAAATGGAGATTCGAAAGTAATCGTCCAGTTTTTGAACCTATATTTTCTTTCATGTTATATCTAAAACCCCAACCAAGTGTTGGTCCAAGCTTCTCCAGTGTAAATACAGCATATCATTGTGTGTTTGTCTATGGATTTTGAGGCTTTTAGTGGGACAAAAACAACACATTTCAAGATGTCACCTTCGGACTCTTGGACATTGTGAAGACAATTTACAAAGCAATCAATTAGTTTATCAGAAAAACAATCAAGTACTCAATGCATTTATTACTCTTAGAGAAGACTATTGTCACTGATGTCGTCTTAAAGGAGCTAAATGAACTAATTATTCACCTTTTAGTTGCTCCCTTTTAATAAATGTTAAGATAGTAAGCCTTTACCATGTTTAAAGTGTATTAAAATGACACTACTGTTACTTCTTTTGACTTCAAGATTCCTATGTTGTTGTTTATTTGGCTTTTAAAATGGTCTTAAATAGCAGACCCCTGTTAACGGTAGTTTTATTGGAACATAGTATAACTTTATTATTCACACAAGCGCTCTATTTCCCTGTAAAGGCTTTTAAAATGTTATTCTAATTACATTACATGATGCCCTTTAAAAACTACGCGTGTGTAACGTAGATAGAATCAGAATGGTCTCACAGGCAGAGCACAAAGCACACACAGTGAAATACTTTTAACCCATCGTAGTACCAGGAGTCTAGGAGCAGTGGGCAGCTGTTGCACATAGCGCCCGCGGAGCAATGGGAGTGAGGGGGATGTCAGGTGCCTTGCTCAAGGGCACCACGGCAGTGCAGGAGGTGAACTGGGACCTCTCCAAGTAGCAGTCCACACCCATATACACATATTTAGATGTGGTCGGGGACTTGAACCGGCGACCTTACGGTTCACAGTCCAAGCCCCTACTCGCTGAGCCACTGCCGAACATAACAGCATCGAGGCTAACTGTGGACTTTTCTTAGCAACAGGACGGTTTTTTTTTCACAGTTTATAAGAAATAGGTCACACTAGGGTTTTTTTTCCAATGGACACACACACACACGCACACGCACACACACACAGGCCTTTCCGTGTGCATACAGAGGAACCCACCTGCTGGGATATGAAATCTAATTTGAACATGTGTGATAATCTCAGACGGCCGATGGGGTCGGCCATTTATGTCAGGGATTATCCCGTCATCTGGTCCGGGGACTGGCTGCTGTGGCTGTGACCTATTTGGAAGGAAATGGTGATTAAGTTCTGAATGGGAGAGCGGGCGTGTAAACAGAGAGCCGGGGCACGGTAATGAATCACGGAGGAAAAGTGGAGCTTTCCAAATTAGGGAAGTTCAGGGAAATAACGACTTCAGGATTGGCCAACACTCGGCTTGGATCCCATCATGGAGACTCACGACGATTTTCATTGTTGACTAATGTGTGAGGAAACGGTAAAAAATGGCCGTTATTTCCTGAGTGTTAAGTCTTCAAACGGCTTCTTTGTGAGACCCGGAAGTCCCGACATACTTCCATTAGATTCATAATAGACTTACAGAGCTTGAAACCGGCATTGTTTCTAATGACCAGAAGGAGACAACGAAGGCTTCTCGATACTCTAATTTCCCCTCCTCGGTTCCTCCACTCGCATCTCCTGTGGCCGGGACTAAGACACGAGGATAGGAGTCGAAGAGGGGAAATTAGAGTATTGAGAAGCCTTCAATGTTTTAAAAAATAAGTCAGATTGTATAGAAGTCTATATGACAGAATGAAAGGACTTGGATCAGGAGCCAAAAACACGCAACATTTTATTAGATTCTTCTCATTTTAAGTTTTTTTTTGTATATTTTCCGCTAGCGTTTCGATTCTTCGTGCTTTTCATCAGCAGAGTCATGGGTTCTGCTCTCAGACGTACGTGTGTGTGGCCTAGCATTACTATACTTGTGGGGACCTACATCTGTTTACACAGTCACGTGTGGGGACTCGCCTCCCTTATGGGGACAAAATGGAGGTCCCCATAAGGGGAATCATTAATTTCAGGGTGAAGACTTGGTTAGGGTTAGGGTTAGGGTAAGTCTCCAGGAAGTGTGTGTGTGTGTGTGTGTGTGTGTGTGTGTGTGTGTGTGTGTGGTGTGTGTGTGTGTGTGTGTGTGTGTGTGTGTGTGTGTGTGTGTGTGTGTGTGTGTGTGTGGTGTGTGTGTGTGGTGTGTGTGTGTGTGTGTGTGTGTGTGTGTGTGTGTGTGTGTGTGTGTGTGTGTGTGTGTGTGTGTGTGTGTGTGTGTGTGTGTGTGTGTGTGTGTGTGTTGCGTGATGCCACATGGTCCGGATGTGCTTACTGATTCATTAGATAACCTGAGAGCAGTCATATACGAAACGAAGCAGCAGTCAGAGTCTTGTGTGTGTGTGTGCGCGCCATACATTGTCTGGATCCACCTTAACCAAGCACCAGTAATCACGATACAGCCCTCTCTTTGTCATCAGACGTTGCTAAAGCTGTATTTTCGGGATGCTAACTTAAAAATCTTGTCCGAGCTCAACTGTATCCAGATGCTTCGTATGCACATGCACCTGTAAGTGATCAAACAAGCACGCACTATCCTCAATGTGTTCATTTGCATCCACGTGTAGCTAGAAGCATTGCATCTGTATATATTATCAGTACACAGCAGTGTTCTGTGAGGAATATATTACACTAAATGCAGTTTAACCATGTAAGTAAACTAAAACAAAATCCAGGTTTAATGTTGCCGGCTGTCTTCCTAGATTTGCATAATTATCCCTGTCTTGAGATGTGTCAGTTTGCGTCTCTCTCAAAGTGTGAAGTCAGATTAATTGGCAGAGCTAAAGATAAACTGGGAGTGAATCATATCTCTAGGAGTCATGTGCAGTCTGATGATGGCTGGCATCCCCACACAAGACCCTCGATTGTCTATCTCTCTGTCAGACCTTTGTTCATGATTTTGTGGTTTCGTTTAAAAAGCAATAAGTGGCACTATCTTAAAATGTCTTGACGGGGTGAGTGGAGCTTGTTTTTGCCAAATGAAAGCTGAACCGACATGTGCTGCTACATGTTTGTTTTCCTGGCGTTACACCAGACTGAATTCCCACTCGTCTTGAGGCTCTGCAGGGTTCACTCTCCTCTCACGATACAACACATCAGATGTGATCCAACATCCACTCGAGGTGTTGTTCTCACCTCCGAGAAAAAGCCGAGTGAGGTAAAAAGGGAATACAGCAACGGTGCTGAACATTTTCAACACACGGCAATATTTGAATTCATTAACCCTGTGTGTAATGTCAAGGCTGATGGGCTTATCGAATGTCCTCTTTGTAAAAGGTGCAACGATCCATCGATTGACAGAAACATTTGCTCACTAATTGTACAAGGGATTTTTAATGCATAATGCAGAAAATGAAATATGAAGATTGCTTACCCTCCTCTCTTTTATATCACATTAGATGATATGTCTTTAGATGTTGGACTGACAAAACAAGTCATGAAGACACGGCTTTGGACCATGAGGAATTGGGGTGGACATTTTTCACTATTTTGTGGCAATTTATAAATAAGACATTGCATAAAGCTGCATACCCTTCTGTCTTTCTGTTTTTTGCATTAAGTAATACTTGACTCTATTTTAGTCAACATGGAGGACGTAGCCATGTTGTTTAACTTTATCCCTGAGACACCTCACCCCAAATTGTTCCTGTGGGGATTGTCCACAGTATTGAGTATGTAAGTCGCTTTGGATAAAAGCGTCTAACAAGTGACGTGTAATACAGTGTCAATCAATCAATCAATGTTTATTTATATATCACAAATGTTACATTCATCTCAGTGGACTTCACAGTTTGCACAGAATATCAGTATGACAATACGACACCCTCTGTCCTTAGACCCTCTGTCCTTAGACCCTCTGTCCTCAGACCCTCTGTCCTCAGACCCTCTGTCCTTAGACCCTCTGTCCTTAGACCCTCGGTCCTTAGACCCTCTGTCCTTAGACCCTCACATCGTACAAGGAAAAACTTCCAGAGAAAACCCACAGTTTAAAGGGAACATGGAGAAACCTCAGGGAGAGCAACAGAAGTGTACGCTTAACAGTAACAGCAAGTGCACATAACAATGAATTCAAACAATGTAAAAGATAAGCAACCACACATCGTCTTTCCATCTTTAATGGGCTCCAATAGTTAGTGTTAGAAGAAGGTGTGAAGAGTCGGTAGTCGTGTGCAGTGTACAAACTTCCTCAACCTCAACGAGAGCAAGACAGAGGTCATCTTCTTTGGACCCCAACCTCCAGCCTCTCCGGTTGATATTCTGGGCTCTCAATGAAAACATCCTCCCCTCTGTCATGAACCTTGGAGTGACCTTCACTAGCACTTTTCAATTCGACAAGCAGGTCAGCACCGTAGTCAAATCCTGCTTTTTCTAAATAAGACTATTGGCCAAGACCAAGTGGTATTTATCTTTTAAAGACCTGGAAAGGGTTCTTAACGCCTTTGTGACCTCGAGACTGGACTACTGCCACGCTCTGTATGTGGGTGTGGACCAGGCCTCAATAGACGCAGCTGCAGCTGGTCCAATACGCAGCTGCACGTCTTCTGACTGGCCACAAAAAGCGTGACCACATCACCCCAATTCTGGCCTCACACTGGCTTCCAGTTCGGTTCAGAATTAATCTAAAAATTAGGGCTGTCAAACGATTAACATTTTTAATCAGATTAATCACAGCTTAAAAATTAATTAATCATGATTAATCACCATTCGAACTATGTCCAAAATATGCCATTTATTTATGTATATTGTTGGGAATGGAAAGATAAATGAAAGAAGGCGGATATATCCATTTAACATACAGTATCTATGTTTATAATAACATTTTTCTGCGTGTCAAAATGAAAGACAACCCACACACCTATCAATCATCAACCCGTGGGGTCTTAATTCATTACGTGTTGATTTCTATCAACGGGGGAGTACTTCAGGAAAGTCGACAGTGGAGGGCGCGCCTAGTGGAGTACTTCGTGACCACAGAGTGTGAACGTTGTGATCAGCTGTTAGCACAGTTCTCCAGTGAAGGGGGGAGTCTCCCTCCGCAGCCGGTTGGCGTAGTTTTGGCACAGTTCCGTTGTACAGACCGACGTTAACAGCAGCCTGTCTGTGCACACGGAGACCGACTCTGTCGTCCGGTGATCTGACCGCCTTCTGGAAAAGCTTCACAAGTACGTCGGTACGCAAATGCGCTTTGCGACACAAGTGACGGTACGCATTTCAGATTACGCCATAACCTGCGTACCAGTTATGTGCACCCCTGTACTACAGCAAAAGTATTCTCCGTCGGGACTTCCTGCAACAACACCACGCCGTTATCAAAGATGTTCTATTGAGAAGACGATCACCACTTGACAAAAGTTTTCAAAACCGTGGCTACTGAAATCAATCTTACTAACTGCTGTCTGTGCAATTTACCCCGCGTGAGTTGGCAGACTTTATTTTGCTTACTTTAACATCATTTTCTCACGGTGGGGCTAAGCCATTTCTTGGTATGGGTGTAGCCTACCCCAGCCATACCCTGGCGCTGCCACTGGTGGCACGTATGGGGCGGGCCATTCTGCACATGCGTTAAATATGTTAACCCAATTAATTCAAAAAATTAATTACCGCCGTTAACGCGATAATTTTGACAGCACGACTAAAAATCCTTTTATTTGTCTTTCAAAGCCCTGAATGGGCTGGCTCCGGCCTATATAGCCGAACTCCTCCAGCGCTACACCCCAGCCAGAGCCTTCAGGTCTGCTGACCAGCTGCTGGTGATAGTGCCCAAGACCAGGCTCAAAACCCTAGGGCACCGAGCCTTCGCAGCAGCTGGCCCCGGGCTCTGGAACAGTCCGCCCCTCCATGTGAGGTCGGCCCAGACCCTGGGGGCTTTAAATCCTCACTGAAGACTCACTTCTTCTCCCTGGCCTTCTAGTCAGAGCGGAGCACGTCTCCTGACTATTCTGTGTTTTAGTTTTTTATATTTCTGTTGTAAATGATTGTCCTTTATTGTGATTATAAGTGTTTTCTATTGTATGTACAGCACTTTGGCTCGACCAAAAATCGCTTTTAAATGTGCTATATAAATAAAACTTGATTTGATACATTGTGTATTTTAAAATAACACACCTGTGAGTACATTCCTGCACCTGGCGAACAGCTGTCTCTCTCGATGCATCTTCATGTTGCATATCTTGTTGAACTGCTTTCCTCTAATAGTTTCTGTTCAGGCAAGTTTGCACCTCCCTGCTTCAACTCAAAATGTGCAGATATATTTAAATAACGTGAAAGATCACTGGAGTGTACAGGATGCCGTTATGAGAATTATCTCCACCCTTCTCTGGCCTTGATTCTCCTTGAAGCGTTTCTGGCACACACTCTCAATTTCACACACACACACACACACACACACACCACACACACTACACACACACACACACACACACACACACCACACACACACACACACACACACACACCACACACACGTGAATCTCCCACTGTGCCCAGTAGCTCCCCTCAGCTTGGCCTGGTTTATTCGAGAGGCGAGTTCCTAACGTTAATTCTTCGCTGAGCTCATTACTGACAGCCGTGTACATGTGAGAGCGAGAAACCATGTACACTCTGAAGAGGTCTTTATATAGATATTGATCTTTTTATTATTGTGTTCCTTACTTTCAAAGCTCAGTCCAGGAAGCAGCCTCTGTTGTCTAGGAATTGGCAAGTTTCTGGTTTGATTCCTGTGTCCTACAGAGAGAGTTAAATTGTCCTTGAGCAAGACACTGACCCCCCCGACCCCCTTATTGATGAGCAGGCTGGTTCTTTGCATGGCAGTGTGTGAATGAATGGGTGAATGACATGTGTTGGAACTAGGGATGTCCCGATCACCTTTTTTTGCTCCCGATCCGATTCCGATCATTTGATTTTGACAATCTGCCGAGACCGATTTTTCCCGATCCGATCTTTATGCAATGCATTAAGAGAAAAAAAGGTAACAGATAACGGCTGGTCATCCAACGCGATGAATTCAGCTATCTTGGCTGTTATTGTGTTGCCTATTCTCTGCTCTGGGGCAGTTTCTCTTTCCTTTTGAAAGCCTCTGAAAGTGTCGGTTGTTTCAGTGCCTGAGTGGCTGCTGTGTACTCGTCGTGTTGTTGTTGGTGTTTGTTTCTGAGGTGGCGTAGTAGATTGGTCGTGTTGAACGTAGCTCTGTTCTTTCCACCACGCGGAACCTCCGCCTTGCAAACATTGCATCTGGCTGTCACCCTGCCTTCGCTTTCAATTTCATAATACTTCCAAACTCCTGACCTTTGCTCTGTCCCGACTCCCGAGTCTCCAGCTGAACGTAGCCTCTCGTTAGCTTGCTGCTGCTATCAGACACTGCGCCCACTCTGTTGCTTTGAGAGGAATAAGCAACCAGGTCTGAAAGCAACACATACATGATGTTGTGTAATTTTAAACCAAAGCTAAGGCCTCAGGATGACTTTAAGACGTGAACAAGGTCATTTTTGTTTTATAACATAAAATAAAATAATAAAATATTTTATAATAAAAGAAAATATTCATAAAAATAAATTCCCAATCCCCTATTTTTTTCTCCCGATTCCAATCTTTTGAAAATCACGTGATCGGCCCGACCCCGATCACGTGATCGGATCGGAACATCCAGTTGGAAAGGACTATGATCTGTTGATTCGAAAAGTCCTATTGAACGCAGTGTATTTGTCAGTCAATCAAATAGGCATTTAGTTTATTTAATTAAGTCCTGTTTCCATTGAGGTCCTGAAGCCTCAGCTCACTTGGTTAAAATATAATTGCACAAAGTTAGTATGCTGTGTAGTTTTGGCTTGAATCACATGTGTCTGCTGTGCCCTAATTGAAGTGATGATAGCCGCTGTTAGCTAGCAATGATCATTTGTGGTAACAAATGATTGGAGACTGCTCAATTTACCCTGTTCATTTAACAGTGGCTTCTTTTCGGCGATAGTATGCTGCTGGGTTTTCCGGAGAAACATCAATCATGGCCGGTTGGTAAACTTCTGTTTGATGGCAATCATGAACGCGGTTAGTGTCAGCAATTTTATTTAGAGCGATGGGAGAGGGAGAGGTTAGGGAGCCCCCTAACCCTATCGTATGCGCCCCCTAACACTATCTTTAAAACGAACAAAAAGCTCTGTTCAGCCTTAAAAGGCCGCTAGCATGGCCATAGTCTTGTCATCAAAACAATCTGATATTATATTTGAACAATTTCCTTCTTTTTACTGCTGCTGCTGCACAACAGTTTCCCTGGGGGTTAAATCAAGTTCTATCCTATGTTATCCTGAAATAGCTTTCCCCTGTAAAGACAACAGAAATGCTGTGTTTCCTCTTGCTCTTAACGACTTCCTGCACGGAGCCTGGGGCTGACCGAGGGTCTGAACCTCCCTGTGTCAGAGACTGGAAGTGTCTCTGAGGGGAAGACGGGGCTAGATGAACAAATGGGACGACACAAAGGGATTTGAGGGTGGAGAGATGGCTTAACCTGAAGTGACATGCTTTCATCGCTGGGTGGATGAAATCTGCTGAAGCGTTGAAGAAATTACTTTAATTTGCAACTTTCTTCCAATCCGTGGAGAGATGGCGACCGATTCGTTCTGACCTACCTACGCATCGATTCTCTGTCCTGATTGTACTGTAAGAGGGAATCTATCATCCCGCCAGTCCTCGTCATTATTTCCAGGGATGAGTGCAGTTTTCTGTAATCTCCGTCTGATCTGGGAATCCAATAACAAATGCTGGATTATTTCAGATTAAAAGGCAGTGCTTTCATTATTAGATTTAGAGGAGATTTGAAGGGCAGTGCATTGCGGTACCAACCTGCAACCCGAGAACTATTATCTTCGGAGGAGTCTTGATTTGCTAGTGAATTAATTTCAGTTTTCCGCACTCTCGCGGGAATATCTCCGCTATGGAGCGAGTTTAAGTTTCACTTTCAATTGCGTGATATAGCCCAGCGCAACACCTTCATCAAACATGTTGCCACTTGTTTGTACCATTTTCAGGCGATTTGTAATCTGTTCTAGAAAAACGATTGTTTTTTTAGGATATCAAGAAGCGTATAAAACAAACAATGGATGTATTTGATGAACATGTATCCATGCTGAAAATAGATGTATATGTTTTAGGAGTGAGATAGAGATTATTATATAATATATGCATCCAATGAAGCATTGCATGAAGTCTGTGATGATCAGAGGCTGTTGTTGGGGCTGCATAAACGTTTTTTATTTTATTTTTGTTGGCAGACCATGCAGGCCTCAGAGAGTTAAACTTGGGCCCGTGGCCATAGTTTAACTGTATTTTGTTTTGAAAATCCACAGAGGAGGTTTGCGTTGTACTCGTACCACATGCGGTGTATTTTGTTGTCTCGGACATAAACTCCGTAATAAATGTAGTCTACATTTCATAAGATGTAGTATTTTTTTATTGATCAATCAATCAATCAATCAATGTTTATTTATATAGCCCAATATCACAAACATTTGTCTCAGTGGTCCTCACAGGATATGTGTACAGAATATCAGTATGACAATACGACACCCTCTGTCCTTAGACCCTCTGTTCTCAGACCCTCTGTCCTCAGACCCTCTGTCCTCAGACCCTCTGTCCTTAGACCCTCTGTCCTTAGACCCTCTGTCCTTAGACCCTCTGTCCTTAGACCCTCTGTTCTTAGACCCTCACATCGTACAAGGAAAAACTTCCGGAGAAAACCCACAGTTTAAAGGGAAACATGGGAGAAACCTCAGGGAGAGCAGCAGAGGAGGGATCCCTCTCCCAGGACGGACAGAGAGGGAGACGTTAAGTGGTCCTCGGTATGAAAAAGTTTGAGAAACACTGCGTAACGGGGGGAGCCTCGCTGCGGGGACATTATACAGATACAGCCCCTGACATTTATTTTTATTTACAATTTGTATTTTGTAATCATCTCGTGACCCCCACTTTGGGAACCCCTGCATTAGACCACCAACATTTTTTCTTTTTTATGAGATCCATTTGTGGCGGACGATATTTAATTGTGGCGGTTCGCCATACATAAATCAATGTATGGGAAACACTGGTACTTGCTGTTTGTTGTTTCTCTTTGATCATTGCTTACGGTCTTGCACCTGGTTGCTACGTTTTAAAAGAGGTTGATGCACAGAAGAGGCAAACAAAAGGAAAGGAAAGGAGAGGGTCTGTGCAAATACAGACAGTAGGGGTGTTGAAAATAATCGTTTCTACGATGCATTGCGATGCGGACGTGGACGATTCGGTCTCGATGCAGTGACGGAAGATAATCGGTTATCGAGTAGTAACGTTGCTTCCTGATTTTCCGGCCGCGGCTTTTTTCTGTCACTTTAATATCAAATCGGTCGGTGACGCAGAGATCAGGGAACAGACGTGACAGCGGCACAGCAACACGGAGCAGTCTGCTTTATCCACCAACACAAGGACACCAGTCCAGAACCCACAGCAGCAGGACCCGCTCTCAATCACTCCGTGTCGCTGCCGCTCAGAGACGCTGTGTCTCTGAGCGGCAGCGACACGGAGTGTGACAGGGATTTATGTTTTTCAAAAATAATCGCGTTACAATCATGTCAGGTTTTTGGTGGATTTCATCAAGTCTTGGATTGCAGAGTATGAATGTCCTCTAGCAATTTTCAGACGATATATACGTGTGTAAAGTTTGTGAAGGCAGGAGGAAAAAAGCTCCCGCGATCACCGTCTCCTCTCCGTTCCTCCAAGCCCCGCCCCCTCCCTGAAAATATTGAGTGACAGGCTGACAGTGACCCGATAGAAACTTTATTATTCACTTAATCACTGAGATATAATGAAGCTAACTTAGCCTCATGCATTCATGGGATTTATGTAACAGTAAGACAGAGAATGTAAGTGTGCACCCACATGTACTATTTTAGTTTGTATATGCTGTTGTAAATACTCCTGTTGTCTGCTGTGTTCAGACTCAAGGTGTGTGATGCCACATTCAGGACATTCAGTGTCCTTTCTTAACAGAAGGCCGTGGCTAGAAGCTGCAGCTCGACTGCAGAAGCATTAGCTTTTTGTTTTTGAGGATGGAACAACTTCACACACGGAGGCTAGACCTATACAATTCATTTATTTTGGTTTATAAATTAATGTCAAGACATTTATGTTTTTGATTTCTGAAGCACTTTCTAAATAATAAAAATAGAGTTCATATGTATTTACTGCATGTATGCATTGATGAAAAATAAGCCATGTGCAGTAATATAGAAAATTGAGGATGCAACGCATTGGTATGAATCGTGATGCACCGGGATGCACCGGGATATCGAACCGAATCGAATCGTTGACAGGATAATCGTAATCGAATCGAATCGTGAGACCAGTGAAGATGCACAGCCCTAACAGACAGTGTGTAGACAAGAGCAGATATATCATAAAACTATAACAACATCTACAAATGTGTACAAGAAGGATGGATATATATTAAAGAAAAATGTATATGTGTAAAGAGGAGCTGTGCAGTTTTAAACATAGTAGTATTTTGCAGAAATGTGCAAAATTAGTAAGAGAAATGACACAAAAGTTAATATAACTCATACGTGTCATTATACCTGCTAAACTTGTTGTTGTGAGCATGCTAACGTTAGCATTTAGCTAACCCAGCCTCTCTGAGCTGCTTGCTTTCCTTTCTCTTGTTTTCTCCGCTCCTTGTTGCCGGGCAGCTTTTTTCTCCTTTTCACACCTTCTCTCTCCCATTCACAAACCAGCTCATAAAATCCATCTTGTAACCGCTGTCTGGCTCCTTCCTCCCTCCCTCCTCCCCCCAGAGTCACCCCTCTCTGTGCCCTCCTCACCCTCCCTCCCCCTCCCCCTTTCATCCTGCCACCTCTACTTCTTCTCCCTCTTTGCTAGTCCACCCGTCACTTATTCTCCCACACAGAGCTGAACAGAGGCCTCAGTGTGCGGGGTGACGGCAGCAGGATCGTGGCGGGGGGGGGGTGTAAGGACTGAAAGCAGGGGAGGAGACGTTTAAAAAAAGGGTGCAACAAAAGCCCTGGTTGGAGGTGTGTGTGTGTGCATGCCATCATGGACCTCTATTATCTGCAGCATGTTCTGCAACTTCTGTGAAAGGAACAGAAAGTGAAGCAACAGCTCCGTCCTGCAGCTGCAACATGCATGCCCGTGTTACATCTCAATTAAAGGGTTTTGCAGCCAGTTTTCAGGCACTCTGACCGCTCTCGGCGTGTTGTGTTTAGAGAAAAAGCGTTAAGAGTAAAACCCACTGCACTACCTGCTCAACGGCAAACAGACACGTTAGGAAGCTGGTAAACACATTGCAGCTAAAGATACAGACGTTCTTCTCAGGATTCGGAGACCAAACGGAGCTAAAAGACTGTACATATAACATTGACACAACTCTCCTGATACACTTATAACAAGTTGATGTGGAAATAAAAACCTGGCTGATATCAACTACAACTTCCTAAAAGTACACTGAGCCTCTCTCCTCTGTAAATTAAAGTGTTTTGCAGCAAGTTTTAGTTTAGTTTATTTATTTATTTTCGAGCGTGTAAAACCAAAGAAAATACAAATGAAACAAAAGATGATACAGTCCTATACAAATGAATGCAATGACAAAACGAAATATTTAATTAATAATTGAATAATGTGTGGTGTCATTGTCTGATATCAATAAACAACAAAGCTTTAGCTAATTACACGTCCGAAAAGGCGTCGGAAGAAGTTTACACTTATTTAACCCGACCCCTTTTTTTGTTCCTTTTTCTTTTTCTTTTTACATCTTAATATATGTTAACATACAATATCAATGTATACTTTAAGCTTGAATAATTTATATAATCATTCATATAATATATACAGGCAAGTTAGATGAATGGTCTCTATATATTTATATATAATAATAATAATACGTTTTATTTCGAGGCGCCTTTCAGGACACCCAAGGTCGCCTTACAGTGCATTTAAAAGTTAAAACAGCTAAAACAAAAACGGAACACAATTTTAATCGAACCGACGAGGCAATACAGCAGCATAAAACAGGCAAGACAAGAGTGTGGAGTGACGGAGTGAGGGGGATCTGTGATAGCAGGTTGAATGTGTTTGAGTGAGTAGGCCAGTTTAAACAGGTGGGTTTTGAATGTCGTGATGGAGTCAGACTGTTCGATGTGTGGAGGCAGAGAGTTCCAGAGCCTGGGCGCGGTGCAGCTAAAAGCCCTGGCTCCCATGGTGCTAAGGCGGGAGGTGGGGACAGGCAGGAGTCCGGCTGAGGATGAGCGCAGGGAGCGGGAGGGGGTGTATCCCTGGAGGAGGTTTGAGAGATAGGTGGGGGTGAGGTTGTTGAGGGCTTTGTATGTAAGCAGAAGGTTTTTGTAGTCAATCCGGTGCTGGACAGGGAGCCAGTGAAGTTGGATGAGGATGGGGGTGATGTGGTCAGACTTGTTGAGAATTGTGTCTTTATATCTCTTTTTGAATAGTTTGATGTTTGGACATCCCTTAAGTTTTAATCCACTATCACTTCTCTCGGAGCGTTGTGTTTAGAGAAAAAGCTGTAAAAACCCACTGCACTGTACCTGCTCACCATCATGCAGAAACGTTAACAAAGTGGAGCATTTAGCAGCTAAAGATACGGACGTTTTTCTCAGGATTCGGAGACCAAACGGAGATAAAAGACTGTAAATATCATATTGACACAACTCTACTGATACACTGAGACCCCATTTACACGGGAACGTTTGCGTTTACGCACCGTATGCGTTTTCAAAAAAGTCTTCCGTTCACGCGCATTCGGCTCAATTAACGTGTCCGTTCACACGAGACCGCTCGACCCGCTGGAAATGCTGCAGTACATATGCCGGGCCTGTAAGTGGCGCTGCTGCCACCACACAATACACCAAAAGCAGCGAAGAAGACCCCGGAGCATGGTTGCCATGGTTGCCCTTCTGTTAATTTTCCGCGGTGGACGGCGTGTTCTCCTGCTGTAAATCTCTCCGGTAGTCCACCAGCAGATGAAAAACACCCACCTCTCCGCCTCTTCCAAGGGACGAGGGAACCGTGCAGCAGAGTTTCCGTTAAAAAACATTTATCGGTCAACATGTACTTTAAAGTTTACATCTTCCGGACAAAATTAGAAAAGTGCCGGTCAAAAGTCTTCTTTGTTATTTATTGAGCTTTAAAACAAATTGATAACGACTTTATATAATAATATAACAATAAAAAACGGAGCCTCTCTTTTACTCCCCTTCTTCTGACAGCCCAGCAGCTGATCTCTGAGCAGGAGACGTGGGGAGAGAGAGGCGTGGGGAGAGGGAGACGTGGGGAGAGGGAGGCGTGGGGAGAGGGAGGCGGGGCTATTTCATCGTTATCAGAAAATGATCGTCTAGATGCGTACACACGGAGCCGTTTGACCCCCCAGAGCGTTCCGTTTGCAGATCTATCCACCTTGGGACCCGTTGTCGTTTGCGGGGTTCATTTCTATCGTTTTGTTACGGCCTTGTGTAAACGAAAGGGCTATACGCAAGAGAAACTATGCGGATACAACCCATATCGTCCTCGTGTAAACGGGGTCTTATAACAAGTTAATGTGGAAATAAGAAACTGGCTGACCTTTATTAGTCCCACAGAGGGGACATTGCCATTGTTCCAGCAGAAAGGAGCCAAAGACAGCGTAATGTTACCTCGGTAGCATGCATAGAAAAGGCTCAAATCAAGTACAACATGTCATCCCAAATGTGCACTGAGCCTCTCGCTTCTCTCCAAGTGTTTTGCAGCGGGGTTTAGACCCACAGGAATGCCAGTAAACTGTAGCTGTTTGCGCGGCCCCTGCTTCAGTTTTCTAGGTGGTGGTGGTCTTTAGTCTCATAATGGAGCTCACCACACAAACCATTGAGAGGCTGCAGTGATCTCAACTGAGGACCGCTCTCCCTCTGGGGTGTTTGTCCGTGAGAATGTGGGGGGGTTGTAGTGAGGAATGCTCTCTCTCTCACACGCACACGCACACACACACACACACACACACACACACACCACCACTCTCAAGTTGAAATGTGTTGTATGTGTGTTTTCATGGGGGCACGCAGCCAAGTCCCATCTGTGAACAGCCACTCTTTGTGGACACAGGAAGTGTGGTGATGGTCACAGGGATTTCCAAGTTGTTCAAGAAAAATAACAAAACGCAGAAACAGCTCCTCCACACGGACTGTGAATTCTTTAAACCTCCGACTGGTGAGGAAATGGATCATATCAGCACAGAAATGAGAGAACAGAGATGGCAAAAGTACACACATCCTTTATTCGGGTAGAAGTACAGATACTCATGTTTAAAAATACTCTGGTAGAAGTAGAAGTACTGACTAAACTTCTTTACTCAAGTCAAAGTAAAGAGGCTTTGAAGTGTCCTTCAGTAAAAAGTACCCATAGCTAGCAGCTGCTTTAAAGAGTACCTGACCTCCCTTTATATCAATAGAACAATAATGTCATTGTTAGCTAATGAATGTTTCCATGGTGACCAACGGCAACATGACAACGTTTCCATTGGTCCCTCTTCTTTAGAGAAGACCAGGAAGTGATGGATACACGGATCGTGTTCCAACCAATAGGCACGCAGTGACTCTAAAGAATAATGATCACGCACCAAACACACATTCAGACTAAAGGAACCAGCTGTTTGGGAAATGAGAGAAGTAGAAAGTACAGGTATTTGAGTTCAACATGTAAGAAGTAGAAAGTACAGGTATTTGAGTTCAACATGTGAGAAGTAGAAAGTACAGGTATTTGAGTTCAACATGTAAGAAGTAGAAAGTACAGGTATTTGAGTTCAACATGTAAGAAGTAGAAAGTACAGGTATTTGAGTTCAACATGTAAGAAGTAGAAAGTACAGGTATTTGGGTTCAACATGTAAGAAGTAGAAAGTACAGGTATTTGGGTTCAACATGTAAGAAGTAGAAAGTACAGGTATTTGTGTTCAACATGTAAGAAGTAGAAAGTACAGGTATTTGAGTTCAATATGTAAGAAGTAGAAAGTACAGGGTATTAGTGTTCAACATGTAAGAAGTAGAACGTACAGGTATTTGTGTTCAACATGTAAGAAGTAGAAAGTACAGGTATTTGAGTTCAACATGTAGAAAGTACAGGTATTTGTGTTCAACATGTAAGAAGTAGAAAGTACAGGTATTTGAGTTCAACATGTAAGAAGTAGAAAGTACAGGGTATTAGTGTTCAACATGTAAGAAGTAGAAAGTACAGGTATTTGAGTTCAACATGTAAGAAGTAGAAAGTACAGGTATTTGTATTCAACATGTAAGAAGTAGAAAGTACAGGTATTTGTGTTCAACATGTAAGAAGTAGAAAGTACAGGTATTTGAGTTCAACATGTGAGAAGTAGAAAGTACAGGTATTTGTGTTCAACATGTAAGAAGTAGAAAGTACAGGTATTTGTGTTCAACATGTAAGAAGTAGAAAGTACAGGTATTTGTGTTCAACATGTAAGAAGTAGAAAGTACAGGTATTTGAGTTCAACATGTAAGAAGTAGAAAGTACAGGTATTTGAGTTCAACATGTAAGAAGTAGAAAGTACAGGGTATTTGTGTTCAACATGTAAGAAGTAGAAAGTACAGGTATTTGAGTTCAACATGTAAGAAGTAGAAAGTACAGGTATGTGGGTTCAACATGTAAGAAGTAGAAAGTACAGGTATTTGAGTTCAACATGTAAGAAGTAGAAAGTACAGGTATTTGTGTTCAACATGTAAGAAGTAGAAAGTACAGGTATTTGAGTTCAACATGTGAGAAGTAGAAAGTACAGGTATTTGTGTTCAACATGTAAGAAGTAGAAAGTACAGGTATTTGTGTTCAACATGTAAGAAGTAGAAAGTACAGGTATTTGTGTTCAACATGTAAGAAGTAGAAAGTACAGGTATTTGAGTTCAACATGTAAGAAGTAGAAAGTACAGGTATTTGAGTTCAACATGTAAGAAGTAGAAAGTACAGGTATTTGAGTTCAACATGTAAGAAGTAGAAAGTTCAGGTATTTGTGTTCAACATGTAAGAAGTCAAAGTAAGTCGTGCAATAAAGTACTGATACCAGAAACATGTACTTAAGTACAGTAACGAAGTATTTGTACTCCACTACTTCCCACCTCTGGAGATGAATAATAAAAGATAACAAGCTTTTAAATGAAAGAGTGAGAGTGTATGCTTCCTTTTAAGCATGTGCTGTCTTCCAAACGAGTTCATTAACCTCCAAGAATGTATTTAAAGAGTTTAAAAAATGCATATATAAACAAAAGAGACACAGTGATAGACGGTTATGTGGATTTGTCACATACTACAGCACTGTAAAATAATTCATTTTTGCAAAATCAATGCAAGTCTTAATCAAAAGTCTTCAGAAACAAATTAATATATTTATGTCCCTAGGTCAAAGCAATTGATATTCCTCAATTGAACTTTTGAAGGGAGGTAATAGGGTTCTGAAATATTGATACCATATTTTATTTAAGGTGAAATGTGTTTTTTAAATTCTGTTTTTTAAAAGATATTGTCATGCTGCAGAGATGCCACAGTCAGTGCATCCTATTCTACAGACTTGAGACTGTTTCAGATCCTCCTGAAACCACACCTTAATCATTTAAATATGAGCTTCAATTAATCACTCAATCAACCTCATATGGCAAATCATATCTCAATTTAAATATCCGTCAAAAATAATTGCAATTGGACATTCTTCAAAAGTATTTAGGCCTAATGTACACGCTTGCTTTTTCATTTTTTTATTGAAATACTTCTGTTTGTCTGGCTGTTGTTTGGACAAAATAAGAAATAGTCAAATATCAGTTTTAGGAAACTAAAGAGAATTTTCAACTAATTTCTTTACATTTCTAGCCTGATATTTTTGCTTAATTTCTGAACAAATGAACAAAGTCTGTTGTGTTTGAGAAGTGAACAAGGTTAGAAATGTATTAGACTTAATGATAATTGAATGTATAATGAAACAATCATAAGTTGTAACCCTACAATAACCTAAATGATATCACAGCAACATGAAGATTATTCTCTTACATTGTTTGTGTTCGGACCAGTCTTAGAGCCACACCTATCGTAATCAAACCATCATAACCACCACAGCTGGAGGAGCCGCTCTGTATACATACATTTATATATATTTATATAACCTTACGTAAGAGCGTGGTGATGTGGTGTTTCCCTCAACATGCCGGTGGTGTTTTAACGGCCGTCATCTGTGTTTGAAGCTTTGAGACACAGCTGGACTCAAGATATTAAAACTCTCTCAGACCTAGAAGACACTTTTTTTAGTTTCCAGATCCACAACGTCTTCATATTCACGTCAGACGGCTGGATGTAAAGAATTGGGTGCTGTCAATATCCCTCCCTGTATTCATAATGTATTATGGAAGTATGTGGGTAGTTTACCAAGTGGTTCCATATGTGTAAAAGTACTAAAAATAGCAACTTCTCTGCCACTGGAATAACTTAAATTGGAAGTAAATGGGAAGCTACATTATTAACATCTGTATTTCTCGAAGGCAGACATTGTGTTTTTGTGTAGAAACTGTGGAAAAGTGATGTTTAAGTCATAGAGGCAGAAAGGGAATACAGACAGTCTGAAAACACATCCTTTTCTCTCCATGTTAGGCTTTCACTCATGGTACTGACGCTTTTTACACTGCTGATAACTGAGCTATCATTGTGGTAGATACATTTTAAAAACACTGGCCTTGTGTTGTGTTGTGAATGGAGTAAATGGTCCTGGTGTGTGGCTGTTCACTCCAATGGATTATTTATCTTGCAAAACATCCAATGGTATGTCTTGATTTGCACGACCAACAGTCCAACACTGAGGGACATCCAGGTTACTATAAGAAGAAAGCAAACAATCCTCCCATTTAGGAAGCTGTAACAGGGGAAAATGTGGCAGTGTTGCTTGAAAAATAGCATATTTTAAATCACGTGTTAGTCATAGCTGTCCGTTAAAGAAGAATCACCTGATAAAGCTTGTCATGTCCAATTTTGGTGTTTCGGGGAAGAACATATATATATATATATATATATATATATTTTGGACCTAGGTTTTTCATTGCCATATCTACACTGTAGCTAATGTGCTAATGACAATAAAGCCTTGAATTGATTTGAATTGAATAAACCACACTGTAACACATTTATATAATGTACTGTAGGCAGTAAATTATTGTATTACCCACAGTAATTTACTTTGAATTTGTAATACAGTGTGATACTGTAGTGTACATTATGCTGCATTGTGGGAATATTATCCTTAGGCGGGACATTTATACAGCACTTTAAAACCATACTGTAATATTACAGCAATACTGTAATGTTACTGTACATAGTGCTGTAATATTACAGTAACGTTTGTTGTTACTATACAATATTTTGCTGTGAAAATATCTGAGCAAGAGGAGAGAACCGCTGGGACCTTAAACGGATATTTAGCTGCAGCTGGATTTTACTGACATGACCAATTTTGGTGTTTATAGGAAGAACTTATTTAAGATTTTGGACCTTCTACAATAAGCATTAAGCATTAAGATATTTCCCCACATTAAAGGGGTTATAGTCTGAAATGCTTGTCACACTTTATAAACCAGCTGCATTTTACTGACATGTTTCCTTACCCATTCTGTCTCTGTCCCTGCAGGCAGCCGCCCCACGGTGCAGTACGTGTCTTCGCTCTCCGAGCTGCCCCAGGCTTTACAGCCGTACTACACTCAGGGCTACGTCCTGACCGCCCTGCATCCCATAATACTGTCTGTGGGCCGGAGCCGATCGCTGCCCTTCAGCCTGCTGTACCGCGCCATCATGGCCCGACCCAGGTCCAGGTACACACAAACTAACCCTCTTTGTTAGAAAAATATCACTCGTCACCGGCTTGAGCTTCAATATCAGGATCCATGTGTTTCTGATCCTCTCCAGAATGGAAGGAGTCCTCACATACAGAGCATCAACTAGTTCCTGAACAGTGTCCTTCACATGCTGATATCCAAGAGAGGGAGTTACACAGTCACAAGATGGAGGAATAGAAAGCAGTATTCAATGTTTACTTCAGATGAGCTCCACGTCAGAAATGAGCATGCTTGTCATATGTCTCTCTGCATAGAGGCTGAATCATCATGTTCATCACAGAGCTATCATCTGCCTCAAACAGCCCTGATGCTCTTCTAGGTAATCAGACATCATCACGTCATGTTCACAGCTACAGTTGGGATACCTTTGTTATCATGTTACTCTCATATTGGAAGAGTACATTCAGTATTTTCCCAACAGTCTTTAATCCTTACACCAAAAATGTGGTTTTAATACTTGCTGCTTTGAAATTACCCTTTCTTTGAAAACGTTTCTTTTTTTTATGACTGTAAGTGCAGATAACCATAGTTCTAAACTTTTCTTCATATGCAGTTGTGAAGAAGAACATGAGTTACTGTGCGGTTAAGTGGAGCCTGGGAGATATCAAATGTTGTCATATGCATAAACAAAATGTCAATAATCTTAACACTGACTAACTAAAATCCTACCTTCACAATGTTCAGCAACTACATCTCTCAAAATGTCAAATACTGGATACATTCGGAGATTAAATACTGAATAGTTTTATTGAATACTTATTACCTCCAGGACTCGTTCAAAATCCTTCAAAAGTAAAATATTAAATATTCATCAGGACTATAATATCCTTAAAAAAAAGTTAAATACTAAATATATTCATCTGTCGAACTCCAAAGTCCTTAAACAAAGGGAAATATTGGATTTTTCTACATTTTGAGATGTACAACAATCCTTAAAATAAGCGAGATATATTATATATATATATGTTATTGTTTTAGTTTTTTCTACCTATTAAAAAATCCTAGAAGTAATCTATTTGAGAAAAGGAAATATTGGCTTATTAACATTAAAGTCAGACTAAAGATGACCCTTTTTGAATATCATACAACAGCGACATTCATGTATTTGCTATGTTGCTTGTTTGTACATTTCAATTTCTTAAATGTTTTATGTGATGGAAAGTAGCTCAAAGCTAAATCTGGCATATTTACGCTTGGCACATTTATTGTTTCAAGTGTTCATCGATGTGAAATGTCCCTACCAAATAAACGATTAAATAACATACTTAAGTGCTACATCTGAATAAAAACAAACATTGAAGTACCAAATATGATGTATAATATATATATATATACATGCTGTGTGTGACTCCCCTTCCTCTCATGCCTTCCCACTGTGCGCCACATGTTCACCTCCATACTGTCTAGTAAATAGATGAATGATGGATGAAGTCAGCTGCATATTTAATGCAGAGCTCTGGTAGGAGGTCAGACTGTCGTGCCTGCTGTAGACTTTGTTTTGGTTTTACTTAATGTCTACCTTGAATTCTATTGGCTGGAAATCCACCCGACAACAGGGGTCCCTCAGCAGCCAATGGGGATGAAGTATTTATCAGCGCTGAGGTTTGATAGGTTAAGATACTGTTACTATGATGAGGATTTTTAGTTCATAAGATAGCATTAGAGGTGAATTAATGATGAGGTTTTTATTAAAAAATGAAACACAGAGAAATACTCTGTACCGAATCTAATTTTTACAGATCTGTCGATTTAATCATCTAATCAATTAGTCAACAATTATGAGTGTTGGTCTACTGAGATATATTTAGTAAATGAGTTTGAATTTGTGCATAATTCTTTGTGGATGTTTTTTTTAATATTTCGATTAAAATCAACTAATCAATGAGTGGACATGATGAAAGTTGGGCAATTAAGATTTCTTTAGTTTAATTTCTTAAGGACATGTTCTTGCACTTTTGCATAATTCTTTGCAAGTCGACTGAAAGCCCTATCAAGTCCTGTTTTTCTACCTTCATGTTGAAAATGCAGTATGTTGTGTATGACTTGTCATCACTTCAGTTGCCTAAATTGTTGTTTACCCTTTGAGTTAATTGCTCAGACAGTAGGTGGCAGCCACCCCCTGCTGAGCGTGAATCATTGATGTGTGGGTGTCTGCAGCTCTGTGACAAAAACAAGTGAACTCTGAACCCTCCAGCTGGGCTATAATCCAGAAACTCCCCAAAGACATCTGCACCGTCACTGCTCATCTTCCTCTGTCTAATACAGGGGTGTCCAAACCACGGCCCGGGGTCCAAATGCGACCCTTTGTCCATTTCTAATCGGCCCTCAGCAAATTCTTAAAGTATAATGGAATATGGCCCCCACCTGAAACTTGTGCTTGTCTTATATTGTACTTGTTAAATATATATGTGAGCCTATATTACACATTAGTTTTCGTGTGTGTGTGTGTGTGTGTGTGTGTGTGTGTGTGTGTGTGTGTGTGTGTGTGTGTGTGTGTGTGTGTGTGTGTGTGTGTGTGTGTGTGTGTGTGTGTGTGTGTGTGTGTGTGTGTGTGTGTGTGTGTGTGTGTGTGTGTGTGTGTGTGTGTGTGTGTGTGTGTGTGTGTGTGTGTGTGTGTGTGTGTGTGTGTGTGTGTGTGTGTGTGTGTGTGTGTGTGTGTGTGTGTGTGTGTGGGGTGTGTGTGTGGGGTGTGTGTGTGTGTGTGTGTGTGTCAGTAAGCAGATGGCGTCCATGTGTTACAGCGTGCCGATGTTGAAGGTGGAGGAGTGGCCGTTATCTGGAGATTCACTGACGAGCGACACGGTCCGAGCGCTCATCGACAGGGTCAGTGAGAATTAGATTTACTGCACCTGATAAATACACGAGGGAGCTGTATTTCAAATGTTACCCCAGGCCTGTGGTTCCCACCCTGTGTGTTAGCTGCCAAAACATTTAAATAAGAGGGGCCAGTAGATGATAGATGCATGCTTTAAAGAAACAATTCAATTTTGTCTTTTTCAATATTTTCACATTTTCATGACTTTCAAGACTCATTAAGTATAACATGTTAAATACATTTATCATGTCAGGGTTCTTAAGATGCTTAGACAAATACTTACTGAAATACTGACCTTCTCTCTTTTGTTTATAGGACACTAAAATCAATAGTAAAATTAGATATTATCACCCTTTTAAGTATTGTAGTATACAAATCCCACCAAAAGTTACATACTGGACCATTGTACTTTTATCAGGACAATAAAATCCTTAAAACAAGTGAAAATGTGGATATTTGTGTTTTTCATGATTCTAAAATACTTTCTTAGACTTTAAATACCTCAAATAATTTAAATCTATAACTTCTTCAAGCCTCTTGCATTCTTAAAATCAATAAAGTATAGAATATTTTTCACATGTTCAGGAGTTAGACGTGTTTACAGGTCACCTATTATGCAAAATCCACGTGTCCATGTCATCAACATGTGTCCTCTCTTCACGTCTCTTCTACATCAACATGTGTCCCCTCTTCTTCATGTCTCTTCTACATCAACATGTGTCCCCTCTTCTCCATGTCTCTTCTACATCAACATGTGTCCCCTCTTCTCCATGTCTCTTCTACATCAACATGTGTCCCCTCTTCTCCATGTCTCTTCTACATCAACATGTGTCCCCTCTTCTTCATGTCTCTTCTACATCAACATGTGTCCCCTCTTCTACATCAACATGTGTCCCCTCTTCTCAGTCTCTTCTACATCAACATGTGTCCCCTCTTCTTCATGTCTCTTCTACATCAACATGTGTCCCCTCTTCTTCATGTCTCTTCTACATCAACATGTGTCCCCTCTTCTTCATGTCTCTTCTACATCAACATGTGTCCCCTCTTCTTCATGTCTCTTCTACATCAACATGTGTCCCCTCTTCTTCATGTCTCTTCTACATCAATATGTGTCCCCTCTTCTCATGTCTCTTCTACATCAACATGTGTCCCCTCTTCTTCATGTCTCTTCTACATCAACAGTGTCCCCTCTTCTTCATGTCTCTTCTACATCAACATGTGTCCCCTCTTCTTCATGTCTCTTCTACATCAATACGTGTCCCCTCTTCTTCATGTCTCTTCTACATCAACATGTGTCCCCTCTTCTCATGTCTCTTCTACATCAACATGTGTCCCCTCTTCTTCATGTCTCTTCTACATCAACATGTGTCCCCTCTTCTTCATGTCTCTTCTACATCAACATGTGTCCCCTCTTCTCATGTCTCTTCTACATCAACATGTGTCCCCTCTTCTCATGTCTCTTCTACATCAACATGTGTCCCCTCTTCTTCATGTCTCTTCTACATCAACACGTGTCCCCTCTTCTCCATGTCTCTTCTACATCAACATGTGTCCCCTCTTCTTCATGTCTCTTCTACATCAACATGTGTCCCCTCTTCTACATCAACATGTGTCCCCTCTTCTCATGTCTCTTCTACATCAACATGTGTCCCCTCTTCTTCATGTCTCTTCTACATCAACATGTGTCCCCTCTTCTTCATGTCTCTTCTACATCAACATGTGTCCCCTCTTCTTCATGTCTCTTCTACATCAACATGTGTCCCCTCTTCTTCATGTCTCTTCTACATCAACATGTGTCCCCTCTTCTCCATGTCTCTTCTACATCAACATGTGTCCCCTCTTCTTCATGTCTCTTCTACATCAACATGTGTCCCCTCTTCTTCATGTCTCTTCTACATCAACATGTGTCCCCTCTTCTCCATGTCTCTTCTACATCAACATGTGTCCCCTCTTCTCCATGTCTCTTCTACATCAACATGTGTCCCCTCTTCTACATCAACATGTGTCCCCTCTTCTCCAGTCTCTTCTACATCAACATGTGTCCCCTCTTCTCCATGTCTCTTCTACATCAACATGTGTCCCCTCTTCTTCATGTCTCTTCTACATCAACATGTGTCCCCTCTTCTTCATGTCTCTTCTACATCAACATGTGTCCCCTCTTCTTCATGTCTCTTCTACATCAACATGTGTCCCCTCTTCTTCATGTCTCTTCTACATCAACATGTGTCCCCTCTTCTCATGTCTCTTCTACATCAACATGTGTCCCCTCTTCTTCATGTCTCTTCTACATCAACATGTGTCCCCTCTTCTTCATGTCTCTTCTACATCAACATGTGTCCCCTCTTCTTCATGTCTCTTCTACATCAACATGTGTCCCCTCTTCTTCATGTCTCTTCTACATCAACATGTGTCCCCTCTTCTTCATGTCTCTTCTACATCAACATGTGTCCCCTCTTCTCCATGTCTCTTCTACATCAACATGTGTCCCCTCTTCTACATCAACATGTGTCCCCTCTTCTCATGTCTCTTCTACATCAACATGTGTCCCCTCTTCTTCATGTCTCTTCTACATCAACATGTGTCCCCTCTTCTTCATGTCTCTTCTACATCAACATGTGTCCCCTCTTCTTCATGTCTCTTCTACATCAACATGTGTCCCCTCTTCTTCATGTCTCTTCTACATCAACATGTGTCCCCTCTTCTCATGTCTCTTCTACATCAACATGTGTCCCCTCTTCTTCATGTCTCTTCTACATCAACATGTGTCCCCTCTTCTTCATGTCTCTTCTACATCAACATGTGTCCCCTCTTCTTCATGTCTCTTCTACATCAACATGTGTCCCCTCTTCTCATGTCTCTTCTACATCAACATGTGTCCCCTCTTCTTCATGTCTCTTCTACATCAACATGTGTCCCCTCTTCTTCATGTCTCTTCTACATCAACATGTGTCCCCTCTTCTTCATGTCTCTTCTACATCAACATGTGTCCCCTCTTCTCATGTCTCTTCTACATCAACATGTGTCCCCTCTTCTTCATGTCTCTTCTACATCAACATGTGTCCCCTCTTCTTCATGTCTCTTCTACATCAACATGTGTCCCCTCTTCTTCATGTCTCTTCTACATCAACATGTGTCCCCTCTTCTTCATGTCTCTTCTACATCAACATGTGTCCCCTCTTCTCATGTCTCTTCTACATCAACATGTGTCCCCTCTTCTTCATGTCTCTTCTACATCAACATGTGTCCCCTCTTCTTCATGTCTCTTCTACATCAACATGTGTCCCCTCTTCTCCATGTCTCTTCTACATCAACATGTGTCCCCTCTTCTTCATGTCTCTTCTACATCAACATGTGTCCCCTCTTCTTCATGTCTCTTCTACATCAACATGTGTCCCCTCTTCTTCATGTCTCTTCTACATCAACATGTGTCCCCTCTTCTTCATGTCTCTTCTACATCAACATGTGTCCCCTCTTCTTCATGTCTCTTCTACATCAACATGTGTCCCCTCTTCTTCATGTCTCTTCTACATCAACATGTGTCCCCTCTTCTTCATGTCTCTTCTACATCAACATGTGTCCCCTCTTCTTCATGTCTCTTCTACATCAACATGTGTCCCCTCTTCTTCATGTCTCTTCTACATCAACATGTGTCCCCTCTTCTTCATGTCTCTTCTACATCAACATGTGTCCCCTCTTCTCATGTCTCTTCTACATCAACATGTGTCCCCTCTTCTTCATGTCTCTTCTACATCAACATGTGTCCCCTCTTCTTCATGTCTCTTCTACATCAACATGTGTCCCCTCTTCTTCATGTCTCTTCTACATCAACATGTGTCCCCTCTTCTTCATGTCTCTTCTACATCAACATGTGTCCCCTCTTCTCATGTCTCTTCTACATCAACATGTGTCCCCTCTTCTCATGTCTCTTCTACATCAACATGTGTCCCCTCTTCTTCATGTCTCTTCTACATCAACATGTGTCCCCTCTTCTTCATGTCTCTTCTACATCAACATGTGTCCCCTCTTCTTCATGTCTCTTCTACATCAACATGTGTCCCCTCTTCTCATGTCTCTTCTACATCAACATGTGTCCCCTCTTCTTCATGTCTCTTCTACATCAACATGTGTCCCCTCTTCTTCATGTCTCTTCTACATCAACATGTGTCCCCTCTTCTCCATGTCTCTTCTACATCAACATGTGTCCCCTCTTCTTCATGTCTCTTCTACATCAACATGTGTCCCCTCTTCTCCATGTCTCTTCTACATCAACATGTGTCCCCTCTTCTCCATGTCTCTTCTACATCAACATGTGTCCCCTCTTCTTCATGTCTCTTCTACATCAACATGTGTCCCCTCTTCTCCATGTCTCTTCTACATCAACATGTGTCCCCTCTTCGTCATGTCTCTTCTACATCAACATGTGTCCCCTCTTCTCCATGTCTCTTCTACATCAACATGTGTCCCCTCTTCTTCATGTCTCTTCTACATCAACATGTGTCCCCTCTTCTTCATGTCTCTTCTACATCAACATGTGTCCCCTCTTCTTCATGTCTCTTCTACATCAACATGTGTCCCCTCTTCCTCATGTCTCTTCTACATCAACATGTGTCCCCTCTTCTTCATGTCTCTTCTACATCAACATGTGTCCCCTCTTCTTCATGTCTCTTCTACATCAACATGTGTCCCCTCTTCTTCATGTCTCTTCTACATCAACACGTGTCCCCTCTTCTTCATGTCTCTTCTACATCAACATGTGTCCCCTCTTCTTCATGTCTCTTCTACATCAACATGTGTCCCCTCTTCTTCATGTCTCTTCTACATCAACATGTGTCCCCTCTTCTCCATGTCTCTTCTACATCAACATGTGTCCCCTCTTCTCCATGTCTCTTCTACATCAACATGTGTCCCCTCTTCTTCATGTCTCTTCTACATCAACATGTGTCCCCTCTTCTTCATGTCTCTTCTACATCAACATGTGTCCCCTCTTCTTCATGTCTCTTCTACATCAACATGTGTCCCCTCTTCTCCATGTCTCTTCTACATCAACATGTGTCCCCTCTTCTTCATGTCTCTTCTACATCAATACGTGTCCCCTCTTCCTCATGTCTCTTCTACATCAACATGTGTCCCCTCTTCTCATGTCTCTTCTACATCAACATGTGTCCCCTCTTCTTCATGTCTCTTCTACATCAACATGTGTCCCCTCTTCTTCATGTCTCTTCTACATCAACATGTGTCCCCTCTTCTTCATGTCTCTTCTACATCAACATGTGTCCCCTCTTCTTCATGTCTCTTCTACATCAACATGTGTCCCCTCTTCTCATGTCTCTTCTACATCAACATGTGTCCCCTCTTCTTCATGTCTCTTCTACATCAACATGTGTCCCCTCTTCTTCATGTCTCTTCTACATCAACATGTGTCCCCTCTTCTCCATGTCTCTTCTACATCAACATGTGTCCCCTCTTCTTCATGTCTCTTCTACATCAACATGTGTCCCCTCTTCTTCATGTCTCTTCTACATCAACATGTGTCCCCTCTTCTCATGTCTCTTCTACATCAACATGTGTCCCCTCTTCTTCATGTCTCTTCTACATCAACATGTGTCCCCTCTTCTCATGTCTCTTCTACATCAACATGTGTCCCCTCTTCTTCATGTCTCTTCTACATCAACATGTGTCCCCTCTTCTTCATGTCTCTTCTACATCAACATGTGTCCCCTCTTCTTCATGTCTCTTCTACATCAACATGTGTCCCCTCTTCTCCATGTCTCTTCTACATCAACATGTGTGCCCTAGAGTCTATTTGACTCTGTGTTTGTCTGTCCTGCAGGTGAACAGCAGCGCTCGAGGGGGCGTTCGATTCGTTGGCTCGGTCCTCCAGCAGGTGAGCGGGGTCACTAACGGTGGAGTTCATAGCCCAAAGAGGGGCTGCCGCTCCCCCCCGAGATCCCCCCCCCGAACCCCACCTGGAGACGCAGAGCTGGAGGAGCACACCTACAGTCCTGGTGAGACCCTCCCTGCAAGTTCGTACTTCTTTGGTTATTAATATTCATTTAAAACAATATCCCTATTGATGTCTGTACATATTCTCCACACATAAAGGCGGAGACAATACGACAATGAAACATCTCAAAGGAGACAGTGATTCATGTTTAATATAACTTACTTTACACACTTGACCACGTAACAACATTTAAAAACAGTGAGAAGACAAGGGAGCAAATCAAAGTGACAGAAAAAGAAAATGTGAATTAATCAAATTAAAATAACTGAAATAAACCAAACCAAATACGTGATTGGTGAACTGGCACATTTCTTAATGAGACATCTAGATTGCAGTGGTTTTTATGAAAAAAATAGTTTTCATAGTTTCTGTTTCTACAGTTTCTGCTTATGATGTATTGTTTAATTTTGGCTCATCAAAAACCAACAAAAACAACATTTATTTCAGTCCTCGGCTTGTTTTAGCCATCACAGGGTCAACAATTAATACTGCAATGATAAGTTATCAGTGGTTGAAGAAGTACTCAGATCTTTGACTTAGTAAAGTACGTGTAAATGTATGAGCATCAAAATGTACTTAAACTACTAAAAGTACTCATTATGCCCTTTTCAGAATCCTAAATATACATTCAATATTATTGATGCATTCATCGTCACTGTATGTATTAAGTACCATGCAGGGTAGCTTAATCAATAAGAATACATCTTCAGTTATGAATTGATTCATATATTTGTTATTAATAATCAAAATCTGCAATGTAGTAAGTAAGTACCATTTATTTATAATGCGCTTTTCCCAGACATCGTCACAAAGTGCTTGACAAAGCATTCAAACATCATACCAATCATAAAAGATTAAAAGACCACACAAGCCACGAGTTAAGAAGTGCTACAAACACAATACAAACATAGAATAAAAGCACACAAGCTACCAAGTTAAGTAGTGTTGTCACAGAAGTGCCGTGCAGTAGTGGGAGTATGAAGAAGTGTAAAATGGCGGTTCTCCAGTGAAGTACCTGTCCCTGTGTTCCCGCTCCTCCTTCAGACCTGAGGCTGCTGGTGTTCTTCCACTGCTGGGCTCCGGGCTGCACTCCTCTCGACTCGCTGGCCTGTCAGTACCACCAGGGGGCGCTCTCCATGCGCGTCTCCAGGAAGGGTCAGGTGGTCAGCTCCCTGGAAGCTGATTGGCTGGAGCTCACCGCCGCTTACTACCGAAAAGGCTGGTCGCTGGTGGACTCCTTCGTGTACTGGGACACGCCCAAAGGTTTGGATTCATGCCGCATTCACAACCTGGATAGATACACGCAGCGATACATTGATTTTTAATTAAGCAAAAGTAGAATCTAATAATACTCCAATAGAAGTACTGAATTCAAATTGAAAGCTTAGTGAAAGTACACAAGTATTATCAGCAACATTCCCTCTCAAAGATTTTTCATATTCTTCTGTTTTTATCTTCAATGAAAAGTGAGATGTTTCTATTGGTATAGTTTGTCATTTGTGTCAATTAACACTTGACTTTTTTAAATATCTCATGATCATTTTTTTATATAATCGATAATTGTTGAGTCTTTGACACTTTTGGGCTCACACAAAGTCTAAATACACCA